>JGVQ01000168.1:0-366339 GCA_001007845.1 Nigrograna mackinnonii
AACGCTTAGTACAGTTCACAACCTAGGCACTCTCTATTCAGACCAGGGTAGACTAGTTGAAGCAGAGCGGATGTATCAACGAGCACTACAGGGGTGTGAGAGGGCATTAGGACCGGATCACATATCAACGCTTGACACAGTTTACAACCTAGGCAATCTCTACTGTAAACAGGGTAGACTAGTTGAAGCAGAGCAGATGTATCAACGAGCACTACAGGGGTCTGAGAAGGCATTAGGGCCTGATCACACATCAACGCTTGATACAGTTCACGCCCTAGGCATTCTCTACTTAAAACAGGGTAGGCTAGTTGAAGCAGAGCAGATGTATCACCGCGCACTGCAGGGGATGGAGAGGGCGTTGGGTCCTGAACATACAAAAACACTTGATGCAGTTCACAGCCTAGGCATTCTCTACTCAAAACAGGGTAGGCTAGTTGAACCAGAGCAGATGTACCAACGAGTACTACAAGGATACGAGAAAGCATTCGGCTCAGAACTTGTACATACTTGTGTTCCAGCATTTGGCGCAAAGTGGAACATGGGTGTTCTCTTGAGCAAGCAAGATCGGATAGAAGAGGCCAGAAACTGGTACTTGGAAGCCCTTTCAGGGTTCGAGAAGGTGTTTGGTGATGATCACCCGGAGACTCAAAGATTACGGAACGAGTTATCTGCACTGGATGAGAGAGGGGATGGGGTGGACACTGCGAAATTCAGTGAAGCAGAGGAAGAGCAGCCTTCTATGGAGACTATCGCCAGTTTGAGTCCGGTCGAAGACAAACCAGTCGAGCCACAAGATAAACCAGCATCTAGGCGAAGAAAACGGCGAAGAAAGAACGGCTGGAAGTAAGGGACAGTGAAGGTTTGAGAATATGATGGTCGCGATGGACGTTGAAGGCGCCGGTGAACCAATGGTACCATCAGAATTGGAACAGTGTTTTGAGGACCTCTCAAATGTACATACAAACTCCTTTCGAACAATGGCGCGAGCTTACAATTTCAGCAGGTACTAGATATCGCATCGGCCCCGACTACTGTATGGTCTAAGGCCCGACCTTTCATAATGTGAGAGAATTTCACGGCCTCGGGATTGCAGTTTTGATAGTCAGTCAAGTTTTGTTATCATTACTAGTCGAAGCAACCCTTCCAATTGCTTCAAGAACGTAGAAAGATATCATACGAAGAAAGGGCGTCATCGATCATGAAGACCCCGGAATAGAATGTGGCATCTTCGAGCCATGAGACACTACGAAGTTCATGCCAACATGGCCGCATCCACACCCACAACGCAAAAGTAAAGCTGCCGACACCCTAGACCACACCCAACATGTGCCCCCAAACTTAGTCTGCAAGGAGAATAGTCTCGCTCAAACAAGCAGTTCTGAAATTGGTAACTCGACACGCCCACTCCACCTAGCGCCTCTCGGCCTCGGTGTCGCAGCGTGTTTTGTTTATTCTCGCGCTTTATAACCCCTTGGTCCACTCGTTGTGCAATGAGTGGCGCCATGGGCAGACCATGCAAACTATGGAGATGGAAGTTTATGCACGTCTGCGGATCTGCTCGGCTGCGCTTTGGGACTAGAAGAGAAGTCGAGACAAACGGGGTGCGGCGCCGGTTTTGTAGTGTCGTCGGAGTGGAAAAACTGGGTTCCGGGGGTGAAGGTGGCAGGTGAAAGTCGGGGAGAGGCAAGCGAGAGGCTCACTGTCGAGTAAAAGAGGCAATGCTTCTTACATTAAAGTTAATTTTTTCAAGAACTTACTATATGTCCCTGAACACCGGCCATGCATGAGTCGAGTAGTTTACAGATGATGTACAAATCTATGACAACAGAACCGTAAGTATGCAGTTACAGAGCCTATGCAGCTGAGGCTTCTTCGGGCAAATGTTGGGCGATTTCCTCCATCTTCTCTGCCATTCCTAGGTCACGAATTTGCCAGCCATTCTTGGCATCGACCCAGTCTCTCTTCTCGCCCAGAATTGTGACGCTACTTTCCGTAGCACGCTTGACGAGGAACGTGTCAGCAACCCGTTGCACGTCCTCCGCTGTGACATCCAAAAGGCGCTCCCTCCTTGTCTGGAGCATGTCGTCCGTGATCCCGGAGAGGAAGAGCCTCATTCCTTCCTGGCTTACGCTTTGAGGCGCATCATATCCTTGGAACACGCTAAGCTTTGCCTCTTCGAGGTCTTGAGCTGTCCAGGTACGGTCACGACCCCATTCGCCGGCTTCGGCCATAATCTTCATAGTGTTTTGTGGATTTGGGTCACGGTAACTGTACATCCCGAAGAGACCACCCAATGATCGCGAGTAGGCACCACCCCCGTACGCGCCGCCTTTCTCTCTTATCTCGTGATGAAGGTGTTTATGAGTTAGGAGCTGTGCTAGAATTTCAAGTGGGGCACCCGATGGGTCAACATAGGGTACCGTTGGTACAGCCCTCGCGGAATAATAGACCTGATATGGGAGAGGGAAGAAAGATTTTGAGTTTCTGGGATACTGAGCTTTAGGGGAGTCCGTAGAAGGTTTAGCACCACCGGCGGGCAAGCTATCCAAAAAGCGAGTGAGGGCCCGCTGGTTGGATTCTGAGTTCTCCTTGCCACAATTGAGGGCTACTCGAAGTTGACTGCTATTGGCGATAGCGAATGCCTGAATAGCTTTCAGCTTCGCAACAATGTCACTGAGAGACTCTGTGGGTGAGCGAGAAGCCAGGCTTGTCATAACGCCAACCTGGGAAAGACCGCCGGTCTGTTCATTTAGTCTTCCTACTGGCGTCAAACACGCTTCAGCGAAGGTACGGGCGTAAGAGTGGCCGGCTTCAGCGATGGAATTAATGGCTCCACTTGCAGAAGATTGTAGTAGTTCGCGAATCTTCTTCTCGGCCTCCGGACCATCGAAATCTGTCTCCATGACAACAGTCCTGAGCAACTCGTACATGTCGGATACGTTTCGGTCGAGCGCGAATCCAGTGAAGGTAAGACCCTCCTCAAATGTGTTGAGTGCAAGAGGTGAGGGAGATGCATGGTGCCCTACAGAAATCCCTCCTGTCTTAAGCTTTATAAGCTCTTCAATTTGCTCCATATTCTTTGTACGGGTGCCTAGACGCATGAGAGCACTTGTGAACAAGGGAATCAATTCCCTCAACTCATCTGGAAGGCCTTCCAAAGCATTGACAGCACGGAAATATGTCAAGCCGTTGGTATTAGCCTCCCGCCACTGGACCTTTACATCTCCCACATTGCTATGCCGGAGAGGCTTCCTTTCTTTTCCTCGTGGAATATCTTTGACGTGGACTGTGGGCAAACAACTCAAATCTTGATGTCTAGCCTTCTCTTGGACCTCCAGAAGCTCAAGCTCACGCTTTTCGAGATATTCCTGGGCATCCTTTTCGCTAGAAAATTGCTTTGTCACCTCCTGAATCTTCTCAGCTAGGCGTTTGCCTTCTTCATCTACTAGTTCCTGACTGTAAGTCTCGGATGGCTGCATCGTGAAAGTCAAGGTCTTGTCGTGCAAGAGATACTTGTCAAGAAGGCTCTCCAGATAACCACCCTTTGCGTATTTCTCCTGGAAAGACTCTACAGTTGCTTGCCAAGCGAGCGCATTCATGGGATCAACGCCATTGAACCATCCAGGTTTCAGCCTTTGCATCATGTTCATACCAAAATGTGCAGTCTTATGCTTCAATGACAGCTCCAGCTGGTGGAGAATACCATCGACTTTGATCTTCTCGAAACCGTTTTGTCGTGCTTCTAAGAAGGTTTTCGCAATGGCTTCTTGTACCTTCGGGACATCGTCTTCTCTAACCGCATTTAGACCTACTGAGAATACGCCGACCTTGCCAGCACTGTCATAGCCTGTGTTTGGACTGAAATCCGCACCAAGTCCTGATTCGATGAGATTTCGGTATAATGGTGATCCATAACCATCCATTAACAAATTGCTCAAAATCCCAAGCGAAAAGTTTTCAACAATGTCGGAAGTATCGCCCATGAGCCAGGTTACAGAAGTCTTGTGCTGCCTGTCTGGAGGAACAAGTGGGTCCAGCGGACCTGGTACTGTGACATGCTTGGGACCGTCTAGAGTAATTGGTGTCTTGATATCGTGGTCGACGGAGATTTTGTCGAACTGCTTGAGCCTTGCATCAATCTCTTTTAGATGTTCTACCAAGGGCATGTTACCGTATGTCATAACCTTAGCGTTGCTTGGATGATAGTGGTCCGCATGGAATTTCCTCAATTGTTCCCAGGTCAGGTCAGTGATCTTTTGAGGATCACCACCAGAATTGTTGATCGCTGGGAAAAGATGATCCTGGAACCTGATGTAGAACAAATAACTGGCATCCGACATCTGGCCCTTCATCTCGTTGTATACCACCCCTTTGAAAACCAGACGTTTGGCTTCTGCCGACTCCGCTTGTAGCGCCAAAGGATTCTCAGGCCCTATCCGCCAGCCTTCCTGAGTGAAATCACTCTTATTCAAAAGAGGGTTCAATGTAGCATCGAGATACACGGACATGAGATTACGGAAATCTTGTGCATTAGTTGTAGCAAACGGGTACGTAGTATGGTCGGAGGAGGTAAAGGCATTCATGAAATTCGATAATGATCGAGGAAGCATCTTGAAAAAAGGATCGCGGACAGGATATCTGGAAGAGTCAGCCTATAGACCATAAACTATGTGGGATTTAATGACTTCTTGCTTCCACAGAGCGTAGTATGCTCCAAAATATGAGGTACGCCAGTATCGTCTGGAGGGTTGGTCTTAAAACCGATAGAGAAGACATTGTTGGAATCATCTCGAGCGATGTGAAGATATTCAGCCCCAGTTTTGTTGTGTTCAAGCTGTACCGCTGTCAACTCTAATTCCGGGACCTCCTTGACTCGTTTCAATGTAAAGCCATGGAGCTGTTCCCCGACTTTTGGAAAGCTCGAAGTATCAGTGATGGAAGCATAACCACGCCGAATTCCATAAGGCGTCCGTGGAAGATGGAGATTGGAAGAGGCCCGAGGCTGCCATCGAGCAGAGCGCAGCATGTTGGAGATGGTAGCAGTGAATGTTCGCAAGTTCACAGCATGGATCTCAGGAAAATCTGTAATGACGCGCCCTGATGAATCTGGTGAGCCCTCGATGCTGATTGGTGAGATGTAATTTATGCCCCAATATTGACTAGCTTGGCAATTAGTCAGTATTCCTGCAGCACTATCATCTGCTCTCAATGAAGATCTAATACGGCGTTCTAAGCCATTCCGCGCATCTGACATGCCACTGGAGTGCTTCTGCCTGCTTTGTTTTCACTTACAAACGAAAGTGCTGCGCAGAGGTCCCCAGCTGGAAGGTGGTGCGTTCTTGAATGTAACCGACCTAAGAAAACATTGACGAAACCCAAGTCTCTGCGTCGACTCCCCTCCTTTACTGGACCACTCGTTCTGATATCCGCACCTCTCGAATCGCTACACAACCAGTCTTATTCTCATACGCCCGGCTTCCCGCACGATATAGACCGTCCACGATCCTATCCGCTTAAACCCTTCCTTCTCGAAAAAGACGTTACGCCGTCCGACCTTTGCAGCGAGCACCTCCGAGATCCCAGCGACCCTCTCACACGCCGATCAAGATCCCGCGTATCGCGGTTGTCTGCGCATGCGCATACCGCCTATGTAAAAGTAGGAATCGGCTTGCCTGAGGGTTGCGGCGAACAGGTCAAGGATCCCTAAAGACGTCACGAGGGTGCCCGAGGATCTGAAGCGCCGCACGGAAACGACAATTCATGGCCACTGTTGCACATCAGCACTTCCCAACCTCTGCCCAATCTCGCTCCAACGTTTCTCGTACTATGGAAACAAGTCGAAGCGCATCCAACTCTACATCAGCTTCCATGGCTCCGGCACAGCATGCCCCCGCGCCCGCGGCGAAGAAGGGCAAGGGCAAGAAAGCTATCGATCCCTCGGAGCAGCAGAAGCAAATACAGGCAAAGATCGCACAGCTAGAATTGGATGCTGCTGGGGATAAGGAGCAAGAGCTTGAGATAGGTAGGTGACTCTCGCGCGTTTTAGTGTATACAATTTAGTGGGTTACGAGACCTTGGGAAGATACTGTAGCTGCTGCCATATATTGCAGGGCAAGAGGGAGACAATTAGCATGCGCTATCCTATTTTGATTCGTTGCGTCAACTATGCGCCTAGGGTCGCAAGCTGCTTGTCCAATAACATATCCTGTTCCGGGCAGTATGGCGTAGCAATTGGTGTTATGATGCAGGGTCTCAATAATCACACGGCGGGTGGAGCTATTAAGTTTAAGAAATTATATTTGCAATTGCTAATTTCTTCGAACAGAGCGAGAGGTGAAGAAAGCAAATCGAGAGCTGTCTTCTCTCCTTTCCAATATGGAAACGCCTATGTCACGCCTCGACACTCTCCAGAAGAAGTATACCGAACTTCTTCAAGATATGAAACGTACCGAGCGCAATCACCAGAAGGCGAAGAAACGGGCCGACCAACTCCAGAAGGAGAAGGACTCCCAAAGGACCGAATTAAGCAAGGTTACAGCTATGAAAGATAAGCTCGAGAAGATATCGAGGGACTTTACTAAGGAGAACAAGCGACTCAAGGTTCGATTACATCAAACTCGGTCTTAACTGGCTAGTACTAAAGTGCTTTAGGACGAGCTACAGAAGCTTGAGGCGACTGAATCTAAAGCCCGAGAGGAATTACATGAACGCCTCGAGAGAATGGTTGCAGACGTTGAGGACTCTCTCGTAGCACAGAATGAGCCTGAACCTCAGCCTCCCATTGATATTGAATTAGATGAACTGTATGACTTTCGCACCCCTTACGATTACCGTACTAATTAGTTTAAGCTTCCGTCAAAAATTCAAGTCCTTCATCGACCAGTACGAGCTCCGAGAATTGCAGTTCCATTCTCTTCTCCGAACGAAGGAACTCGAAATCCAATACCAAATGGCACGATTAGAGCAGCAAAGGAAGCAACAGGAAGCTGAATCATCAAAGTCGCATCAGCTGACTAGACAGGTATCGACCTTCTCCCAAACAGAAACTGAGCTTCGTACACAGCTAAACATTTACGTCGAGAAGTTCAAACAGGTTTGTGACTGATCATCCCGTCGTCGGTTGCCAAAAGGTGCATTATGGCTGACTAAGTGCAGGTGGAAGAAACGCTCAACAACTCCAATGACCTCTTTCTTACTTTCCGCAAAGAAATGGAGGAAATGTCAAAGAAAACAAAACGACTGGAGAAGGAGAATCAGAACCTCACCCGAAACAAAGAGATTACGAATCGCAACATTGGCGAGATGGTCGAGGAACGCACCAAGATGCAGGATGCTTTGTCCAGGAAAGAGAAGGAATTGGAAGAGCAGCGCAAGAAGATTGTGAGGTTGGAAACTCTTTGTCGAGGCATGCAAGCCCAAGGCCGAGGCCAAGTTCCTATGGATGAGCTGGAGGAAGACGAGGAAATCACGGAGAGTGAGTACGATTATGAAGACGAAGACGAAGAAGGCAGTGCCGATTATGACGACGATACCGAGGAGGATGTCATAGACCACCCACCGGAACGTCGTCCTTTTGGGCCTGTACCTCCACCTCCTCCACCTCCACAGACAATTTCAAATACTAAGGTTAACGGCCATAAGCAGGCAAATGGGCATGTCAACAGTGTTAGACGTTAGTGTCTAGAACACTTAGTTGTTCCAAGCTCACACGTAGGAATGGCCCAGCTTCTTGAGGCTAATGGGTTGGATCGTACAATTGTCACATCATTGACGGCGAATCTAATCTGGCTTCCACACGTGCTGAATGCTTCATCGAATTGGCATTTCCTGATCTGGTACAATTGGAAGCTCCGGGCCCTTGTATATTACTTTCCAAGCAGCACAATAGCATTATACCTGCATAGCCTTTTCCTAGTGATTGTATGAGATGTTTCGTAAATTGCGCCATGCTATCTCATAGCGGGTTTGGCCTCATAAAAGGACGGGCTTTACACTGATTACAGTCTCCTTCTATTCAACGAGCTTTATTGATTAAAGGGAGCCTGTGAATCAAGTTGGCCGCGGTCCTTTGCAAATCATGTGACGGTTGCTCGAGTCGAATTTGGAAGAACCTCGGTTCCCTCGCCCCCGCGGGGAAGCACGACCCTGGCAATTCAAACCCGCAGCCGTACCACCTTGCTATTTAACTTCATTCTCCTAGAAATGCCATGCTCCTACTCTCTTCCGCCTGTTTCCCTTGCATTCGGGTTCATATTGTGGCTGTTCGAACCAAAGTATTGGTCATATCGTTAATACTGAACACAACCGTCATAACCTACGTGAGCTTTTGAATTCAGTACCACCAGAAACACCATGTCGGTGCCGACTTTACAGACACCGCTCTCGAAGCTCCTGGGTATCCAATACCCCATCATTCTCGCCGGAATGGCCAGGACCTCCGGTGGACCGCTCGCCGCTGCTGTATCAAATGCTGGTGGTCTAGGCGTCATCGGAGGTCTTGGATATACTCCACAACAACTCCAATCGATCATTGACGAATTGAAGTCGAACCTCACAGACAAATCCCTTCCTTTTGGCGTGGATCTCGCACTTCCACAGGTCGGCGGCTCGGCGCGCAAGACAAATCATGACTACACACATGGGCAGCTGGACGAATTGATCGAAGTCACCATCAAGAATGGCGCGAAGCTTTTCGTCAGCGCTGTGGGTGTGCCACCAGAGAGGACAATTAAGAGGTTACATGAGGCAGGCATTTTGGTCATGAATATGGTTGGAGCCCCAAAGCACGCAGTCAAAGCTCTAGAAGCTGGTGTCGACATTGTGTGCGCACAAGGTGGCGAGGGTGGAGGACACACCGGAGATATTGCAAACAGTATCCTCATTCCAGCGGTGGTTGACGTAGCGAGGAAATACAAGAGTCCATTGACAGGTCAACCCGCCATTGTTGTAGCGGCGGGAGGAATCTACAATGGCCGCAGTCTTGCCAGTAGCTTGATGCAGGGCGCGCAGGGTGTGTGGGTCGGTACAAGATTCGTTGCCAGTACCGAGGCAGGCTGTTCGCAGATGCACAAGGAGAATGTGGTTTCAGCGACGTTTACAGACACAGGTCGAACACTTGTCGTCAGCGGTCGGCCATTGAGGGTCAGGTTCAATGAGTACATCAAGGACTGGGAATCTCGACCGGAGGAGATCAAGAAGCTGACCGAGAGCGGCGTTGTGCCACTGGCGAAGGATATGGATGACGGGAAGGATGTTGATATACCATTCCTGATGGGTCAGGTATCTGGAGTGATTCAGGATATCAAGCCAGCCAAGGAGATTGTGAATGAGATGGTGAGGGAAGCTGTTGATATGTTGAAAGTTGGCCAAACCTATATCAGCGGGCCGAGCAGTAAGCTATAGGGGGGATGAGGGAGAGATGAAAGCGAATGGAAATGGCATTGGAGCAATTGATTGCCCCTTGAGCGCAGTGCCATGGCGTAATATGGATCAACCGGGTATCTTGACCTGGACCTAGACATATCGCGTCATTTAGGGGTCTGTGGACCTGTGTAACAATCGGAATCTAGCATCAAGAGTCGGGGTACAAGGCGCCCATTTTTGGACGGCCCTTCTCGTGGAAGCGTAATACAAGGGTGCCAAATGTCTCTGAATGCATAGCTGAGTGTCATGCCATGGCTGTGAAATCAATCAAACGTGCGGTCAGAAGGTGAAGAAATAAAAAAAAAAAGAACTAATTATGCAATCAAGTGACGGCCATGAACAGCGCCCACGCCGAGTTCGCTTTTTGGCTCCCAAGGGTTCGGATGATCGTCACTGGGGTTGGACCAAGCCAGCTTCAGCGACCAAGCTCAGGAGAGCACCGGACGACTCCCCTCCGCCTTTACACGTTCACACCCAGCAAAACACTCATTGCCCATCACCACTGTCCCTGTTTGAGTTCACGGGCCCTCCCAGTATTCTTCGCCGGCATTCCCTTCTCCTCCAACGGTCTGGCTCTTGGCTTGTGCGGGCCCAGCGGCTTGTCATCAAGTGCCTCGCCAATTATTAGCAACTATTCATGACGCTTCGCCAGACGACACTTTGGAGCGGCGCAATCCATGCAGTCGAATCCCAGGGCTCAGGCTGAACTGCAGGCCCAAAGAAAGAAGGTACACTGTCTCCGCTCATATCTTGAGTCCTCCACTGACGCCTCAACAGCTCGCAAATTCGTACAAACAACTTCTCGAGTAAGGCCGTCTTCTCGTCCCGTTTACCCCATCCACGATATTAATTCGCGCGCCACAGTGAATTCTCCGCGACCGACCTGAAGACTGTGGGAAGTTACACGCTTGGCAGGTTGATAGGGAAGGGTAGCTTTGGCAAGGTTTATCTTGCCTCCCACAAACTTACGAATGGCTCCAAGGTATGTGGAGGACTCATAACCGCCGCGGGCGAAAGTTTTAACTGTACAACAGGTCGTTCTCAAGTCCGCGAAGAAGGACGACTCCAATCTCGCGCGCGAAATCCACCATCATCGTCAATTCCTACACCCACATATTGCCAGGCTCTACGAGGTCATAGTCACCGAATCGTTGGTGTGGTTGGTGTTGGAGTACTGTCCAGGTAGGGAACACTATAATTAGAACATGGCAAACAATTCTGACATCGAGCTCAGGCGACGAGCTGTACAATTATCTCCTCGAGAAAGGACCCATCGAGCCTAGTAAAGCCCAAAAGATCTTCACACAACTCGTCGGCGCCGTATCGTACGTCCATAACAAATCTTGCGTCCACCGCGATCTAAAATTGGAAAACATCTTGTTGGATAAGCATGAAAATGTTAAACTGGTTGATTTTGGATTCACAAGAGAATATGAAGGCAAATCGAATTATCTTCAGACATGGTGCGGGACCGTATGTTATAGCGCGCCGGAGATGCTGAAGGGAGAAAAATATGCGGGAGAAAAAGTAGACGTCTGGAGTCTTGGAATCATTCTTTATGCTATCTTGGCAGGGGAGTTGCCATTCGACGATGATGATGAGATGGTTACGAAAACGAAGATTTTAAAAGACCAACCCAAATACCCAGAGTCTTTCCCACCTCAGGCGAAAGAGTTATGTCAAAGTCTACTTTCAAAACGGCCCATATTACGACCCACGCTCGCGGATATCCTACAAAACCCTTGGTTGGCGGAACATGCGCCACGTCAACAAGAAATTCTGAAGCTCCAGCAGCCCGCACCTTTCACGACCGAATTAGAGAAGGAAGTACTTCATCGGATGCGAGCTGCTGGAGTTGATATCGATATGGTTATTGAGAACGTTCTTGCACAACGGTGTGACTCTTTGGCTGGTTGGTGGGCCCTGTTATTGGAAAAGGAGGAGCGCAAAGCTAGAAGACGAGAGCGCAAACGCAAAGAGCGTGAAGCGGAAGCCAAAAGTCTGAGGAGACTAAGCGCAGCTAGCAGTCGTCTAGACAAGCTGGCTCCAACTATAAGAGAAACAGATGAAGAGGGATTGCACTCACCGCTCATTGGGGACCCGCCGAAAAGCCGTGGCCGAGCCCTAAAGCGGACAAGCATGCATGGTCAGTCAATATCAGACGCAGATATCAACTCCAACTAATGTGGTATAGGCACTCCAACAGATCTACCGCAGCTACCAGAGTCAGGACAAACACCGGAACCAGATTCTGATAGACCACCTCCACCAATTGAGAAAGACAATGTCAGAAGTTCGAATTCCTCATCTCGGCCTCCGCCGCCGCCAAAGGAGATCTACAAGAGAAGATCAAGAGGCAGTATGCTACAGGTCGTGTCTAGTAACCCCGATTTACTCCATCCCAATGGCTTCGTGTCCAAGCGCCGTCGAAAGTATCAACAACCCATCATGAATCACCTCAGCTCTCTCAGGAATTGGATAAAGGAGGCATCGAAAAGGGCACGGTCCCCAAACTCGAAGGCCAGCAGTGGAAAATCCCCCACGTTGCCAGAAAGCAAATCCCCCGACTCTAGGAAGAGCACAGGAAACCCTAGACGCAACTCCAGTGTCCACGCACATCCAAATGTTCCACCTTCCACCCACGTAACAGCACGACCGAGAGTATCGACTCAGGGTTCCGGGAAGCGACCTTCAATGTCTCCGTCTCCTTTAACCCCTCGTGGTTCCTATCGCCGTTCATCAGGTCGTCTAGGCAGCCGGAATTCTCCATCTTCATCCATCTCTTCCGTCCGGTCCATGCCACACCACCATCACACCCACTCCAAAGCATCCTCGACATCATCCGCCTCACTCACCTCACCAGCTGTCTCCATTTCGGGGCACAAAACCAAATCTCCGCACTCCTCTGTTAAAGTACTGCCTGCAACGCCAACAAGTTCAAGTTTCCCTAATAACATCCGCCTCGTCCGCGCTCCTCTTAGTGAAGGTGGTGCCGCATTTGGCGCTGTCCCTCCACCCTCCCCAGGCCTCATATTTGCCAAACGGAAACGCAGTCCTTTCAAAGGGCCTATGCTCAACCTCAGCCTTCACGGGGGTTCGCCCTCCGCCAGCAGAGCATCCCGTAGCGAAGCAAATTCGCGCAGTGCAAGTGTCCAAGGTCGCCGCAGTGGAGAAATTCTGGGTATCACAGAGGAGGATGAGGAAGAGGAAGAAATCGAGGAGGTGGAGGAATTCTCTCCAATTATCACGAAACCTGGCGAATTTGTTGAGGAAGTGACAACTGCCGCCGGAGCGCCAACATCAGCAGGTGCAGAAAAGGGAGACGAAGATGTCAAAAAGGACGTTCAGAGTGATGGGGGCGAGGAGAAAGAACCACCACCTCTACCGGATAAAGAGAAAGGACTCGGCGTATCTTCATCATGACCTCAAGATGTGTCCCCTCACGACTCATTCGTCTTTTTCCCAGCGGCACAATTTCGACGGCATTTTGGGCTCAAATCACTTTGAATCGGCCCCAGCATTTTTCTCATTTGTCATCGCTTCTTTTTTTCCGTTTCGATTCGATAAGATGTGTTTTACTTCCGGTACAAATCAAGATATCTTGGGAGCGACTTCTTTCTCTTGTTACCTTTCTTTCTTCTGAAACCCATTTTTCAACTTTTCTTTCTTCCATCCTCTACGTTTGTTCGATTCTCCTTTGTTCTTTTTTGATGAATTGGATTTGGATTTGGGTCTTGGGGCTTTGGATTGGGATTGGGTAGATGCATGGATGGAAGAATAGGAATAGTAGTCTTCATTGCAGAAGGAAGAGGGTAGAGCGATGATTTGCGTTGTGTAATTCTTAATGAAAACAAGCAAGGATTGGAATATCATGGAATGAATGGAACAGGAGTCAATACACGTATGTCCTTTTGATCTGCAAGTGAAGCGTGGGGCTTACTTTTTAGTGTGCGGCCTTTTTTTCTAGCCGCGTGACTATGTATCTAATTTGATTAGGGTTCAATTTCCTTATGAAGAGTATTGATGCCTTTATTCTACTTTGCTTCGAAGGAGAAAAAGGTGTCAATCATAACTACTATCTAAGTCCAGATTGATCCGTATTGTACATTACACGTCAACTCATGAAGTAGAAATTCCGGTGAAGCAGCACCAGGGCTCATTACCCCGCATGCCAAGGCTCCTGTATGCGCCTTGCCTTCTCCCCTTGTCAACAGTCAGAAACCACAGTATGAGCTACCTCCTAGCTTACAAGGATTGAACCCGAACTTCGAAACGGTGTGAAGAGAAAGAAGCATACCTTGTGCTAGAGAAAATTCTACGTTGGTATTCCTCCATATCATCTCCGCTTCCTTTGCTACATAGCTAGTACCTATATGTGTTCTCTCACTAACATATGACTCTGGACCAGATACCCACGACTACATACATAAATACGAAACCTCTCTCGTTCGTCCTATCGTAGTCAGTTTTCATATCCACCCCATACATCCACCGCCTCGTTTGCATAAACAATCAGCGATAATGACAATGGATTGGGAAGTCCCCCCCCAAGTTTCTTGGGAATATCCCGCAGGCTCCCCGCGGTTCAAGTGGTGGCAAGGTGGTGATGGGAGATTTCCCGTTGGATCAAGTAGTGATTGACAGTGCGTGCCTATATATAGTGAATAGAATACGAACTCATGATCTAAATCTACCACCCGGCACCGTAGTCCTTTCATGCAATCGTTTTGGGGCATCTGAATGGACTGTTGCTGCAAAAATCGAGACAAGGCAATCAGATGATAGCATGAAGCAATTCTTCCTCAAAGTTGTAAATCCACTATAATTGCTAGCTTGATGCTTACATCGTTTAGTGTGCAGAATATGACCAAGGGCGAGTCATGCTTGAAGGAGAGTTTCATTCCATGATCGAGCTATATCATGTCATTCCTGGCCTGGTTCCCAAACCACACGCTTGGGGGCAGCTTACTGTATCCAGCCCAGATACATACTACTTCCTATGCGATTTCATTGAAACCGCAGGCCAAGATCCGGATCCCGTTCAACTTTGCAAAAAACTCGTTGATTTGCATAAGCAAAGCGTCTCTCCAACTGGTATGTTTGGTTTTCACATTACTCCATTGCGAGGAAATCTTCCCCTGGATACAACATGGAATTCAAAGTGGTCGGACTTTTTCATCCAGCTTTTCCGTGGAACTTTCGAGTTGGACCGAAGAATTAATGGTGCTGAGAATGATCTGGGCCATCTCGTCGAGCAGACATTATCCCATGTTGTACCGAAGGTACTCGGGCCATTGGAAAACGACGGAAGATCGATTAAACCGTCACTGATTCATGGAGGTTCGTATCCTTCAAATTAATTCAGGGATTCATAACTGAAAAAGCTTTCTGATCTGTGGGACGGTAACATTGGTACCGATCCCACGTCAGGGAAAATCTACATATTCGATGCCAGTTCCTACTACGCGCACCATGAGATGGAGATTGCAATCTGGCGCCCCCTTCCT
Source organism: Nigrograna mackinnonii (assembly GCA_001007845.1). Taxonomy (NCBI): domain Eukaryota; kingdom Fungi; phylum Ascomycota; class Dothideomycetes; order Pleosporales; family Nigrogranaceae; genus Nigrograna; species Nigrograna mackinnonii. The sequence goes on from JGVQ01000168.1 coordinate 14,931, forward strand.
GACAGCATAGTTGGCTCTGGCATTTATGTAAAGACATATCTTGAGCAAATCGGTGTCAGTGAGCCCGTGGCACAATTCGAAGATCGTCATAAACTATACAGCGCATGTACCGCTCTTCATGCTGCTGCTTGCCACAATAGATCCAGCGCGCGCGATGAGTACGATTGCCTGAAGACCGACAATCACTCCTGCAATCTTGCTAATGTAACCAGATGCACTGAGAAGTTGAAATATCTCATCAACAAATATATGTAGCCCGTCATGGATGACTGGGCGCATGATGCCTAATGAGCTTCGAAATTCTAAAAAGCCAATACCCTCACCCAGACGTACACGAATGAAAGAAATGCTGAATTGAATTTCGTTTCAACCTTTTTATTGGTAAAGATTTTAGACCCGGAGGAAATTATTCATATGTAGTCGATTTAAAATGCAGAGCTATCATGCTTGATCTCGTGTGTCATCGATATGTTGCACTCATGTGCTTTCTGAATACATGGGTAATTACATGCCTCATGACTACGTTTGATATATATAGAATCGCTTTAGCTTCTAGTGTTAGGTTTTAGAAAGCTCCTTTCCAGAACTCTCGGTGCATATGCGCCATTGTAGTAATCTTAGCGAGAGTAGCTCCTGACGGAAGACAGATAACGCAAATACGTGTACCACGATGAACAGAACCTACCATAACTTTTCACTGCATTTAACAGGAAGTTTTGGACCTTCTAGACGTAGGAATTGCAAAATATTAGAACGCAATGCTTCTATGTATGTACGCACATAATCGAAATGGTGCAAGGTTTCTCCCCATACTTCATTCTAGTAGGCGTACAAGACATTCCTTTCTCGATTTGTCAAATCACTACCTAACGGCCATAAATGTATCCTCAGGTTAGAGGGAACTTCCTGGGCTACATATAATTCGTCTAGAAGAGATCGGGTGCTTTGGATAAAACTTGAAGGATCGGTGAGGAAACCGGTGGGTATTGTAGAAGACTAAAAGATGCCTCTGTTGCAGTCATGTGACTTGACGCAGTAGAAGATTTCACGATAGAACAGATTTCCATAGGTAATGAGATTGTGAAGCTGGAAGTTGATTTTCTAGTTGTAGCAGAAGAGCTGCTTCTATATAGGCTTCTTCACATGAAGCTCACATGAAATCACATGGAGTAATCGATATATGAGACTGAAAACAGCTGAGATGGCTGAAAACAGCAGAACTGGCTGAACAGCTTCCTGGTCTTGCAAGGCTGGAGAGACAATGATGAAAATAAGTAGATCGAAATTGAAGAAGGGTATAGAATGGAACAGTGTTACTTCAATAATTTATACTGGGCAGGAAAAGCTAATGAGACACACCAGACCCTCTTGAAGTCATCCAGATCCCACTGAAACGCGATCTTCGAACTCTAACCCTTGACTAATGACAGCGACCTCGTTCCTGCGCGCAAACAGCACCTTGCCGTTCCTAGTCACGGCCATTTTCAGTCTTCTTTGTTGGCTATACCAGTCTGTAGGGATAGGGAAGTGGCGTATGTAATACGTAGAGTCACTCTGACTTGCATCTATTGAGCACACCCAGCGACTCACGTCCACGAACAGGAGTCGAGAGTTGTAGCTACCAATAATATGTCTCATCTTTCTGCTCACCTCTGTGAGTTGAGGAGCGGGTCTCAAAAGCTCGCCTTCCAACCCTGTCAAATTGAAGTTGAAAACCAATGTCCCCGTTGTGGATCTCTCATCATACAGTTGGGAAAGTTCGACCACCAGCAGCCTATCCTGAGCGAACGTAAGGGCATTCTTGACGCAGTGTTCTTGGTTGTCTGTGCTCCCATTTGATGTCTTTGGCAAGTTGATCGAATATAATTGAATTAATGATTCCCAATGAAAGATAGCTGCGGCGTTCGCGCTTATAAGCGTGCGGTATGCGGGATTTCCCGAGTTATTGATCCAGGAAAATGAAGGTGGTGGATGCCATTCCTGAGAACTCATCAACTTCTGTGTTGTCACATTCCATACACTGTTGGATCTTTCCGTTGATATTAGCAAAATATTGTTGGACGGGTCCAGAAGTAGCTGAAGCACCATAGAGTCGGCTCTCCTATCCATAAGCTTGGTAGTGACTTTCAAGCCCGCTTCTTGATCCGGCTGTAAAGCGCAGACAATGAACCGACATGCAGTATCGCTAGTACAGATTAAAGATTTCTGCGATCCCCAGATGGTATTTGTTACGGCTATCTCGTAATTGTGCCGGTAGAGCACTTTTCGTTGTTCCCCTGAAGTGGTGTCATATAGAGACACCGACCCGTCGGATCTGCCAATGAAGAAGAATTGACCAGAGCTATCCAGTTCAAGACTTGTGATATCTGCGTCTTCACTCTCGATGCCTTTAATGATAGGCTCGCACTCGGCTGGTTCGGTGGATGAGTCGTCTCGTTTTGCGAGACCAAGCAACACCGCCGGCTCCCAGACGTTGCATTGGGTCCACTACATATTCACAGAAAGCGATTTCTCTTTTAGTCTTTTTATCCTTTGGCAAAACCAGACAAATAAATTTTATGCTGAAAGAAATTTGACCGAATCCTAAAGATCTGGATTTCCCATTCTCTACATCATATGGTTCTTCCTCTCCTAGTTTTGGACATCGAGAGCATGCCATACACAATAACTCTTACACCCACCCCCCCTCCATCTATCCCCCTCAATAACCACAACTCCCATTCTTCCACCCACACACCATCCTCCCATCCAAATTCCAGAACTCCAAAACCCCACCCACCCCATCAATCTTTACCCAATCCCACCCCTAGCCAGCCTCGTCTCATCTCACCCCACCATCTAACCCCCCCCCCCCCGGTCGCAACAAGATAGACACCCAACTTCCTATTCCAGAATTACGCGCCGAGATTTCAGCGTCTGCATATGCAAGGACTTTTAATCGCTTGCTTGATTGGTTGGTTGGACAGTCGAGTGATAAGATGTTTGGTGGTCGGTTTCCTTATACAGTACACCGATGTATGTGTATAGATGAATTGGTTTGCTTTTTCTCGTTTTGTTGGGTGGTTGGGACGTTGGGACGTTTTTGGGGGATAGGTGAAGATGGGTGCATGGAGTATGCAGTGTGTATATGCGCGGTGGAGGACTGATAGGTAAGGTAGTGAAGGGTAGGGGAGGGGGAGGATGTGAATGGCAATGCAATGCAGATGTAAAGCAACGCAATGCAAATGCAACGCACGGCAGGGTGAGAACAGAAACGGAAAAGAAAAAATAAATCAACCGAGACTGAGACTGAGTATTCGCGGCCATGCAAAGAGATGTTTCGTCTACCTACATCTTGACTCTCAAGCCAATAAAAAGACTATGGATAGGTATGGATGGGAGGGAGGGAATCGTAAGGTACATTACCGTCTCAATACCGTCTCCATATCCACGCAGTCAAAGATACATTTACATTATACGGAATAGAATGGAATGGAGTATTCATGTTTACTTGCTTGCGAGATACCCACCTACATACACACCTAGCCCATCCATCTACCATCCCATCCCATCCATACATCAATGGAGTATATCCCATACCTACCCATATACCCCAAATCCCACGCTCCAAAACCCGCAAACCCAATTTCCCAAGTCCAGTATCCCTGGGCTCTTAGAAAACCATACGATGCACCCGACCCTATTCAATATTCAGTATTCCATAACTACGGTGTGTACACGCGCTATGTATCCAATTAGATTCGCATCGTTTCAGTGCGGATATTCGAGCGATAGATACGTTGTGTTGCGGTGCGGTGGTGGTTACTGCGATTCAGTTGGTAAAAATCGTCGGGGTATGTATGTATGTATGTATGTATGAGTGGTGATCTGGATGGCATGGTTATATCTAGGGAGTACTTCGTGCGAAAACTTAGTTGATTAGCTGTAAGAGAAAAGGGGTAGAGGGAAGGATGAAGGGGTCACTGAGAACGAGGAAACAATGGATAATGGTCACTGTGAGGGGATAGATAGCATGTTCGTAGAGGTTGGAGAGAAGTGACAGAGGCCGACGACAGAACGTATGTACGGTACTCCCTAGTTTCACATATACAATTGTACAGAAAGCTCATTGCAGAACGTCAGCGAAAAAGCTGAAACGCAAACTCAATATTATTACTCGAGTGCGTGTCTGAAGCAGTGAGCTATGAATAGAGAGCCTTGACGTTTCGAATGGTTCGTGTGTCAGATTTCTTGAGGCTAGCTAAAGGTGAGCAATAGAATGGGTACTTTAATCTAAGGGGTGCATGGTATCTATGTCAGAAACGCTGCGCTGCGCTGCCAAAATAAGGTGGATGGACAGGAGGTCGCTTGTCTCGGACCTCGGACGCGATAAAGTAGCGATTCAGTCCAGCGAGCAATCATCACTGTTGTGTCTGAGAAATACTTCGAAGCAGAGGTGAAGGCGAATTGCCGTGAGCGTTTGCAAGCCTCTAGGTTTGTGCGCATGGTATAATTGATTGAAGGATTCCTATGGCGTCGACAGTGAATGTGAATGCAGAGGCGAAGTCGATAGCACTGCGACATGACAAGCCACTGCCGAATTCAATGGTGCATGCAGGACACGAGACCATGGTGTGGCATTGGCATCGCATGTTTCCTTTTTCTGCTGGCACCAAGAAGCAATCGCACTCGTCATTGGGACCCGGTAGCTAGTCAACGGAAGAGGCGTCGAGGAGCACGAATAAAGAGTCAGAAAAAGGTGCAGGATGGTGGCCGCACCGTGGCCGTGGCTGGCATCAGCAAGGAGAATTAGCTCTCAAGACTAACCACGACGGGAAGGAGTTCAGCGAATTCCCACCTCCGCCGAGTCCTCCATCCCGCCTCTGCCATCAACAGCCACTACTAACACACGCTTGCTATGCATGTTATCAAATACAATCCATTTGGAATGCAATTCGAGCAAAGTTGTACGGGTCGAGGCAATGGCAACGTTCGACAAGAAACCCAAGACAATTCCATGTGACAGAGGCGGACGTCTAGGTCTGGCCTCAAACGGGGTTCTTTCCCGTCTTGGGACAATGGTAGCATGTAGCACGAGCCGGCCGGTCAGAGGCATCATGATCATGATCGGATTCAGGATCATGATCGGATTCAGGATCATGATGCTGATGATGGTGCTGGTTATTATGAGCTGCACTGCGCGAGGTCGTACACGTTTCTCGCCGGCTGTATGGATCCATGGGGGAAGGGTTCTGGAAAAAGTCGACAGGAGCTAGAGACGCGCAACAAATTGGTTGGGTGATGAGTCCAATTTCTCAGCGCGTGTTTTTGATGCTGCAGCCAACTCTATTCCACAAGGCAAACGTGCTGTGCCTGACAGCTGCTGCACGCACTAAAAGCTCGCGAACCCTCGTGAAATGCATGCAGTGCTCTAGAGTAAGGGATGGGGTAAATTAACGGCCGATCGGCTCAACGTCTGGTGGGCTCTTTCATATGGGGTCGGGCTGAAGCGAGCATGCCTTGTCCAGGGGAACAGCAGGCCCTCATCTCACGTACGCGTTTTCCCCTTTTGAACAATTGGGGAACTGAGGGCCGCGTCTGGTTAGCCAAGGGCGGCGACCAGAGGCGAGGACAAAGTGCAATTGACGGTGATTGCGGCACGGTGAGCTGAGCTAGGCCGGCCCGTCGAGGTACAGATCCGGGGTGGATTGGAGAAGGATGCTCCGCGTCCGTATCTTCACATGGTACGAACGGTTCCCTGGAGGAGACAAACGAGGCCGAAGCTTACGATTTCTATCATGGGTCCATAGCCGTACGACCTTCGTATTGGGGACGGAGAGTGGAGTGGCTAAAAGGCGAATCGGCGTGAATTTGAGCCAATGAAGGGCATATTGAGAAGTTCTGCAGGTGAGCGAGGATGATTGTACCCAGCGAAGGCCGGAGGTTGTCAGCCAGTAGAGGGCAGTCTGAAGAGGCAGAAGGATTGCGAGTAAGGGTGATCCCGTAGATCGACTATGAAGAATCATGTACACTTGAGCTGAGGATGGAGGCAGGTCCGGGTGGTGACAGTGCGCTGTGGACAGTGCACTACAGTGATGTGGAGTGTGCCAGTGTGGAGAGTACCTAAGGTAGGTATTATTGATGTAGCGACGGACAAAAGTTATCACAGGCTCGGGTGAATTATTGGGGAAGGAGTGTTTTGGGATGGCGTTTTTCTAGAAGGAGCGGTTAGCGAGCCAAGGACGCCACAGGACTCGGACTCGAGGTCCAAATCCAAGTCCAAGTCCAAGTCGACCGCGACGTCCCGACGGTTGGAACGAAGGGACACACGACGGGGTGGACGGAAGGGGGACAGCGGGAACAAGAGCGGGAAGAGGGTCAAACGCAGTTGGGACAAGGGTAAGCAGGAGCAAGAAGAGAGCAAGAGGGTGGCCTTACTCCGTGCACATGAAGAATCAGAGACATTTGGGAGAGGTGAGCTCGCGCATGGTGCAGCGACATGCGGATAGAGACATGGTGATTGGACGTTTGGAGAGCGCCGAGGACTGGGGTGGAGGTGGTGGAGGTGGTCGAAGGGGAGACGGTACAGCGGTACGGCGGTAGAGAAAGCACGAAAGAATGGGAGAAAACCCCCCGGACAGCCCAGGACAGCCCTCAAGTTGGCCCCCCCAGCCATGCGCTGAACACGCTCTCTTCTTGGGTGCACGCTCCAACCCGCAACTCGCTCCACACAGAGACCAGAGACCAGAGACCAGAGACCAGAGACTAGACGGCCTGACCCTTACCCTGACCCTGACCCATAACCATAGCCAGAGCCAGAGCCAAAGGAGCCCGAGCCAGATGCACGCCAGACTCCAAAGGGCACGTCCTTCTGGGCAACCGACAAGCAACAGAAACCACTTGCTCGGCCGTCAATCACCACTCACCACTCACCTCCCGCCTCTCGCCTCTCGCCTCTCTCCGACTCTACCCACTGACCACTGAACGGTCGCCATGAGGTGGATGGCGTATCTCTGGGCACTCGCAGATAAAACAAAAAATCCCCTCACCTGCTCCCCGCGCGGGTTGTCGCTTTATCTCTTCGCATGTCATAGCCATTCGCTGCCTTCTCTTCCCATTCTCCATTTCCAATTCCCACCACTTACGGCCCACTCTCTCTTCCCAGCCCGCGATAGATACCCCATAGATACCCTTTATAGTTCTTCCATCAACCGAACACGGCCCACCGCTCTACCGTGTACTAGTCGCCGCGCCGTTATATAGCAATCCAACGTTCAACCCGCCTCGCCCGCCCAAAGATAACCTTCCTGTCTGCCTCCCAAGTCGAGACTAACCTCAATTCTACTCTCTGCCCCGGCCGCCTTGTCGTCTTCCCACTATCCGTCCTCTCGGACCCTGGCCCAGTCCATCCCTGGTCGCATGCACCTCAGCGCCCTCACTACCTTGTCGTGCTTGTCCTCTCCCTCAGCCATCGCGCACCTCTTTTTAAAATAAGCCCTGACCCTAATCCCTGCGACCGCGCCAATCAACCCTCCACTGACTCCACCGGCCGCACATATCTCACGCCCTCTCCTCTCCTCTCTCCCACCGCTATCCATATACGCAGGGCACTCCTTTGACGACCAAACTCCACCGGTTCTGGGGTTCGCCATCTTCCATACTGCCCTTCGCCTTCGAAGGTGCCAGTTTCTGCGCCGTTTTCGGTTATCAGGTCCGTCGCCATGGACGACATGGATGGGTACGGCACCGAGAAGAGCTTCGGGAGGGACTCGCGAAACTCAGAGTACTATGGAGAATCATCCTACCACCAGGAAAGTCTCGGTCGGAGGGTCATGGAGAGCTTCAAGAGGGATCCCAACCTTGCCATGACTCCAAAGGGGAGTCTGGGTGCGGATGGGAAGGTCTTTGATGTCGAGTCTGCTGCGCAGAATACCGCAAACTCTCCCCTGGCGCGCAAACTTCGAGGGAGGCACTTGCAGATGATTGCCATCGGAGGTTCAATAGGTATGTGGCATTCCAAATTATTTTGTCGCAGTCGTTATTTTCAATTCTTCCATGCTAATACATCATCCCAGGTACTGGTCTCTTCGTCGGCTCAGGCCAAGCGCTCGCTCAGGGCGGACCTGCTAGCCTGGTGATAGCATACTGCTTGGTCGGTATCATGATGTACTGTACAGTCCACGCGCTGGGCGAAATGGCTGTCCTCTTCCCTGTCGCAGGTTCGTTTTCTGCGTACTCGACGCGGTTTTTGGACCCCGCGTGGGGATTCGCTATGGGTTGGAAGTGAGTTTCCGTTCCATCGGGTCGTTTGCCTGCACACACGGACTGACTCGTGCAGCTACGCTATGCAATGGCTTGTTGTGCTACCACTCGAGATCGTCGCAGCTACATTCACCATTGAATATTGGAATCATGGCAGCGTCAGTAACAATGCCTGGGTCGCGATATTCCTCGTCCTCATCAGTGAGTTCCATGGCCATTCCGACATGCTCGTCTACTTTAATCTAACATCTATTAGTCGTCATCAATCTGTTTGGTGTCAAGGGATATGGTGAAGCCGAGTTCATCTTCGCAGTCATAAAGGTCACTGCAGTCATTGGATTCGTCATTCTAGGAGTCGTACGTTTCTGACATGATCATCTCGATACACATAACACTCACACTTTTTAGATCATCAACGTCGGTGGTGGTCCCAACGGTGGCTACATTGGTGGCAAATTCTGGCAAGACCCAGGAGCGTTCAACAACGGCTTCAAAGGTCTTTGCAGCGTCTTCGTCAACGCCGCCTTCGCATTCTCCGGAACCGAACTCGTCGGTCTTGCCGCTGCCGAAACTGCCAATCCTCGAAAATCGCTTCCTACAGCTGTCAAACAGGTCTTTTGGCGAATCACACTTTTCTACATTGTCTCTCTGACGCTCGTCGGCCTCCTAGTCCCCTACAACGACAAGCATCTCCTCGACAAACAGAATGACGCCGATATCGTCGCCTCTCCCTTCGTTATCGCCATCAAAAACGCCGGTATCGAGGGCCTCCCCTCCGTCTTCAATGCTGTCATTATGATTGCCGTCCTCTCTGTCGGCAACTCGTCCGTTTACGGCAGTTCACGTACGCTCGCCGCTTTGGCTGAACAACACCAAGCGCCCAAGATCCTCGCATACATCGACCGACAAGGCCGCCCACTCGTCTCCATCGCCGTCGCCTCAGTCCTAGGACTCCTCGCTTTCCTCGCAGGCACCGACAAACAGGCCGACGCCTTCGTGTGGATGTTGGCACTCTCCTCGCTCTCCGCCGTCTTCACCTGGGGCTCCATCTGCTTCGCCCACATCCGCTTCCGCAAAGGCTGGAAACTTCAAGGACACTCCCTCTCCGAACTAGCCTTCAAATCCCAGCCCGGTGTGATTGGCTCCTGGATCGGCTTCATCTTCAACTGCATCGTGCTCATCGGCCAATTCTGGGTCGCCATGTTCCCCATCGACTACGCCTCCAAAACCACCTCCGAACTCGTGCAATCCTTCTTCTCCGTCTACCTCGCCTTACCCGTGACTTTGCTATTCTACTTCCCGTACAAATTCTGGTACAGGACGAAGATAATACGGAGTCATAACATGGATTTGCACACGGGGATTCGGGAATTAAATGTCGAGCAGTTGATCGAGGAGGAGAAGGAAGAGAGGAAGCAATGGCCGACCTGGAAGAAAGTCTATAAATTCTTCTGTTAGGAACATTGCATATACACCTCATGCTTCCATTCAGCCATTACATACTGCTTTTCATCATCCTGGGCGGTTGTTCGTTCGATTCATCCCTTGTGTTAAAAGAAAAACTCCTTCCTTCTCAACACCTTTACACTTTCTCATAACCCCGTTGAAGGCGGGTTGAAGCGTCCTCGCTCCCACAACATCCAATTCATATTCCTGTTCTCCTCAGAGGGAAAAACACCCCGTACCTCTCTCTTCCCTACGAATACCCCTTAACCCATTCCACCTCCACTGCTCCAACACCCCTTCCATCTTATATTGCGTTCGGGCGGCTCATTATGTGATACCAGGCTAGGCTAGGCTAGGCTATGCTCTACCCATCATCCAGCCTCTTTATTCTTCTTTTGTCTTTTCATGTTTTGACGTTTCTCCTCATCTTCATGTTCATTTCCCTTGTCGAGATTTTCTTTACGCTGGTTATGGGGGTATGTACCTCGGTACGTTGGTGGATACGCCGGTCATAGCATCCCCGGGGATTAAATAATGCATGACCACCCTTGACCCTGCCCTGGGCATCGGACTCTTCTGATTCCCCTCAATGAGATGGCATGGGAAAGGTAATGAATCGAAATCCCACTTTGGGATAGGAAACCGGATTTAGGTCAGACAAGTAAGAGTTGGATTTGTAAATAGCTTAGATAGTCATCACGCACCACATACATCACACGTACCGCACATACTAGGTGTATAGTGTATAGTGTATAGTGCATGATTGAAAGAACGAAAAAAAATGGAATAATTTAAAATCATAACAAAATTATAAACTGAATTAGACGTGTTCTCAGTTTTGCGTTACTTATATGTGTGTGCGGGGTGTATGGCTGGCTGGCTGGCTGGATGGGGTAAGATTGGAATTATGAATGTGTCGACGAGGTTCTTTGAATGTGGGTTATATGCTAATGTTGGGACGGTCATGTGTAGACAAGTTTCCAAGTCATCAACGGTACGGTACATACTGTGGGATGTAAAAGCAGTGGAATTCGAATGTTGAAATTCGAAGACATTGATATACGTCACTGAGCGTGTAGCAAAGCTAAATAACATGAGGATCAGAGGATATCATATTAGTCCAGTCAACTACTCAAATCAAAGTAAAGAACAAGGTGAGAAAAAAAAACAGAGAAGTCTATTAATGCCATCATCCATCCATGGAAGTCTCATCATTAAAGTAAGAACGGGAGAAAAATTCTTTCGGTTCCTATTCCCAGTCCACTCTGGTATGCTCAACCACCCTGCCTAAACCCATAAATGCTGCCATGCCGTCCTTTTCCCCTATCCAATGTCACAATGAGAGAGGTGGTTTGTGTGGTGTTGAATCATCACGTTCCCCTTTCCGTTCCGGCCTGGTCCCTATGCGTTGCGTCTAGTAGACGACAAATTACATTTCCTCCGACACTTTTTCGATACATTAAAACAGTGAGTGAAATAAGATTGAAAACGACACGTTGGAGAACAGGTAGACCAGGTTCAGCTGGGGGTATGCATATCGTGAGGCCGTCCATGAAAAGGCCGTGGATACGCTTGCTTGCTTGCTTTGTTGGCTCACTATGAAAATGAAACTGGTATGAGAGTGAGGTACAGGCTGGCTAGGAAAAAAGACAAGACGGAAGTTTGAGCCAAGATTAATCGTTGAAGGTTTAACGTATGGGGTATAACTATGGGGGTTTTTATCATTTTTTCCATTGCCATTCGTCCAGTATGGCTAATCGCCGTCCGATGCCGCCAAAGCATACGCAGCTGCAGAATATGACACTGCCTACCCATGTCACGGTTGCGAGGTTATCGTAGCTGACGAGGCCGGCGAATAATTCTTCTTGGTGGCCGTGAAAAGTCGTGGAACTATGCGCGTTCCCTTGTGAGGGAGCGTGTGTACCGTTAGTTGTTGCGGGGAGTGCGGGCGAAGGAAGAATGTCAGGGTTCGAGAGGAAAATGAATGAGGTCAGGATCGATGTCGTGACAAGGGAAAAGGAGAGGCCTGGTTTGCTGCGATCGAGAATGTACCACAATGCGGGGTTTACGAGGGTTAGAGTGAGGGTGAGCTGGAGGGTTGATTGCCAGGGAAGTCGACGCTGTGTAATTTGCATTAGTGTCTAGTTGCGCGTCGGAGGTTACAAGAGGACTTATTGACTTACAATGGCAAATGCGATCCCGACAAATGCGCCCACACTCCTGACTACCTCGTTCAATTGCTCTGTTAGGGAGGAATCGCTCTCTTCTTCCGCCTCTGATTCTTGGATTGAAACATCCCCTCCCTCGTCATCCCAGACGAGGTCAACCCATGGTAGTAGGCTTCCTAAAACAACACCTGCTAAGCCCCAGCCTGTAAAGTATATCCAGCTCTCGCGATCCACACCGCCCATCTGTACGGCCGCAAGCTCTCGCGTATCGTGCAGATGTGAGACAATTACTCCATAGATGACGCCAAAGAGAAACAGCGCAGAGACCTTTCCGGCAACTGCAGTATACTTCCATATGCCCTGTTTTCGTGGCTTATGTGTGTGTTTCGACAATGCTCTCGGCCTCTGTTTGCTGCTTGTCCCTCTTCTTGCAAGACCCTTCATCCTCAATCCGGCGTCCGGGCTTCCCATCCCATTTTCCCAGCTATTGACGCCACTGTTACCATAGTCTATCGAATTTCTTGCTGGTGTCTCAGCGCCCGTTCCCCAAGGCGTTTCTGCAACACTCCTATCTCCGGCTGTGCTTGTGCCAACATCGTCGTAGATTCCGTATAGTGTACTGCTCGTCATATTCAAGAAGCTCTTATTCTTCGGTAACGGGTTCTCTGTCCCACTCTCCGGTCCATTCCCATATTGGTAGTTGTTTGTTCGAAGGAGTCGTGCGTTGAGCTGTGCGAGGAAGTCTGAGGAGCGGCTGTTTGGGTCGTGAGAACTCGGAGGTGTCCTTTGCGGCAGCGTTTCTGGAGAATCGCTCGATCGCGTCGCATTGGAGAAGTTTCGCAGTGGTATGGGTCTGTATATATGCGGTTGCTGTTGTTCCTGTTGTTCGTCTTGCTGCGCATGGTGCTGAGACCCTGGGAATGTTTGGTCGGCCATGACGATTTTCGATGCCCAAGGAAGCGGATTGCGCGCGCTCCGTAACGATTGTGTAGATATTTTCAAGCCCCGAGTGTGCCCCAATTACAATAGGTAAAATTACAAGCAAGTGTGTACGGAGAAGAGAAGAGAAGATAGGAATGGCCAGGTGCAAGGAATGTCCCTCTCTACCCGCGGGAATTGTTGCTGGAATCTCGAATCAGAGGGAGGTCAGTGTTGGGGCCCTGGCGCACGTGAGAGGTCAGATTTCCGTCGTCGCAAGCTTGGCTCGATGCAGGCGCGGCAGTGGTGCGGAGGCGGTACGTACCTAATCAAAAAAGCAACCTGGATGCTTTGAAATGGCGCTGGAATGAGTCGCGAGGGCGCCTGAGCCTTGAGGGGTGCCCTCTTAAAAGGGACTGCGGGCCAAGCCAGACAGCGGAAACACTCTGACGTTGAAGTGCATGCCTCTATTCCAACCTGGAGCGCGTTTGACCACAGGCATGTGAAAATGACCCTTAGACAGTCTCCACTCCACTTAGAGAGGGTTTGCGGCATCCCAAGTGGGTTTATCCTCGCTCGCTCTCACTCGTTAGTCAGTCACTCTGTCATGCACGGCATCGTCCCAACAGTCAGATTCACGGCACTCGTCATGTATCATCGAGTCGTCACTGCTTATTATTCAATGTCTCTTTTCTATCTTAGATATCATGACCGCACATGCTCGGGTTGGATGCACGCAAAATGTCCCCTTTTCACTTGAGACCGTTGCCAGTCCCTGTCGTACAGCATAGATGAATTTTTTCCCAACGGTATGCTTTTCCACTCATCTCCTTGGAAACCTTATCCCCGTCTATCCACACAGTGTGCAGCGCCCCACAATCGCAAGGCATGCCTAGATCAGGACCCTAATGCACCAAACCATGCAAGAATCCCGCCTGAGCGTCGCCGTTTGCCCGTCACGTTACCGGCTCTTGCGACCCACCTCCAACTTGCATTGTCACGAGTGTTCCCCCAGGTTGGGCGTTTTTCAACCCTCTTGTGGTTGAAGAATGTTACCCCTGTAGCCTGTTAGCTGTATACCTCGGATCATGTGTGTGGAGGGACTCACGCTACAATGTTGGCCCAACCGATCAATCTGCAATCAAACGTGTCAGCATGTGTCGCTCAAAACCGTTCTCTCGGAATACACACCTCCAGTGCTTCTCGATACGTCGAGAAAGCGCAATCTTCTCGCCAATTTCCGTGCATGCAGGTGATGTCAATGATAGACGAGCAGCATCGGCTTTGACGGCCACAACCTTCGCACCAGTCGCTGTTGAGCCAATGTTGACCATCTGGGAACCACAAGTCAGCAACTAGCACCATATGCTAATTTTGGGTGTACATACGAGAACTTCGTTTTTAGCAAGCTTAGCGACCTTCGCCTGTTTGCCATCGGCTGTCTTGACTCCTAGTAATCTTCGTAGAAGGAAGTAGTTGACTTCGAGTTCGCTATAGATGTTGGGCAAGTGGCCGCGGAGACCAAGGACGAAGCCAACAAGGCGATCGGCACGGCACAAAGTAGGGTCTACACGAGTTCCAACACCTGCGTAAAGTCAGATGACTGCCAGTTTGAAGATATTAGAAGTGAGTAGAATGTACCAATCAAACCACCAGGGACGGCAAACTTGAGGTCGTTGTGTTCAGCAAACAACGAGACTACCCTTGAGAAGATGGGCTTGCATTGAATCTTGCCGGTAGTGTCTTTTGACACGATACCAGGCCGAATTTCGATCTCGTCACCCAACTTCAATACACCAGTCAGGATACTTCCACCAGCAACACCACCCTTCAAGTCCTCGATTTCGGCACCGGGCTTATTCACGTCAAACGATCGAATGACCATCATGTGGGGCTTTGCGGAGAAGTCTCGGACTGGTACGGGGATCTTAGTAACGAGATACTCGTTGATGGCATCAATGTTGAACTTGAGTTGAGCCGAAATGGGAATGATTGGAGAGCCATCTGCCACAGTCCCGCGAATGAATTTAAGAATGGACTCGTAGTGTGAGGCTGCGCCATCTTCCCGCATGAGATCCACCTTGTTTTGGAGGATGATAATGTGATTGAGCTTCATAATCTCAATGGCTGCCAAATGCTCACTTGTCTGAGGTTGAGGGCAGGTTTCGTTTCCAGCGATAAGAAGTAACGCAGCGTCCATGACGGCAGCACCTGAAAGCATAGTACTCATGAGAATATCGTGACCGGGGCAGTCAACGAATGAAACATGTCGCAGCAATCGGTATTTGCCGGTGCATCCTTCTCGTTCGCAGGGTGGGTCAACCTCCTTCTCGCTCTTGTATGACCTGTAGCATGTCGGCCTTGGGCAGTCCTCATTATCACACTTGTAGATCTTTGCGTTGGCGTAACCCAGCTTGATGGTGATGTTTCTCTCCAACTCGTTCTTGAAGCGGACAGTCTGGACACCGGATATAGCCTTGACTACGGTACTCTTCCCGTGGGCGACGTGGCCGATCGTGCCAATGTTGATCGTGGCTTGACGTGAGATAATCTCGGGGGAGAGCGGGTTTAGTTTCGAGAAGTCTACGTTTTGCGGGTCTGGTTGTTCTCTGAATGGACTATTAGTGTTTGACTCAGATTTCTGGCTAGCTGGTTGACATGCGGGAGTTCTGGACGCTCTACGGGAGGTAATATATCTCTCGTCTTCTTTAAAGCGGACTTGGGCTTTACTTCCTCCACCTCTTCGGGCTCGGATGCCACACTCTCATCGTCTCGGTGATCGTGATCAGATTCTGAATCCATGCTGGGCAAAAGGTCGGGTCGCAGTTCTATGTCGTGAGGCGTCGAACGGCGGGACGATTCAATGCGAGCAGGCGTGCAAAGCGAGAGTAATTACGTTGGTGGGCGAAAGGCGGGCGGGCGCTTTTCGAGTAAAACGCACAAGCAAAGGCGAAAAAGAGCGCCATGACTCAGCATTGGATCGCGGGGCACGGATAAACCCTCCCCCGATCCCCGAAGAACAAAATCTTTGCTCGCCTTCGAACTCCTTTCTCTTCTTTCATGAACAACGCAAATTTTAACACCTACGAAAAGCATTTTCGATTTTGAGACGCTCACTGTCCTTTGGGTAGTTTGAGGGTCCATGAGAACGAAAACCGTCTGTAGAGTGAAGAGGAGATACTAGTTGCTGATCTTGGGTGCGGTTTCTTCCTGCTTTCGAGCAGTGGAAGAGAGCGCAATGATTGGCTGTACATGCATTCAACTTGTCGAATTTACCTTAACTGCTTCCTTTATAATTGGACTGGCTCTCCTGGCCTCTGGAAGACTATGACTGTGTCTACGGATTCATCTGGGTTGGGGATCTGCTGGGGTGGAAAATCTCCGCATTTCATGATAGAGTCGGCACCAACCTCGTGACTGATAGAGCGAGATTGCGCATTCTGGGAATATTTCTTTGCGCCATATATGTTTTTTGATTGTTGTTCTCTGGACTCTATGGAAGTTACCCAGGGTCAACATCGAGTTTCATGCCGGGTGCTACCCCAAGATTTTTCAATTGCTACAACAGTGTCGAAGACACGGAGCGCTCTTAATGAATAGGTACAGCCACGGTCACCAGAATATTGTCACTCGGCTTCCTCTTTTGGTATACGCTTGCATTTCCAACTCGTCCAAGTTTGCATGTGTACACGCAAATAGCCGTTCGAGCACTATAACTAGTTACACGAAATCGCCGAGGTCCTATCTGTTTGGCTTCATGACCAATTGCCTCAACTATAAGCTTTGCTTACACTTAGTGACTCACCACCATCCAGTACTTGTAATATTAGAGTGCCTAGCTCATATCCCATACAGGTAAACATTATTCCCGCAACGATTGAGTTCCGTGGGTACGCGGCATCGTGAACCCCACCAGCGCTTGGCATGTCGTCAGAGCGCTAGAGGCTGGTCAAGCTTCGATTTAAGCATCTCCTCGCTCCCCTCATAAAGCCTTTACTACCCCCACTACCCCCACACATTCCGTACCATGTTTACCCCATTGCTATTACTAGGCCTGGCGCTCGTTCCAGTAGCCATATCCTCTCAGGATATCCTCCATAGCCCTGACAAGCAGTCCCCAATCCTTTCGGAGTCCGAGTCAAGTGACCTTCTTTACTTGCATCGGAAGCTCGTCGAAATAGAATCAATCTCTCAAAACGAAGAAGAGGTGAGCCATTGGCTTGCATCCTACCTTCGAGATCGCAATTTCACGGTGGAATTGCAAGAGGTTGCTCCAAAACGCTATAACGTGTTTGCATACGGAAAGAAGAGGGAGACCACAATTCTCGTAACTTCTCACATTGACACCGTTCCTCCATTTTGGCCGTATTATTATGATGAAGAGAAGGGAATCATTGGTGGAAGGGGGTCTGTCGATGCAAAGGGCAGCGTAGCTCCCCAAATAATTGCTGTCCAAGGCATTCAATCCCAACTTCAAGACGATCTCTCTCTTCTTTTTGTTGTAGGCGAAGAGCAAGGGGGAGACGGCATGCGTGCCTTTTCAGAATGGGAGAAACGACCCGAATACGATATTGTAGTTTTCGGCGAGCCGACCGAAGGCAAACTGGTCTGTGGTCATAAAGGTATCATCAGCTTCAAGATCAATGTTACCGGAAAAGCAGCACACTCTGGTTATCCGTGGTTGGGCGTCTCTGCAAACGATGTGATGGTAGAAGCATTGGCAAAGTTGTTAGAGCTGAGACAACATTTGCCATACAGCGAGAAATATGGTAACACTACCATGAACTTTGGTCGTGTCGATGGCGGTGTTGCGGCAAATGTCGTTGCAGAGACAGCTACAGCAAATATTGCTGTAAGATTGGCAGCCGGAACCCCTAAGATCATCAAGGGCCTCGTCACCGGTGCTTTGGAGGACGTGAAATCTAATGCGGAGAAGCTGGGAGGTGCACTGGAACTAGAATGGCTCACCGAAGGCTATGGTCCCGTGAACATTAATTGCGACATTGAAGGGTTTGATACATTGACGGTTAATTACGGCACCGATGTGCCCAACCTAAAAGGAGACCACAAGAGGTATCTCTATGGTCCTGGGAACATATTTGTTGCCCACTCTGATCACGAGGCTTTGAAGAAAAAGGAGTTGGAACAGGCTGTGCTGGATTACAGAAGGCTGATCATTGCAGCTTCAAAGATGGAACATCAAGGAGAGCAAATGGACTTATAAAGACACGAGCGGTACTCTTAATCCTGATCTTCTTCGATGAGCCCTTGAGAAAAGTACAGAACAATTTCTGGCCATCCAATTACGTATGATGATCACAGTACTCGAGCATAGGATTCCCATAATTCATGCCAATTGCCGCTCTCATGTGGCACTCCTACCGTCGTATCCACTACTCCCTTCTAGCAGACCTTGGAGCGTCTACCGTCCATGGCTTCACTGTACTCCGAATTTGTGATTCGATTGTTTGAACTGTCACATCTCTCGCCCGTACTAAACGCGCTGGGCCTGATATCATTGTAAGTGCTATGGAGTACAGTACAGTCGCACTCGGAGATGGTAATACCCGCAATAATCGATATTTAATGTGAACCAAAAGGGAAAAAGCTGATGTCCTTGTGATACTCTATGACCTTGGCGAAATGGCTCTCTAGTTAGTGGCTTACCCTTGTTTTGGGTGCTTCTACATAGTAGCGGAGGATTATCCCATCTACACAGAAAGTCGAAACATAATAATAAGTTATAATCATCCCGGCCATTGATAGGAGGTGAGTGGGCAGCCTTGCTGAATGTGTCTGACAGCTAATTTTTTTTCTCGCAACGTCTACTTTCCTAGTCATTCGTCCCCGAGGTAAAGCGAGGTTCAAATGGCAAGAAAGGATCTTTATCAAATGTGACATTTCGTCAAAGGTTACACATCACTGTTCTTACGATGTCACATCGTCAGAGTCACAATTCTGCTAAGTTCACTGATGAGCTGGAGATGAAAACTTTCAGTTGTACGGGCTGAGTGACATAATCTTTGAAACATCCTTCTGCAGTCCATGAGCTTATCTAACCCCGGAAGCTCCGGACGAGGAAAATCTTAAATGACGAGAGAAGTCCGAAATCTCGTCGCGATGTGACCGGCGACCCCCCACCTCCAATCGCGCTCCCATCCCTCCCTCCAGGGTTTTAGCTCCACCAAAAAAGAAAGTTTGTGTCACGTGCAATGCCAAGTGATTGGGATTTACCCCTATCCACAAGGGAGGTCATCATCATCTTCAATCAACACTGGCAGCAGGCAATTTGGCTGGCAATTTTTCACTGATCATTAGTTCGCGGTGTTCGAGGTGTAGGAGGAAGTTTCGTTTTATGGATAAGTATGCTTCTCACAGCTAGCGCGCCAGGGCGACGACTGACAAAACTTCGGCAGTGTTATTAGGACGCTCCGATAGCCCAGATGTGTCAAATGGCAACGCATGTGCTGGCCGCAGTCCTCCATGCACGTCAGATGCATTGCCGCCCAATACGAGTTTTCAGGCAGCCTCGCAAATAACAGACCTCTCATACGACCCAAAAGTCCCATTTCTCGATTTGGTGAGCTATCCTCTGGTTCTTTCAAGATCCACTTCCGCCCCAACACCACGCCCTCCATCTATCTCAGCAGATCACCCGACGAATCATAACGAACAACGTACTGAGCCGGTCTTAGGCGAAGAAAAAGCACATATACATATGGCAATGCGTGAGTAGGATGCCCCAGCCCTAGTCAGAAGGCAAAAGGCAGATGTAAATGTAGCCTAACAAAACGCCTTGTAGTGCTCTTGCGGCTGTTCAACTATCAACATAATGGTCAACACGTGTCCCTCTTGCGGTGTTGCGCGCTGTGTATATTGCAAGACAAACAGGATATCGACTCGAGGCGTTTTTGGCTTATGGCTATTGGAGGAAGAGCAGGAGGAGGAGGAGGAGTCGGGCAGCAAAGAGAGCTCCCCAGCTTGAAGTATTCCGAGCGTAAAAATTTTCAACTCCTATTCGCCCATTGCCCGTTATGTGGCACATGGTACGCGGGTGACAAAATCTATGTTATAAATCTCTCCATTGTCCTAGGTTGTCCTTTCTGGCCTTTTCTTCTTGACCTCTCTCGTTGCTCTATCACTGCTAATGATTGCCGCACGTGACTTGTTCTCGAAAAAGAAGCGAACGCACCTCGTTGATTCTCATACTTCGAAAGTACTTTACCGCACCTCATATTGACCAGAATGACCCATAGTCAGACGATTCTGTGGTACATAACAATATTCGGGTTGCATATCACCAGCCCATTGCTTTCCATCCAGGGAATGTAAGTTGGACTTGCGACTAGTGTGGTATTAAGTTATTAATACTCATAGCATACACGCGCAGTTAGCACATTTTCAGATTTCGTTCACCTCCACCCTACTCATTCCTACCGTCAACCGCCGTCCTTAATACCTGGCGAATAAGAGCCCCTCTCTCGGCTCGATTCCCAGTCTCATTAGCAAGAGCCAGAGCGACAAATGGCCAAAGCTAGTCCACCACCGTCTCTATTTCGTTCCCAGCAATGGAGCTCCTTTCAGAGTCGTGACGCACCGGAGGAAGATCCTTATGTGAGGCGAAAGCGGGAAATTAGCGCAACAGGTGACCATTTCTCTACGTTCTTCCAGGATGACGAAGATGAATTCGGGTCCCAGCTCGAAGATTTGGAGCAATTCTACCAAGGCGTTACTCTGGAAGAACTGGAATCCGGATTTGGATGTCCTGGAAGACGTCTCGCTTGTTGGCTCGATGACAGAAGTCCTGAAAATTCTTGTATCAATACAGTGGACGACAAAACTCAAAATCTCGCAACGGACCAAGTTAAACAACCTGGGAAGGATAGTGCCAAGGACTCAATATTGAACCATCCCCAAGACAGATATGTACCGGAGGAAGGTGAAGCATCTTCAAGACCCCAGAATCATATTCAGGAACAGTTGCCTTGCTTTACAGCCACTGCGTTGCACAAATATTTACAGACGAAGGTAAATAGACCACCCACCGTACTTTAAGCAATATGGAACATTCATCTCTGTCCAAAACTCCACAATCTTTGGTTCAAGCCCCTGCTTGTATTGCAAACCCAATTGGTGAGGTTGAAATGTGACCGCCGAGCTAGCTGGCCCTAAAATTGAACACGTCTTGGGAGCGAAAATTTCTAAATTTTTTTGGGCAAAATACCGGCCTTGCTATATCCATCCACGAAGTCTGTTTCCAAAGCGCGAATGGCTGATGATATTCTTAGCCATTCGGAAACAAATATATAAACGGGAAACATGGACTGAGGAGACTTATGTGAGCAAACTACTATTGGAACACAATATTGGACACTAAGAGATCTTTATAGCTATGTCACAAACCTTGATCCATACTACGTTCTAGCACTTATCCAATCAGCCCCATATTCCCAGGTTCAATCGTTACGAAGCACTATTTGTAAACATTTATACCTTAATACATCGATCAGTATTCAATGCTCCGTACGTAATAAGCTACTCGAAGTCTACTCACTCGCTCTGCTAACGAGTATGCCTTCCAGGATTCCGGCTTTGAGAGTTTCCAGCTGGAATTTCATTTGCCGCGCTTGATTTTGAGTTCCAAGCATATTCGACCAGGCCATCCCAGTTCTAAAATGCGGAGAGAAGGGAAGAATGTAACTTTTCTTAACCTACGGTCAAACGGAGAGGGATCAAGGCTGTATTTACATGAAGCCCCAATGTCTTTCACGATATGCGGAACTTCCCACGAGAAGTGGATGGGCTATGCTTTTAGTGACAATCCCAACGATGGCGACTTTGATGAGGAAACAAAATTCCATTTCGGCGACTTCCAAGAAGACCCGATTATAAGAAGGGATGCTAACATGCCCATCACTGATCCGCGGGAATATTTCCTCTGTGCCCTGAGTCATCACATGGGAGAATTGCTTGGCGAATTAAAGCAAGTTGTTGCTCTTCTTCGCCATCATGTCAGGAAAAATGTATGTATAGTGGTCTTTCAGAGTTTACTCGGCTTATCCTCGCTACAGCAACAAATGCGCCGCAGTCGTTGCAATCTGTCCGGTGCTTCATCCCCTGCGGATATTGGAGCCGATACCATGGAAGATTTTGACCACTTTCGACAGACAACGGATATTGTGCAATGGCTATTAGGATGTCTCGAAGATACAATCGATGCATGGGATAACTTTGGCCATCCCGATGGAGACATTTACTATCTATCAGATATCGCTCAGAATCGACTCCCTGCTGAATGTCTTCGGAATCTTAAAGATGCCCTCACTGAATTGAGACAGCTTCAGAGTAGAATGACGAGGCTACAGGACTTTTGTCGCAGCACGGCTAAAGATGTAAGTGTTTTCCGGTCAACCGCTGTGTCTCCATTAAAACATGGTTTAGCCCCGCTAATTCCGCCTAGATTTCACTTCGTCTAAAATTGGCAAGCAATCAGTCGATTTTAGCAAGCCACGAAACAGCGCAGTATACAGGTCTTACAGCAGAGCTTACATTATCGGTACGTTATTGCATTGGAACACACTTTTGTGAAATCATTCTTATACATTCACAGGTTATCGCCCCAATAACAATTGCCCTCGCATGGTTTGGAACCGAACAAGACGTCAATCCCTTCAGACACGATATGAAATCCCTCATCGGATGCGTTGCAACCATGTTCCTCGTAGTAAGGGTGATCGTAGCAATATATGCTCTGGTCCGGAAACATCGATTGAAGGAGCGTTTTTGGATATGGCTTGCTCAAGCAGTTAAAGAATCATTGGCGCGCCGCGGCGTTCATAATGAACATGCAGATGTGGTAGACATTGACCAGCTTGCATGATTAGCACTTCATGGGCATACTTCCTTGACCCATGCGATATTGTAAATCTTGAATGAAGGATTCACAGCGATGATCATGAATTGATCGACTGGGTGTAATTATGAAATTTTAACCTTGTTTTTATGAAGCAAATGTTGAACCATGCATTGTTGATGTTTATTTAGCAACTCTGAATCTATCAAAAAGCTGCAATGTCGTTGCGCAAAGAAACGCTTCATGAAGACAGACGAGATCATTTAATCTTAATGCCACCGCTGCACGATTGTTTTAGCATATTTTGCACAGACTTTCTCTTAAGCATGACTTGATAACCTAAGAGCTAGAACTTACGTCTGGAAGCAACGCTTCCACTTGCTCGTGACGGTAGCAACATATGTCTACCTGGAATATTTGATACTTGCAGCATTGGGCTGTATATTCCGATAAGTCAAGACCTTTATAGAGACATATCAGTCTGTCCGATGTAGTTTTCAAAACTAACTTCCCATTGGAACTTAAGTTGCGTATTCACTGGGATCTTATCGTCCCCCTCCTAGCGACCCGCAATATTATCATACCAACTTTGGAATTCCGCCCTCGAAGACTATGGACTGCATCTGCGCTTAGACTGTCGCATATTAGAGCTTACACTGTGCCTCATGGCACATCGTCCCCAAATCCGCGGTGTGGTTGGACGAGAGAACAAGCTACGGCGGCGGTAATTGCGACAACGATGAGACAGTTGTGGCTAATAATACCCAATATTAGGTCCCAAAATGTGCAATCGACGAGTAATATGCTACAATGGACATGATGTAGCCCATTTCGAAACACTACAGTGCCATTTGAGCGCTAGATGTTGGAGGCAAGGAGCTGTGCCACTTAGCTAAATTAAGCGCTCACATACACCTAGTGTATTTAAGGGCAGCATAGGTATACATTAGGATCAAGAATTCAACAGTACAAAGGAATTACAATCAACTTCTCTATAAAGATTTGTTTCTACTTTTAATACTGCTCAAACCCGAAACTTTGTGTTACGAGTAAGTATGGCATCCAGCAGCGCAACCCATTGGGGAATGATGAAAATTAATCTATGTGGGTCCAGTGTACGGTGAACCTTCCCTCACGTTCAATTTATCTACCAACACTGTGTGCAATGTCCCGTACTCTCTAAGCACTGCCGGTACTCCAAGCTTGCCATCGGTCGACAACCTATACCACGTAGATATCCCGTTGAATAATTTGGTAAGTCGATTTTACACTTACTTGGTCATTTACGTAGCAATTCAGCTAGTTTGTGCCTAATCTCATGAAAATCTCATGCTAATTTGATTTTAGGCGCGAAAAAGTCATACTTATGTATGGCAATGTGTAAGTTGCCAGCACCGGTCTATTAAGAATAGAAAAGGTAGAACTGGTTCAAATCTGACTTTCGACTGTTTAGTGTCAATGTGGTCAAAGTGATATCCAAATCGCAACCAATTCATGCCCATCCTGTGGGAATGCGCGTTGTAGCAATTGCACCACAACTAGAATTAAAGGATGAATGGAATCTATAAGCTAGGGATCTTGGTATTGACTAGCTATGGGAAGTTTATGTCGTATCAATACGGCAAAGTAGTCCTCTATATTTGCCAGCGGGATATCTCTTTTACCTAATTGTGCCAGATAAACAATGTTGGATATACTTTTGACAGGACGAAACTTTAGTGAAGGACTTGTCTCGTATCTTTGAATGATGGCCATAGCCAATGTCTAAACAGGATAAACATGTAAAGAAGAAACAGTTCAAGACAGCCTTAGAATAACAATCCCATCAAAATACCCCAATTATGTGATGCAATGCTATAAGAAGTATAGTTCTGAGATTTCCTTTCTACATAGAGTGACTATGGCGCGATAGATCTAAATAGCCTACAAGTTCAATTATCAAACGTCTTGGGTATAAATGTAGATGGTCCGGCAGATCAGTTCATCTCGTGAAGTGTTGGCTTAGTGGTAAGGAGAAGCAACAAGAGATTATGTCTCTGCTGATAAACACACCACTTAACACAGTCGAAGATTATAATCTCAGGAAACGAGTATGGGTCTGAACCTCCCTCACGTAACAGTATAATACATTGCCAATTTGCGCACCTGGTATTTCTGAATGATATCCTATAGTCACTGTTCTAGATGATTCTCGTGCTAAGGCCTGCATTGCGCGTTGTAGTGTGTCCTTCAATATGTAGTAATCAGCTGGCCTTACATCCCTTGAGCACGCCGGTTTAGCATATTGACCGCAACTGTGACTTAGGCACAGTCTCAGTCAGACCTTTGTCGAAACTCAGGGTGACCACCATCACTATCCTCGCCTCTATAGGCAGTTCTACTCCTCTTTTACCCTCTACTTCGAGTACTATTAGTGCTTGAACTTCGGGATTCTCTAGGCTTCAAGGTAACACATGATAACAGCTACATATCTGAAATTTGATAAAAGTTTTCAAATAGTTAAACAGAGCGTATCAACTTCATCCTAGTGCTCGCTACTATTCAGGGGTACGAAAATGCCAGCACCTACCCGTGAGTGGATGAAGGGCTCTATCATATTAGAAAGGGCCTTCGGAACCTTCGTCTACTATGTCTGAAGTTTTTCTTGACCAGAGCGCATGAGTGTCTGGTAAGATGTGCTTAGCCAATCCTACGTAGCCAGCCCGGAGTTTTCTCACCTCTATAACAATCAATCAAGTAGCTAGCTCCACTATCTCAATTATTTCACATTAAATAGCCTGATCAGCCTTCCTTGATACTACAAACATTGAAGCCAATCATTTCACAAAATATGGACTGTCAACGCTCTTGAGGCAGGATTTCGCACTGTTTTCTTTATAATCTCCGACCCCTGTTCATCCAATGGAGGTAGCACACGAAAGTAGTGTTATTTTTGTTGCTATTGGGGACCTGCGCTTAACGCGAGTAAGTTTCCGGGGCCGAACTGCAATCTCAAATACCTACGATCGATGTTTTCGGAGTCTGGCAAGGGCCCCTTACAAAACTTTGACAATGTACACTACTCACACCTGCTACCTCCGCATAAAGATTGTCAGCTCTCTGCTATCCCTAATGAAGTATACAGTCCCTACGGGCCACTAATCAGTTAGCATGAACCCAGTTCTCATCCAATGTTTGCCTGCTGTTGCAGATGACACAATTCGAGCTGCACACTAGAGATTATGGAGCGGGGGCTAAAAGCGACGATCAAGCGTATTGCTCTCATGAGATGACTGTAGAAACAATTCTTGTAATTACAAATAGCATTTCTACAGTACGAAATTGCTGTTGTGTTCCTTCTAGCGTGTTGTTAGTGTCTCTTTCAGAAATAGAAAACCTGACACCAAGAAACTACCAGGATTGCGGGACTGTTTGTAAAACGAAAACTAATAAGAGGTGCCCCATGAATCGATGTGATTGTGTCGGATAATAGTCTGTCCTCGGTCGATGACAATGTCTCACGCGTGTGTGGAAGTTCCCCTTTCATCGTTCCTTATGTCTCTGCATACCCGAGACTGGATTGAGCGGCAGCTGTATCTGTTTACTCACAGGGTAGACAGGAGTCCCAATACAAAGCAAGTTTTTGGTGGAATCTTCAGAAGGAACCGGAGTCGAGTGTACAAGTTAGACAATTCGAAAGCATTCGCAAACCGAAATGCACATATACGGGAGGGTCTTCCTATTTGAAAATCTGACTGAGAATTAATTGACCCTGGAGTACGCTGCTACACTCACGACGAGGGTTATTGATATAAACAGGCGACTGAGCTTCCTTAGATACATTCAGTTCTTCGAGAGAGAATTCCGAACTGTGCAAGAAGGTAAGATACAAGGCGCAGGCAAACTGTATTAGCATCTACAATACGTCATAGACCAGCTGCTTGTGCCAATAGAGCTAACGTTCCAAAAACAGAATAATTATTTCTATTTCCAACCCAGATAGACCTCATGGAATGTAAATTTCATCGCGCACTTAGCGTCCAAACAGATTCGACCCACAGGTGGGCTGGATAAAGTGAAAGGTAGTACAGGTCAGCGTTACACAACCTGTGAGCTCGAGCTTTCAGCCTAGTGCAAAACACCAATGCTGTCTAGAGATAGCTAATTATACCCCAGATAGGCCTTTTTGGCCAATCGTTGTGAGCGATTGAAGCTGACGGACATGATCACATACTTGCTGTCGTAGATCCATCATGCAAGGCAGACACTTTGCAGGTAAGCACAACTCACAAGGCTGCCTTAAAATTCTCAAAATTCTCGCATTTTCCAATTATTTCACTTCGCAGATCGGTGAGCGCGCCCTAAAGCCTTTGACATCCATGCCCAATAAACGCCCCAGCAACACTAGCCGGGTGATGTAGTGCGTAGAACACACGCAAAGACAAAAGGCAAGCACATGTAGACTTGTGTAGGTAGCCATTTGAGATCGAAGACGCATAGTGAATAAAGCCGAACGAAAAATCTTGAAGTGAAATCTGGAAGTGAAATCTGGAAGTGAAATCTGGTTGTAAGCTAAAACATATATTCATTTAAATGTGTCTACGATGTGAGAAACCTCTATGTGCGTCTTATGATATCACCAATATCCCAATTTAGCCGAGTTCTTCCACGGCGGTGGGAATGGTTTCGAACCTAGAGACTTTGATAAGCATCGAAGGCTAGGTTTTACTTCCAACGTGTAATTTAATAGTATGGTTAACACTTCTTATTCGTCACTCAAGGTCCCCCTCTCACCGGTCTTCTGATCTGCTGCCAATTGCATAGACACACATTCATGCAGCTTCTGCCGCCCTCTCTACCCAATGCAACGTGTGCACGTATGACAGGAAGGAATAATTCACAGAAAGTGAAGCGCATATTCAACAGCGAAGCCTGCTACTATGTAATTGTTCTTGAAGCTGTGAAAGTTTCCTTTGCCTCACGGTATACCGCACTCTAGATACAGAGAGGCATATGAAGACATTCAACGAATATCCTATACATCTTTAAAGACCTTCGGACATACTATTTTACATAATAAAAGCCTGGGCTCATGGCGCACCCTTATGCAAAGCATTGGCCAAAGTTCTACATTCCTGGACCCTGCGTCCTGAGCAACAGAAACTTCTTGGAGTGGAAAAGAGAAGTGGGTGATAATGGTGACGATATCACAATTTTTTTCGGATATGATGAGGATCATGAGCCCTGTTATTATCTCGAGGATATCAAACAAATCTTCGCGAATTTCAACCCAAACGAACTTCAGTCTGGCTTGGGATCTGCTGGAAGACGCATCGCTTGTTGGGTGGATGATAGAGAAATTCAAGTACACTTGACGACTGCCACGACGTCGTGCTCCCAACAACCAATTGAAACCATTTCCTTCACGCACTCAGCGAACAAGCAGCCTAATTCTTATCATGTTGAGGAAGGTGCTTCCTCAGCAGACGAAAATAATCAAAGAGGACAGACATCATTTCACACA
Source organism: Nigrograna mackinnonii (assembly GCA_001007845.1). Lineage (NCBI taxonomy): Eukaryota > Fungi > Ascomycota > Dothideomycetes > Pleosporales > Nigrogranaceae > Nigrograna > Nigrograna mackinnonii. Next base: position 43,060 of record JGVQ01000168.1, read on the forward strand.
GCAACCTCCCTGTATCGGTATCTCCATCAAACGGTAGGTTTTGTACTCTGTGTTTGAGATAGGAGATCTAGCTGACAACTTGATAGTCAGTGGAAAGCGTCAAAGCTCAACACCTAAGGCGCCTGATGTAAGCAATCGTTATAGCAAACTATCCATCACATAACTAAATACCGGTGCACAGCTATATCGTAAACCTGGACGCTTTCTATATACAGTGTCTCATTGAATTTGCCTCATATCATCAAGCACCAGCATTGAGAGATGCCATCTGGAAACACATCCGTCTTCAAACGTCCATCCGTATACAGGCCACGGTAAGGTACCGCATCGAGATCACTACTTTTACAATCGATCTAATTGGTTATTTATCCTGCCAGAAATCCTTTCAATTGCACTTCCATTTACCGCATTTAATTTTGCGATCGGGGGCGCCGAATTCATTAAAAATAAATTCCACTGAGCATAGGATACCAAGACGTTTCAAAGATATATCGTTCCTTAGTTATCACTCAGGGTTAGGACCCGAAAAGTTATATGTGCATACGGCTTCATTTTCCTTCACTATCTGTGGTACCAGTCAAGTTGATTGGACAGCTTTTGCTTTCGGTGAAGACCTCGAAAATGACGAGTTCGAAGATACGGTTGAAGAGTTGGCCGAATTTCAAGAAGATCCAATATTCATGGGCGATGCAAACACACCTCTTCTGCATCCACGAGAATATTTTCTAGTTGTGTTACTGTACCAGATGGGCAAAGTGTCTCGTTGTTCTAGAGATGCTGTTAATGATATCCAGCGCCATATCATTGCATATGTAAGACCTTCAATGTGTTAAATTATCTTCCATGATCCTAATGGTAATCAGCGGGAGAGCGACCGATTCTTTCTGAATAGAACTAATACGTCGTCAAGTGAAGGGATAGAGACACAAGCTGGAGAAGTTCTGAATTGGGTCCGAAATTCATTGGATCTTCTACAGTGGCTTCTCCAACACCTATCTAGAATTATTGATGAATGGGATGACTTCAACGGACCTGGCGGAGATATCAATTACTTTCTGGATCTGCCTCCGCAACATCTCAAACGATGGCTTCAGGATATTAACAAAAGCTTTGAGGGTTTGAAACAGATGCGTAGAGAGGTAATATCTCTGAACGATATCTGTCGTGGTGTCGCCGAATTTGTGAGTATACGTTGCCAACCGTGAAAACATCTCAATTTATCATCCTGACTATTGAAGTAGCTACCACTACTTATTATTCTGAACAGCAATCGATTGAGCCACGAAAGCAATTTGCTTGACCGCAAGTCAAATGAGGCTACTCTAGCAAGTCATGAGACCGCAGAACATGCTGGTCTCACTGCAGAGTTGACTTTATCGGTATGATTCTCATTAGTGTATCAGGACATTCTTTTCATCAGTGGACAGGTGATCGCCCCAATAACCCTCGCCCTTGCGTATTTTGGAACCGAACAAGACGTTAACCCTTTCCGGCGGAATCCCAAATATCTTGTCATTTGTATAATCTTGATGTTTATAATAGTACGATTTTTTGTAGAAATGTATGCTCTGTCTAGAAGGCGTGCCTGGAAGAGGCAAATATGTACATGGCTAGTTGGGCATTTTCTTGAAGCTTGGAGGGGTCGACTAGCCCGTTCCAGTCCAAGTGAGGAAGTCATTCTTGAAGACCTTGTATGATTGTCCGTTTTGAAATTACGACAATGGGCTTTCCTGCGTGAGATCGTCCAGGTTTCACAAGCAGATGAAATTATACTCAGCGTGAGTGGCAAGCATAATTGCATTCACACCTCTTTGCCCATAGTTGATAATAATTTTCGAATAGATTTGAAGATTTCAGTGCTAATCACGCCTCGAATGCAGAATGTAGAAGCCCTGAGGAGCCATGAGAGGTGTTAGTGGCTGTAATATGATATCACAAACAACGGGCTTAACCAGTCAGACACTCGTCGGTTTCTAATCATTGGCTATAGACATCAGTGTGCAAGTATCCCCTACTCCTATCTAGTGTTGTCTCCGAGATCGCCTCAAACACCATGATCAATGAAGCATGCCCTAAACATGACATTGATAGTACTCCCCATATACATGGATACAGCTTTTAGATGCGCACCAAGTAACACTGCCACTGTTTGTCACGCTAGCCGATGCATCAGACGTATTACTGCTTGACACGTCTATGGGGTCAGCCTTGCAGATGCAAAGTGCCGCATACAATTGTATGTTATATCCAGATTTTTAGCCAACTGCTTCTCCTCAGTCCAAGCTCACTATCCTACGAGCCTGATCTCTCTCTCTCTTTCCCTCACTAAGGATGATGTCGCAAATTTCAATTACGGCATGGTAGGACGGGCTTGAGCAACGAGTGCTGCTATTTGGAGTTTGTATTTGATGTGACTTCAACTCCAACCTAGAGGTAACAGCGGGAAGGACTTCAGTAGCTCATTGTTCGTCACCATGTAGACGACATGTGCCTAATTCGTGAGATCAAGCTACGTTGCTATTGCGTTGAGGTCTGCCTAATGATATTAATGAAGCTTACGGGACTTAAGATGCCGTCCATAGTCTCTATACACGTGTACACTAGACGTTTGATAGTGGCAGGKACGACTACTACGCCAACGCCAATCGGGACATTCCAGCTGTCCGTGTGACCTCTTCTATCTAATTAGGTGATTGTCCGTACGCAGTAGTTTGGTTGATATCTGATATCACATGACTTCTCATGTGACTACGCACGGTGCCGTGTTTCACCATTGATAGTTACCCCTTTCCTCTGTAGATAGGATAACAAACAAGCAATCAATCAATTACCTATCAAAAGATAACCTCTGTACGCAAGTACGCAGTGACTAGTCACGAGCTATCGATCGTACACACGAGAGATAGTCCATTCAACAGTGATCCTATATGTCATAAAGTACCTGTTAGGACTAGTTAATTTCTTCCTATATAGGATGTTACACTAAGACAACTATGGGTAGTTCGCGTGGATATCTGGAGCTCCACGTTCTTAAGCAAGCGAGGGAACTAGTAAAAATATAGTCTTAATGCTATAGCCCCCCATGGTCTTAGCACAGGAGCAACCTTAGTAAATAAAGTTAATAAATTCGATAGCATTAGGAAGCACCAAACCCTTGATGTGTTGTTGACTCCTAATTGGAACGCAAATACCTAGAGGTTCTACTGCAGCATCAGGGTTTCCCCTTGCATTGGCCTAGAGTGCCTAGCCGGCGCGTCACGTTGGAGGAACCCTAACGAAGATTACTACACCGCGTCACTCTCAATTGGACCAATGCCATCGCGAGGGTATTTTAGTCATTCTCTTCCTGATTGGATGATCACCAGCCAAATCAGGGGCGTTTGCGCACAAAACGCCGCTGCCGCGCTTGCAATATTCCAACTTTTCAGATTCACATACTACGCAGGGTCGAATACAGGTGACTTTCTAAGTATGGCTTCGAGGAATTGACTCAATTAAAGGCGACTAACTTGCTATAGTCCACTTACATCGTCCAGGCGCAGTCAAAGCTGGGTTTCTTCGTATCGCATCGATTCTATCGGATTCTCATGCAACAGAGCTTAAGGACCACCTGAATATTCAAGTGATCCAAATTTAGAGGCGATAGAGAAGAACAAAGAAAGAGAGGACAGTTTTATGAAGCAATAGGCTAAGACGAATCTAGATTGTCTAGATACATTGGTTTAAGTTTCATCCTGTAGCGTTCGCGAAAATCGAACGGAAGCCCACGGAACGGTAGAACTTAGAGGCTTGATTAACTCAATTCCACGGCAATAGCATTGGCTTCATTACTGCATTCGATCCTCACGCTGGAGATCTTCTTAGATTTATATAAAGTTGTCCGTGCCGAAACTAGGATGTGTTTTAAATGTCCCCAGTTCGTTGTTCATATCCGAAACCGCGCTACGAAAGCCCTCTAATCCGGTCTACAGACATGCACCGGCCCCAGAACGACGTAATTGCCTGCAGCAGGCTGTTGCACACTCTCTCGAAGAGACAACACATTGGCGAGGTCAACCAGACGTACCGACGCAAACCCTGGTAAAGGACTATGCTCTCATTTGCAAGGAAATAGGAGCTAATCATGTAGGCTCGCAAGAAGTATGCGCACATGTGGCAATGTGTATGTGTAATATTTTCTGAGGAAACTTATCTAGTTTTAGCAGCTGACATGACACACAGCATGCGTGTGGCAAAGCCCATATCCCTATTAACTCTTCAAGTTGTAGTAGTTGTGGTCATGGGCGTTGCGCCTATTGCCAAACCTCACGGATACAGATCCGCTGAAAGCCTTGAAGTAGGCGCAGGGCTTCGCATAGAATCAAGGGCGTCCTATTCTGGAAGTAAATTCAGTCTCCTTTACCATATGCTTTTAGAGTTCCACTATTTCCTCTCGTTTAGTATGGAGAAGGGACGAATGATAGACCACCTGCGTCATACTAGATCACAAACCAGTTCACTTGGGCCATGAAAGGAAAACGTGAGAAGGCACTTCGGAGATCAAAATATAAGTTTTATCTTGGCCACGAAATTATCGGAGGTAGCCGGTGCATGTGCCAACTTTATGTGGGGTTCGATTCATTTTCCGGTGAACAAGGGTATGCTGTAAGGCTACTATTGGTCTAAAAGCTGAACAAAGAGTTTGATTATAAATGTGATAACAGGCGATGCATTAAAGGCCTCACTAACGGTGTATCTTTAAGAAGACTATGTCTGAGATCTGAGTAAAGCTTCTTGTATACATTTTCTGCGACACTGGGCACTTCGATATCTGGACCACCTTGCCTTAAGATTCAATTTTGTTTAGGCTGACGGACATTTCCGTTCCTTTTCCATTCTGCAACCCCGTCCGGAAACTCATGACGTCGGCAGCGGAGCGGTCGAATAAAGTCTCCTCTCAGTAACTGGGCGAAAGGATCTCGGGATCTGTAGATGGATATTTTGCCCTCCTGAGGTTGCGATGCCTATGATTCGGTAATGTCTACTAAAGGGTGTGTTGGCATCGTCCTTGCAGCTGCATGCAATGCGGAAGCGAATTTGCCAGCGCGTTAGCCTCGTCCTGTTTCATCGTGACAGCAACTGTCGTCCCTTCAAAGGAATTCCGAATGACTTCGCCTTACATATCTTACCGAACAAATCAGAGAAAGCGGCCTGACAGGACACAGACAGTTGCGGCCACAAATGCAGGGAAATGTGAAGTAAGGCAAATGCCAAAGAATACGTGGTCGTCTTTCAATGATGGGGCATATGCATTTTAGGCAATACGAGCTGATGCCCAAAACTATTCCTCATGCTAGCAAAGCCATCGGGACTGGATGATATTTCGTATCATCCACACGTCGCTACCTCCCTTCCTATTCGACTTTCACAACGACTTATCAAAAACGTGAACAGAGTCCTCCACGAAACTTATCGTTATCGGGGTACTTGGAAACGCCGCACGTTCCAATCCCTGGCTATACTTAAGAACGTACGATAACGAACTCAACTTTACATTATACTGATATCATCGGACGTTGACTACGAAGACATTTTGGCTCTAACCAACAATCCTCAAGGCTTGCAGACTTACGTTTCGCCACTCTAGAACCTGGCCGCGCTTGGTGACACAGGCAACTAAAGAGACAGTATCAGACTATCTCACTTTCCACAAGGTTTCGTGTTTGAACCTCGGGCCAAGCAGGTTCTCTTCGCCCATCTCATCTAAAACGCCGTCCGTGAAAGGAACCCAATCCAGGATAAATGGCAGAAGAGGACACACATTCTACTTTTGAAAAGACGGAGAAATGTACTTGCCCAATCACTTTCGTTAAACGATGGGATCCACTATTCTCAAAAGATCGGGGGTTCAAAGAAGATGGCTCCACCGTGCAGGTTCTTCAGACGTTCGACACAAAAGGAGATGCATTGGATGTCTTTTTCGGACTAAATGAAGAGATTGTGCCTTCTTGTCAAGTTTTGGAAGTGAAGGAATATTGCGAGGACGTATCCTTAGAGCTGGACAACGTGAAAAAATCATCGGGTGAATTCCGCACCCGCAAGATTTGGTTGGATGATCGTGAAAAGTCGAGCCAAGCTTGCAGGAGATACGAGCCACGATTAAACGTTCTTGAATTTGCACAACTGATTGAAAGCCCGGTACGTGGTCCATTCATTGTTCAAGCATTCAACTGATGATAACAAAGAGATTCGGGTTAGAAGGCCAGCCTGATGCCGATCGACGTTTGATGTAAGAATTTCCTTTCCTTGCCTAATTAAAGTTCAGACGATATGTCATGTTCGGGCTCCCATAACGCGTTTGTCTGCCGTTCTTTAACTGCCGTCCTGGCATCTGCGAACCTAAATTCTTGTTTTGGTTATTAATGGCCGCCAAAATCTACCTCAGACCCACCGCCGACTTGTTTATAGTTATATTCCGGATCTAGATCCACACTCAATTCTGGCTTTGGTAAAAACGGCCTCGTTCCATCAGCTCCCTACGCTTCAAGATGCCATTTGGAAGTATTTGACCCTTCAGACTTCAATTCGAGTGCAGATATCGGTATGTCATATGCTAGGGCTTCGATCTAGAAGTCCTCGTACAATAGGGATCTATTATCTCTACTTACAAGGCCACAGTCTTTCGCATTTCCTATCTTTTCGCTAGAGTTTCATCTTCCCTATTTCGCGCTCAGAAATTCCATGGATATGACTGAGGCCTTTACAGAACCACAAGTAGGCCGTAAACCCACCAGGGAACAGATAGACCTAGGTTTTTTGCTCACCAAATCCTCCGATAAGCACGAAGGTCCCGACTATCATATTTACGAATCTCAGATATCACTGGCTATCTGTGGCTCAGATGAATTTCGTTGGGCTGGATATGCGTTCGTTGATACCACGTTCAATAACATTGGAGACACTGAGAGCTACTTTGAGCAAAACAATGATCCGTTCGCTTCGGATGATGAAGGCCTAGTATTAGATGCAGAATACCCTATATGGGACCCCAGAGAATATTTCATTCGTATTTTGGAGGTCCGCCTTGCCCAGATTACAAAGGAATGGGCGTGTATTGTTCGTTTCCTCGAGAAAACGCTAACGGCACATGTATGTGGCTCTTTCCCGGCGCAGCACCTATCTGTAAGACGTAATTCTTTACTAAGATTACTTTTAGGCGGATAGCAACAGCTTCATTACACGAGGACGATTCAAGATCATGGAGCCGGATCTGACGTGGGAAGCATTCCATTGGACTGCACGAACAATGAAACTTCTGGGCAAACTGCATGCCCGATTTTCGCTGGTCACGCGCGTCTGGGAAAGGTTCAATTCTTCTGCTGGAGACATATGTTATTTTGTCGACATGAAGGGAAGTCATGCCGGATGGACGTTGGGTAGATTGCAACAAAGATTTGAGTCTTTCGTTGAATTGGGGTATCGACTCTCTACGTTAAGTTCATCGATTGAAAAGGACAGCAGAACGGTAAATTGACATTTTGAGAACTGATATATACCCAACTAAGTTCTTCTAGCTCGAACTCTCCATAAGTGTTGGGAGCCATGAGTTGGGTTATCGCGGTAATATCGTCAATTTCAAGGCTGCGCACATAAGCCGCCAAAGTCAAAAGGCCAGCGTCAAGGCTAATCGCCTTGCTTATAAGAACCATAAAACGGCACAGAAGACAAGTCGTCTTGCTAATTTAACTCTTGAGGTCAGAATGAGTCCTGGTTCTAATCATACGATGGTGGCTAATATAATATAGCTAAACCAATTCCTGACACCGCTTGTCATAGTTCTCTCGTATTTCAGCATTGAACGACAGATATTCTCTTTCGAAAGGAACGCGAAAACTTTCCTCATTTCTATTCTTGTTTTGATATTATCACTGAGAGTTTTAATGCTGGTGATTGACTTCTTCGTCCAGAAGAAATGGCAAAAAAAAGGCATACGCCGAATAATCGGCTTTGTGACAGGGGCAGGCAGGGCAGACAATAAGTCTAAGGCGTCAGATGTGTAATGTATATACCACTTAATCTCGACTAGGTGGCCCTTGTGTGATTATCGATATGGTACGTGGATATTTTGTCGAAACATTAGGTAATTATGAGTTGGGATTTGAAGACTGAGTTGATTGTAACTACCAGATGGCTCATAGGACTAGACTTATGTTTGTAAATGAGCATTCATGTTTCCCAAGCTTCATTCAAATTCCGCTCCCACTTACTAACCAGGTGCGTTCTGGACAAGCTATTTTGCATTTAATATTAATCGCATCTACCGAAAGTTCCGAGTGAAGAATAATCGTCAATTTTAAATCACTATCCAGAGAAATGACGAAGGCGAGGCATCCCCTTAATTGTCTTTATATGAATGAAGACATGGGGTGGATTAGGTGTGGTAGATCTTTAATGAAAAACGAAAGGTTCAGGTTTCCGTTAGACTGTGCTAGTGTAAGATAATAGAGACTGGGGTTAAGATATCTTCATCCTTCGTCGCGATTTTGATTGCTTATGGTGGTTGTTGAACGGGATATCTATCGTGCGTACGATAGGTAGGTGTGTGAATAGTCACTTGTACTGCGTACATAGGGGTTTTAATTGTTCTTGATTCTTGTTGTTCTCTCTACAGGAGAAAGGGGCAACTATCTACGCTGAAACACAGCACCGTGCAAGTCACATGAGTAGTCATGTGATATCAGGTATCAACTAAACTTCTGCGTACGGACAGTGGAGATATTAACGGGTCAATAATATGCGTATTTAATGACCACGTAAGTCCGTAACATAAATTATTTAGGGCAAGTAGTCTCGGCTAGTGAACCCATTTGGGTGCAACCTGTCCATTCCAGGCCCAACATGTTACGCATTAAGGACACATAACTCCCCTCATGCATATATCTTATATGCTTGCCAGATAAATACTTCTCAATGCCTCAATTCTAGAGTTTATTTTGTTAGATACTTTCGCTTTTCTACTACACATACTCTCTGCCTTCTTGGTGTATCCAATATTTCCATACTTGTCTTTGTTCTTTACCATAGGGGAAGGATGCTTGAAAAATGTGGTGGTAAGCATGCAATCCGTGCTAGATTGAGGAAATCAAGGTTCATCACTTCCATGGCTAAAAAGAAATACACTTACCTATGGCAATGCGTAAGTCTCCATCTTCTAGTTCATACAAATTAGCACTTATAATGTTAACCATCCACCGCGAAGTTAAGTGCTCTTGTGGCTGCTCCACCATAAGCATCTTGCAGGCTTCTTGTCCTCAATGCCAACAGACGAGATGTGCATATTGTCAAACCTCCCGCGTCATGGTTCAGAATACCGCCAGACTTATCGATGGCTGCACTCAGCTAGTTGCCTCTCCCGAGGCCTTAAGGGGACTTCGGTCATCAATCGTCTAGTCTGCTTTGAACGCTGTTCACCAGGTCAATTTGTACTGTGGTGTAGCAGTCTCATTGTTGCTCCGAAGAAGGTCTTTATACGGTTTGGATCAATCAATTCTCAGACCTGGAGATGCTCTCCCAACGGTCGGGAGGCTTTCGGGTACCTCCACCATAATTGCTTGTATATAGTAGTAGTCGTCCATAATGATAGAATCAATTCATTATTCGATGCCCTGCTTCCATTCAACAATGACTACACCTATCAATAGCGCGCGCAGCGGCTCTCCAACAGCTTTACATGCTTCAATTCGTGCTCGAGATCATTTCGAAGACCCCAAGAGAGTATTCTGATATACATATCCTACGGCTTCTAGGGCCGGATAACAGAGACTACAAAGAACTGATGATGTGTTAGTCGTCAGTATAAGTGCGGAATCAAGCTTCTCATACATGTCCAATACTCCAAATCTATCAACTCCTAATGTCCCATATGATGCGTCCGTCACAACCAACAATCTGGTAAACATACCTGACCCTATCATGGTTTCCTTTCTAAGCATATACCTTGAATTTTACAGGAGGTTTATAATAGATTGTGGAAAAGACTGCTCTATGATCTATTAGGCGAAAAGAGTTGCATACGTTCAGCAATATGTGATCGCTAGTCAAATTCTGCAGAGAAGAGAATGAAGAATCGAAAAGCTAACTGTAGCTGTGCGGTGTTCACATGGAGTATGTGCCGGTGTCTTGTGTCCACTTTACGGCCATGGACAGTGTGCGCATTGTGAGCCAACTAAGTTTGCGACTTGGTCTGATGTAGCGGCTTAAGAATCAAGTCTTACATTGTATTTTCAGTTAATAGTTCAGTGGTGCTTGGAGCTTGGAAATACACCAGACTCTTCTGGGGTCATACGCTTACCCCTAATCTACTGGATCTAGAGTATCACGACTCACAACCATTGTCAATCACGAACAAATAGATGAAAATCAGGTGCGCATATTATTGCTATCATTGTCACCGTTAGCTCAGTTTCACTCTCAAATTAGAGTCACTCAAGATATGAAACCGTGCGAAGCCGTGGCGTACAAGGTCCCGCAAATGAAGTCACGTCGTAGCATATGGGTCTGGCCATAATGAGTAGCAACCAGCGACTATGAACTCCGCTGTTCAATGCATCATACAATCTCGTCGACAATTCTGGTTTCAGTGAGAGGCTGTAAGTCTTCAATATGGAGATATTCCTATCTTGTTGAATTTATGATTACAAGACCCAAGCCCTTTCTAAGATAAACACATCTCATTCATGAGGTGACTCATAGCTAATACATATTGAGTAATGTGAGGCTACCGTAGCTGAAGTCAGAATGGGGATAGTAGAATGGTGTCGAACTCTTCTTGTCATACGGTGAAAAAATTGGTACCCACACTTCACATGGTACAAAACAGACGATGACACAAATCAGTGGCTGAATTAAGTGATACGAGCATCGAAGAGCGTTAAAAAAAAAGGGTGGATCTGGTTAATAAACGACCAATCAGAGTGCCTTCAACTGCTTTAGGGTCAATCAGGCGCACCTGCCCTTCGTTGTGTTTGGAAGCTAGTCTTCACAATCGATCGTCACATAACATATCAAGGCATTGAAAGATCCTCAAATGTATTTGAGAAGCTCATTCTAGTAACAAAGATGGGCGGAAATTTCGAGTTCGCTAGTCGTGAATTGGAGGAAGTAGTTGCTAGGAGATGGCGAAGCAACGCCAGCTACGTAAGGCTGCTACACTGCCTGCATTCGCCGACATTTCACCAAATGGCCCTCATCCTTTGGTCATAGCCCTCTCTGTGATTGAAATCAATTCAACGGGCCGTCTCAGGTGAAACTTGATAAATTGTGTCCAATATGGTCACATCACCTATAGCCGACAGATTTTGCAGCCAAATCTGTCTTGTACCCCGCCCTAATCCGACGCCTTGGGAGTATTGATGCATTCGCGAAAATCAATGTCACCCGCTCCAGAGGACCAGTGTTGGAATTGCTTTACAATACCATCTTCTGTGAGATTACTAAAATTTAAATTGTACGTTTCTAGTATGGATCTCAATATGTCATCAGAACCAGTAAAATTGACTCAGCGGGCAAACTTCGAGAAGGTGCTTCCTTCTAAAAGGAGCGTCTTACGCGACCATGAATTCAAAGTTGAGGATTCATCGTGCCTTTGGCCGAGATTTCACTTTCTCATTGGGGTAATCTGCTGTCTTGGACTTTGGCAGATAAGCTTATCCGTCAGTGGGGTGCCGAAGCATCCGGCGCCTTCTGCATTGAATTTCAGATGTATATAGCGGTGAGGGTACACTTGAGATGAATTGTCTCGGCTGACACAATGACATCGAAACATTGACATTGATGTAGGTTCTGGTGTTCTAAACCCCGATTCTAACTGTTGTCTCTTGACTTTTGGGATGAAGTAAGACACGTCTAGGATGCATCACACGTTTGTGTGAGGGATCCTATTCATCGAGGTCAGGTCGCTGCATTAGACCTCCGTAAGGATGTATGGTACCTGGTTCGGCCCCGCTTCGGCGCGGTGCAGACCGCAATTGCAAGACAAACGTGGCACAGAGTGTGAGCGCAAGCTCCGAATACGGTCCGCCAAAATCAGTTATGATGAATTTTAGCTGCATTGTTCTCCACATATCCTTTCTTTTGGTAGGGATTTTGATGAGTTGTCATTGGAAAACCTGGTCCTCAACACATTTGCAACTGTAAAAGAAAGGGGCACTGCTGTAGCCCCATGATTGCAAAGAATCGTTCCCGATCCTTGCAGCAGGCCATTGTACGGAGTAAAGATTCCCCAGGGTATTCCTGGCTGTACTCGCAAAAAACGAGTTTGCAATAAAGCGAACTCCAGGATCAGTTACCGCGGGGAGGCGGCAGCGCAGCCGACGGGTGCAGAGAATCCTTAACCTAGTTTTCCTTTTATTAGGGATTGGCACAGATGCACACGAATGCCCTCCTAGCATTCCTCTTTTCTTCTCAACATAGATATTCAAGACAACAGTGATGGCACACTCAGATCGTACCACATTGCGTGGCGTCTTACGAAGCGAGTGAGGTAGATGGCTGACGGAGTGCGGGTGGGGGGCACGGGGGTTGCGGCACCTAGGTAAGAACTGGAGATACATTGACGCCATATTTAAAACCTCTTCACCCCCTCTCATAACCCGCTGTTCTAGACCTCACAACTCTTCAACGGTTCTAAGGCCTCATGTACGTTCTACAAGCCTTGCATATAGCACGGATATTTGCTGCACTGCATCGGTTTCGCACTTCGCTTCCCTACTCTTTCCGTCAATCGTTCTGTTACTCCAAACTCTAAGCGAGACGCAGAACGGTAGGGCCGGGATCACCAGCTACTGGGGGCAGGGGATGAACAACTCCTTCCACGTGGTAAGCGCTACAAACACCCTCACCACCGCTAAGGTTACAGGTGCCGTATCGCCTTTATCATCTCGTAGACACCACAAAAGCTAGATGCTCAGTTGCACGGAGAAAGCCTGTTCACGACAAGTTTGCTTCCCCACGCTTGTCATTATGCACTAGCGTCAATTTTCTTTTGCGTCCAGTTTTCTGCAGCTGCAGCCCCTTGAAAGGATGTGCTCCAGCGGTGTGACCTTTTCGTGTTGCTGCAGACGGGAAAAGAGTGCCAACTCATCTTTCCAAGCGCCATATCGCTGGGCCTCATCCTAAAAGAGTTCATTCCGAGAATCGGAATGTAAAACTCAGGATTGTGGGCTAAACAGCCCCCAATCCCTGAGAAGTTCCTCCAGGAAGAATCCAACTAACTTCTCAAACAAGGCTCGCGCTGCAAATTAGATCGTTTGCGTATTGTCGGTGAATACCAATCGAAACTGACCTATTGCATGCAGACATGTTTCTTTGATGGCGTAAGGGTATTTGGCCGTCTCTCCCCCAACGAAGAGGTTGGTAAATACAATTTTTTTTTGCCTTAGGCAATATTGTTTAATGACTGAGACGTATAGTCGTTTATGCCGGATTTAACTCAAGTACACTAGAATTATTCTAATAAATTCGTAGGCAAGATTTTCATAAGAGCCTGGCTTTGCGTGGGTTGCGTCCTTTAAATTAATCCCAATTGAGTACCCCTTCATTGCTAACATTCCATAGTTTGGGTGCGGTTCCTCTCCTCTACCCTAAAGAAGAGGTTAGCAATTCTTTGCCTTAGGCAATTTTTTTTAACGATCATAACCTATGATGGGTAACCCAAGTTGACTCAAGTTGACTCAGGTGTGCTAGATTATTCTAATCAATTCATGGGCAAAAAAACAACAATAAGAGTCTGGATTTGCGTGAGTGATGGCCTCCGAATTCACCCCAATTGAGTCCTTCTAATTGGTAACATTCTATAGTGTGCGTGCGGTTATTCTCCTATTAGCATATACACTCCGGCATGTCCCAATTGCAGCAAGGGACGGTGCGCCTCATGCCAAATTACGCGCGCAAGAGGCTCATGAGCGCCCAACATACAAATTACGCATACTTGCACTTCTCCTGTTCATCAAGTGCTATCGTACACACCGAGCGAGTGCAGCGCAATCACAGACGTCAAGGTTCTCGGAGGAAAACTTTGTCTCAGCCACACTGTCGCCTATTAATATCGATGTCAGATTCCTCAAAAGTGAGGACTGACTCTCCGCCCATTCTCAGGTACTTCGCCATTGACCGCGGTAAGTTTTCTGGCTTAACGGCCCAAATCAAGTTAGTCCTCGAGATAGTGTTGGAGAACGCTACAAGGGGCTTTCCAAACCATGACGTGCTCGATACATCATACAAACAAGAGTGGAAGAGTCTCTGTATATAGTAGAATGATGGGTCATTCTCATAGATCTATTCTGACCGTGAAATAGAAAGCACCGACAAGGCATTGTTCATGAGGCCAAGAGACACTGGAGGAGACTGCAGCAATTATACACACATGGAAACTTCGATGTTGCCGTGAACTTGAACGCCTATAATGAACTGTTCTTCACCAGCCTGCCGGATATCGAATAGAATTTCATCTACGCGATAGGAGCCAACACAACTATATGAAGGGATCCGTAGGAGGCTGTGGAAGCTCGCAGAATCAGTATAAAACGAATGACTGGAAATATTTCTACCACAGCGCATAATAATGCAGCTTACGGGTAGATTTGGCGCAAAATCCTCGCGACTTAGAGCTTTCACTCTCCAGAAGCTGACGGTGGAAGATTGCTCTAACACTGAACAGTCAGAGGCTCATTCGACGACTAGAATTCCAAATGCAAAAAGAGCAACATTTCTGTAAAATATCAGGCATCCGCCGCCCGTTATCATGAGTGATCATATTCTGTACATATCCTGGTAAACCCTTCCAAAGCGCCTTGAAGAGAAACGTGTTGATCATGTGATAGTGAAATTATCAGAATGAAAGACGGCTCGCAACACTATTCCGGGCCAAATCTGATATCCGCCTTTGTGATTGAATCTCTGACGTGGCCTGCGATAATTGCATTCGGCAAAAGGCTCCTCGAGACAAGGCAGACTTGGACGGGCACAGCACTGAAGATATAGGTCTCTTCACAAGTCCGACGGAACAAACACGGCCGTTCATCTCGTCCTCCGTGTCCTCCAATACCGCTTCGAGCCATTGCAGATATATTACTTCGAGCGCCCGATCCGACTTTACCCGTCCTATAAGTTCATGTATAATAGGGCGGGCGCTAAGGCCGCCGTCCAACTATTGGCTCGATACCCAGCCTTCCATGCGTCCATGCCCGACGGGCTAACAACGATGGACAACCAGCCTCGTAACGTTCAAATCTAATCTTTCAGTGGTAGTTGAAGACTCGTTGACTGACTCCAGATACTAGTGGAACCAAGAAATATGCTGGACTTGCCTCATTGGGAGAAAATGTTCACCTCCGACGCACGCAATGCTCAGCCCTGTCTGAGACAGCTGGCAGCAAATCAGTGGATTTCCCAAAACAAGGCAACCCGATCTTCCAAAAGACGCCTTGTAGATTTGCCTCTGTAACAATGCCTACGTGGTTCAAATCGCATCCTTTGTTCTGCATACGAGGCATTAGCCGCTATTTTGGTCAAGACAAGACTGCAGTTTCGGAGCCCTCATGATCATTCTAGCATTGAAGGGCGCAAGAAGTATAGAGGAGTCCGTGCGAGGGCGGAATCTCATAAAAATCCCACAAGATTTATATAACAAGATCTGCGATGGCTCTGGGTCAAGCTAAATCCGCCCTAGAGCAACCAGCAATCACTGACAATGCGGTACCACCTATTGCCTATGCGTTTCTCCTACAAGCGAATTAATACCACTAGTTCTTCGGCCCACGTTGTTGAACGTCTCTAGCTCGGGGATCAAATCTTTATCATATCGTAAGGTCTTTTCCCAACTCCAGGCGTCACACTTTGCTTTCACGTGCGGCTAGACATGATCTCGCTTTTTGACCTACAAGCTAATAATATGATAGAATTCTGTGCCGCATTCATGTATGGATTCCAATGCTGAGAGGTCGCCATTCCTTTCCGGCCCTCATATTGTTAAGAAGTGGAGTCCCAAATTCTCGGAAACCCGACGACCGGGGGGAAGTTCGCTAGTGGAAGATTTTCTCAAATCCGGAGCGTGGACCAAAAACGTCGTGGAGCTATTTTTCAATCCCTCAGGAGAGAAAGAGTCGTGCAAAGCAAAGGCAGTCATCAAATTCTGTGAAGGCGTCACCTGGGACGACTTACTCGCAATAAGAACCCCCAGTCAACGCAAGGCTGCTTGGCTTGACGACAGAACCTTTCGTTTCGATTGTCCTGAAACCGAGCCAAGGCATCTGGATACCAAAGGAACAGTCTTGCATACTCCCGTAACTAATATAGCAAAGCCACTGAACAACCCATACAACAGGCAGACCGTGGATGATTATATCTCCGCTCCAATTGAGAAGTCAGACCACTCAAAAACTCGCAACCAAACTTTTAGGCGATATCAAGCATCCTTGGACGCGCTGACTCTCTTCAAGCATTTGGAAGAACAGGTACGAAAGAATCGATTATTATTCATAGTCGATCTGAACAAGTTGTTTGTCGAGAGACTGATATCCTTGGTTCGACTAAGCTCGTCCATTTCGTTTAATTTTGGTAACCGTTCCTACTACGGTCTTCCCGTTTGGACATTCCTTAATTTGGTGTTAACTCCATTACATTTCCGTCCTTTGCGCTCTTGTCTATTGCAAACTAATGTTTGTTCTCCAGAGATTCGACCACGATATACTGCCTGATGCTGATAGACGATTGATGTAACATACGATTATCTCCATCACGATTGCAATGCTAATTTTCTGCAGTCATATTGTAGACCCAGACGCGTACTCCATTATGGTGCTTGCTAGAACGGCTGCTCATCACCAAGTATCAGCCTTACGAGACGCTATCTGGAAATACACCACACTTCAGACAACTATGAAGATAATGACCTCCGTAAGTACGCTACAACTGACACGATTCTTGGCCAATTTTCTGATCAAAATGCAAGACAACAAACTACAGTCATTTTGAACTGGAGCTTCATTTGTCATACTACACTCTAAGTGACAGGTTGCCGTGCAAGAAGCCTACTAGAAAATGGACGTCTCTAGCGTTTTTGGGTCGCGACGAGAAAACACCCGATCATCATGAAAAAGAGCTGGGCATTTACGAAACCCAAACCTCCCTCCATATGTGTGGCTCAGACAACAACCGCTGGATCGCTTATTCATTCATCGATTCGAATGACACCGATTCGAATGAGGATGATGATGATGATGTCAACGATCTTGACGATCCTGATGAGACTGCCGCCAACGGCTTTTCTTACGAATACATGCGAGATGATCAAATTTCAGGTGGTGACCTCGACGCAAATAAGCCCATATGGGATCCTAGAGAATACTATCTAAAGATCGCCTCGATTCGAGTTGAGGTGGTCTTAACGGCATGGGAAAATGTAATTCTGACGATTGAAAACAGATTCACGGCATACATGGACGCTCATCTGACTTTCCCAGAGACGACCTCCACACAGCAAGACGAGAATGAAAGTGTGATGGAGGCTGTGAGGTGGACGGATAGGATGTTAGATCTTCTCAGAAAACTCGTGGAGAGTCTCCAAAAAACAAATCACGCCTGGAAGAGGTTCTCTTCACAAGCTGGCGACATAAACTACTGTTCGGATCCACACTCAGGTTCTGAAGCGTCTGGAGAACACATGCAAAGCCATCTGCTCGATATTCAGAATAAGTTTGAAGCTTTGGAGGATCATGAGAAGAAACTGAAATCCTTTGAACGCATATGCCTCAGATACCGGGGTCGAGCACAAATTCTTCAACTTCGGCTGGCTGTGGAAAGCAGCCAAGCTACTCAGCAAAATGGCTCCACGGCGCAGCTTGCAATGCTTGCGGTCTCTCCTATGGCAGCTATTAGCGCTCTTTTCTCTACGCCCCCAAACGTCACCTCCTTCGAAAGAAACCCGAAATCCTTTTTACTTTGCCTCACTGGCCTCACATTGTTATTGGTGCTCCTGTTATGGCTTTTGAAATGCAATCCACGACGTCGCGTCTGGTTGAAATGGCTGGAAGCAAAGATTAAAGCGTTGCGGGTAGGCCAGGTTGATTGCGGCACGCTGCGCGACGGATTGCGAACTATGAATGAACTTACTTGGAGGCGCGGGGATTCCGAAGAGGACGGTGATACTGAGCTTTATACATATGTTTGAATTGATGATCCAATAACGGAAGGCATTCGATGAAATGAGCGCATTCATACTGGGTTGAATCTCATAAGATCGCTACGGACATCTACTTCGTACACTCACAAAAATGCCGAATGTTCCACTAAAGGGACGATATGGCCGACAAGGCAAATGAAGCCTCTTTGCGATATGGTGGGAGGTTATCTAGTATACTTTTCTTCTTCGCGGTTCATTGGTCACGCCTGCATAACCCTGGGCCAATCCCAGAGAACCACGCAGTCGACCACGCGAAAAGACACGAGCTGATCCCGAACAGCGTGGCATGCGGGCATTGGAATGAGGCTGAAAACAGAACTTTTAAGAGTACTGATTCACCAAGGCAAGATGCCGCGTTGGTGCCTAATGTGTTTTATGCCAGAATACTGGTATTGTATCTCTACTCAGTGGCCCTATTGAGTGTCTACCCGCTCACACCACTTCTCTGTTTGACACCGGATACTTTCTCAATCACTATAGCCTCAGTCAACTAGGTACAAACTATCTTGAAATCATGTCAACCCTATCCCTTTCTGGCCTCGAGAGCTCTCTGAGGGCTTTGGATCTGGATAATCCAGTGCCACAGTTTGATGCTGCGGAGCTTCTCAGCAACCCACTGGATATCTTTCGCACTCATCTTGCAGATATCCTTTGTCGCCTGGTCGAATGTGATCCGAAGGTTGCTTACAGCTCTATTCAACTCCCCAACAACCTTTCCAATGGAGACTTGGCCGTTATACTTCCGAAACTTTGCCCGGGCGCCGACGCCGATGAGCTTGCGTTCGATCTTATGAAAAAGGTTCGAGTTTTGTCCCGATGCAGCATGCCCTTCCCTATGCTCTATCATTAGGCTGACACATGACCCTCAGTTTCCCCAATCTCCGCTCTTCATGTTACCATTTCCGGAGGGCGTTCACTTGAGGGTTATCCTCGAGCCTACAACTCTTCCACGGCTACTGTTGCCTTATATCCGAGACCGAGGAGAGACATATGGCCAAGAGCCCCGTGACTCCTCCGATCTCTCAGCCTCGTCGGAGCAAAGTCGGAAAAAACTCGTCGTAGAATTATCTTCCCCAAATGTCACCGGCGAATTTCAAGGGAAACATCTTCGAAGTACAATCCTAGGGTCTTTCGTAAGCAGGATCTACGAAAGCATGGGATGGAACACTGTCAAGATCAACTATCTCGGCGATTGGGGGAAACACGTTGCTCTCTTAGGTGTTGGCTGGGGACGATATGGATCCGAGGAAGCCTTTGAACAGGACCCAGTGGGTCATCTTTTGGATGTATACCACAAGATCAACGAAGATTTTGCTCCAGAAGAGGCAGAGAGGAAGAAGGTTCGGGATGCTGCAAACAAGGATGGGCATAACGAGGGTGAGGCTCAAGCTGAGATAGAAAGCAAGGGTCTGTTTGCGGAGCGTGATGCATTCTTCAAAAGACTTGAAGATGGCGACGAGGAAGCAGTCGCATTCGTCAAGCGTGTTCGCGACGTCAACATCGACAATTTGTCTGATTTCTATGCACGCCTTGGCATAAACTTCGATGAGCACTCTGGGGAATCTGAAGTTAGCGCTGCGACAATGGAGGAAGTCGAACAGATGCTCAAAGACAAAGAACTGCTTGAGGAGAGTGGAGGAGCCTGGGTCGTGAAGATGAAGAAGGCTGGCTCAAAGCAAGGGACAACCATTATTCGATACCGAACAGGAGGCACAACGTACGAACTCCGAGACCTTGCGGCCGTGATTGAGAGGCATCGAAAGTATAACTTCGACAAAATGATTTTCGTCGTTGCTTCTGATAATAGTGCCCACTTTACCAAAATCTTCAACATTTTGAAGGCTTTGGAGATGGACGAGCTTGCCAATAAGCTACAACATGTTCAATTCAAAGACACATCACACATGGGCGAAATCATGGGCAAGGGTTACAAGCCCCAAGGAATTCTCGACAAATGTGAAAAGGCGATGCTAGATGTCTTGCAAAAGGAGGAGGGAAAGAGCCGCCTGCTTGGCCGTTCTGAGGAAGCGGCTAAACAGTTGGCAGTGTCCGCTCTTGTAGCCCAAGAATTGTCCACCAGCACCCGCGCCGCTCACTCTTTTGACACCAATACAATGACCTCTTTCAAACCAGGACACGGCCCAGAGCTTCAGTACTGGTACGCCAGATTGTGCTCCATTCTGGGCGTAAATACTTCCGATACGGAACTTTCCAGAGAAGATTACGTACCACTCTCTTCAGTCGAACATACCGGTCTCGTCCGCATTCTCGCACAGTACCCTGAGGTCGCTCACATGACTTTCAAATCACTCGAACCGGCCGGAATTGTGACGTACCTTGTCAGTGTCATTGAGCAATTGAGCGAGAGTTTTGGCGAAGATCCAGAGAGCACTCCAATCACTCCAGAGCTAGCAGCTCTGTACGAAGCTACTCGAATCGTTTTGGGAAATGGTATGAAATTGCTAGGACTCACCCCTATATCCGGCCCACAACAAGAGCGTGCGGATACCCCCGTTGCGGAGTGAAGGATCGTGACTTTCTCTATTTTGAACTTCACTTTTTCTTTGTGACTTTAAGACCTCATCTTTTTTTGCGCATTCATTTTTCTAAGTTGTTTTCACACTGTTGTCATATTGATATGGTCTTTACGAATTATGACGGCTCGCTGATTGCTGCGCAATTTCATAAGCCCGCTCACGATGTGTATGAATCACGACTCATGCTTCTCCTTGATCTTATCGAATTTGAATGAGTAGGCATCAACAACATCTTGGGTTTCTTTCCTTCTCTAAATCTCATAAACACAAAGGGACGGTCGCTTGTTTTATAGTTATGGTACTTTAAGCAGAATGAATAAATGGATCTAATGGGAAGATGCTCGCTCAACATTTTGATCCGCTATGATCAAAATGACTGTAGCCTCCATTTAGCACGCCATATTGCTTCCCGGGGCCACATTCCACAATATGAAACTATGGGTATCTCACATACTGCAATGAAGTACTCAGGTGACATGCAGGTGTAACTGAATTAGGTTCAGTAGCCAGTAAGGAGGCATCCTTCATCCCACCGAACTTCCCGCGCAGATAGAATCATACAGTCCAATTGCTCTGATTTGCTATCCTACATGGTTTTTCCCACGTCACTCCACTGCGGGTCGATCCACCTCCCTATCCACCACAATACTTTTCATGACATTCGATTGGCCAGCCTTATGCATGGAGAACGCCGCCGAGCCACCCATCACCGCTTGACCTTTACATCCTTTACTGCCCCATCTGGATAGCATATTTCCCTATGGCTCCCATGTAGCCTCTTCGCTTGCTCAAACCAACCCATGAAGTCTATCGCATCACTTGTATATTCAGTCAAAGCTTAGATAATAACTCATGCTACTAACTAATCCTTGTAATGACAGATTCGTCATTTTTAATGTCAGAAATTATCTTGTATGATTATAATGGGCTTCGCCTTCTATTTACGTGTGCGGTCGATACGGCTGGTACGGCGAAGCAGGGGCTTCATAAATAGGCTGCCCCCACTGATTCTGGCTAGGCGATGTATACGAATCCCCAAGCTCAGCAGCATGATGCTGCGAGGTTGGCATATTGTAGGTAGGAGGTTGGTACGGCGGAGCAGGAGACTGAACTGGTGCAGGCACTTCGACCGGCCTTGGTGATTTATCCGGGAACGGTGCAGGTACCTCAACAGGCCCGGTGGGCTTATCGTGAAGCTTCTGGAAACCTTCGCTGGTCATGGGGAAGGATTGAGGGTTTGAGCCTGTGGCGAGCTTCTTGCGGTATCGACGACGGACGAGGAACCAGACTAGGAAGATTGCGATGATTAGTATGATGACGCCGGCTACTGCTCCGGCTATTACTGCGACCTTAGACGGCCCTTTAGATTCGGATTTGTCTCCTGATTTCTCGGGTTCATTGTCAGCTGTCGTTGTGGCTGTGGCTGCAGCGGCGGTCCCTGTGCCTCTTGAACCCGTGGATTCGGCTTGATTCGAGTTAGTATTAATGGATCTTATGAAGAGGATAGTTGATGTACCAGTAGGAAACGGCGCTGTCCGAGTTTCAATGGGCAGACTGTTGGATGCAGAGGTAACACCATCTTTGATGACGAAAGCGGAATCGACAGTAAAGACCTTAGTGTCATCATTGCAACATGTACTACCGTCCGAGTAGCAGCAATATTTGTTTCCGCCGCATGAGACAAGCTCGTCAATTGATCCTTCCATAACTATACTTTGACTTAGCGAACACTTCACAGAGCTTACAAATAGGACTCACCTCCGGATTTGCAATGTTGAAAACATTCTTCGCTCTTCCAACTCTTATCGCTACACGCTCCACGGTACATGTACTCTCCAAAAGGAGAAAAGCAAAGCCCTTCTTTGGATGAGTAATAGTTACTTTGAGTGACAGGGAAGACTTACCGTTTGACAAACACTGATCCCCTTCGCCGAGAACACAACAGGTCGTGAACTTATCACCTGAACATGCAGTATAAACATAATCCTCAGGAAACGTTCCATCTGGATAATAGCTTGGGAATTCAGTGACCATTCAAGGAGGAAATACTGGAGTACTGACCATGAGGCCACTACATTTTGAATCAAGAAAGTTAACGCAAACGCGCAAGAGAACGACTGTAGTGGGAAGCGCATCGCGAAACCACACGATAATGAGTGACGAAAAACGAACGACAATGGTGTAAAGAGCGTGGGAAACGGTGTTCGAAGCTAGGGCGTGAAGAAGCAGTCCTCATCGTTTTATCCCGCCCAAGAAAACGCCTCTACGCCAAAGTCGCTTCATGGTACGGGTGGTTATCCCAGCCCAACTGCCGTAAGATCTGCAACACCGTGCTACAAAAGGGTGCAGCCATAGACTTACAGTACGAAGCACAGTGCAGATTCTCGTGAAAAGGAGAGTATGAGCGAATGATAGCTTGCGGATTTTCGAGTATAGCGGGTTTCTAAGATAAACGCCGTTGGAAGTGATCAATGCGCGGGTGGAAAACGAAATACGAAAACTTGTGGCTGGKGGGACTTAATGCAAGGTACCGTCCCCTGCAGGACACGAAGTCAGCTCGGAGTTACAAAGCCCCGCTGGGTTTCCTAGAATACTGTGGGTAATGTTTGAATTAGATGCCATGTACGTTCCGTGTGAAGGTATAAGTGTAAGTCGTGGTGTATCTTCGACAACATTTTCAATGTTGTGGCATGTACCTTGATTGCTCTTAGGATCACCACGACATCAATGAACGAAAACATGAAGATAATAGACTCTCATTGCGGTATTATGAATCGTGTAGCCAGGAGTTTAGACAAAAGTTCCCAGCCGCTACTGCACCATGCAGTGCAAATCCCTTCTGGTTCACTCCTCTATTGGATATGAAAATGAGCAGTTCTCGAGTGATTCCTGGGTACCCCGTATTTGCAAGGAAAGAAAGAAATCAAGATGTCGATTCGCCCTTGTATTGACGAATCCCTCATAGATATCATGTGGACATCACTGGTATTCGTCTCAGCTTATTCGAGCTGGCATGGCTCATCTTGGGTAGCTGGGCCCTGTTCTTCTCGAGCGCGAGCAGCTGACCGCTTGTTCTCAATAACTCGAAGGCGTAGGCGCTTTGCCTTCAATTCGGCTTCAGCGACGTCGAGCTGGAGCTGAAGTTCAGCAAGTGCCAATTCCTCTGTAGTCTCGCCAGTGTCGCTGTGATAATGGGATTAGTCTCATGAACGCAAAAGGTTGGCACGATTAAGGGAAGCATGTGAAAGCATTTGGGGAGTTGGGAGACCGACATGACACTCGTGTCGAAAGAGCTGTCTCGCTCAGATTTGACAATGGCACTGCCTCGGCGTCGGTGTGCATGCACATCAGATGTTGACCGTCGATGAGAGTGTTGGCGATCGTGATACCTAGAAGATACAGGTTCCTCCGAATCCGAACTCGTAGAATGGCGACGACGGCGTGGAGGAGATGCATAACCTACAGTAATTTTAGGATGATGAGTGACTAGGCTAGGTATTACTCACGCTTATGCTTCTTCTTCTGGTGACGATGACCCTTGTGAACCCTTCCATGACGCGATTCATGACGGGATTCACGACGAGGGCGTCCGCGCTTCTTCCCAACAACGGGTTGAGGGGCAACTAATCCTTCAGAGTACAGGTCAGAGGAAGAGGACTCGTCTCCGGCGACAGCTTTTTGTGTGGGAGAGGCAGAGCTAGAATCGTCGTTGCTAGGTTTAGGGCCTTCGTAGTGGAGCTTGAGCTCCTTGATGTCCGCCAATTTTGCCCACGGGTGACCTGGACCATGAGACTTCACCTTCGCTCTCAGGTCCTCTTGGAATTCATCGAGCTGTCCCCGCTTGATGCGAGAGATGGTGACGACGTCTTTCAGGAACTGGACACCCCAATTCCGAGGATCATCTTCAGACTCAGTAATGACATGCTCGCGCCTATCGCAATCCCACCTACGCATGCGAATGTCCTCGGGAATGACATCGACGACGTCGGCAATCTGGAAGTTGGCGGCAATACCAGGGAGGATGCAGTTGACGAGGTCCTTGGTGTTTGCGTTCAGAGTTTCGTATCTTCCCATTTTGGCTTGTCTAAATACAAAGTCAGAATTTTTTAGTGTTTGATGAATGGCGCATGCGGCTTCATTTCTGCCACAAGCATATGAAAGCGAGGAAAGTGCTTTGCAGAACGAAAGAGAGTGTCTCGTCCCACAGGAGAATGTGAATTTTGACTAACCTTTCTACAACGCTCCAAATTTTCGGCGCGAAGTTTTTGTGATTTGGGTGGGGAGTTGGAGGTTTTTGGAGAGTGGGGGTGGTGTTAATATACCTTCACCTGCGCGACGCCCAGACACACCCCTGCTGAGTCAAGTCGCGGCCGCGTGTGTGTAATGGAGATGATTGGTGCTGGTTGAGTCACATAAAACTCTCTAAAAGCAGTGAAAGCCACAGTCGGTGATTATGTGGGAAGGAAGAAATTTAAGCCGAAGAAAATCACGGAGAAGAGGGGTTAGAGAGAGCAAGATGGAGGCGAAATATTTGACTGTGATTTCACTGAAGAAATAAGCAGCGACTTTTAGTAAGAGTTGACGAAAGGACAAAAGGTTACCATGCCTGGTGATTAAAGTTGTTGAAAGGTCGACTTGGAATGGCTTTTGTCAGTGTACCTCGAACTAGCATTCGACACTGCTCTTTTTCCTTTGGTAAATTGTAGCGTAACATGTCTTCACCCATCCCACAGTCAAAGTCGAACAGGGTAAATTGTGGCCGATTCGTAAAATAAAATTGGGGAGCTGTTGAAAGTATTTACAACCAAATTAGTTGCCCCTTATGAAAAGTCGTTGTTCTATTATATGTTATCTCTCAACTTTTATCGTGATCTCCGATTAGAGGATGACTGGGAAGCTTTGGTGTCATAGTCAAGTACGAGTAGCAAAGGACTTTATGTATCATCTTGTTTCCATCCATCCAATAGACGATCATGATCATGGTTTTTAAAAACCATAAAGGGGCAAATTTATTTTGAGACGAAAGGATGTAGTTGGGAAAGGGAGATGGAGCTTCGGCAAGGGATACCTTTCGGGTTCATGGGACCCTGGTCGCACGCGTGGTCTCGCTTGTTCTTGCCTTGTTTGCCAACCCAGAATACTCCAACTCTTCATGCTTGCGATTGATGCTTGAGCAACCGGCGAGATGTCCTTGAAGAGAGGGCGCTCGCCCTCAAGTGATCCATCTCTTGAAATATTTCGCTCCAAATCTGTTGAAGATCAGAAGTCGGTTTTCGTTGCTGCGTTTTCGCGCTCCGTTTCCGCAAAGGAGCTACAGAGGTTACCGGAGTTCGCATCGGCTACACATCGCATGGCAGCATGGAGGAAGCGGTCGCAACAGAGATCTCTAATCCCGGACTCGAAAATCCTGTATGATCTTGGCCATGATGACGATGGAGAAAAGTGGGCTGGTGGAAGGCTTAGGAATGTGCTCAACGATACGGATGTTGAAGGCGCGGTCGTTGTCGCGAGATGGTATGGTGGACAGAACATCGGTCCCATTCGATTTACTCACATTGAGTCAACTGCAAAAGAAGCAATATGGAAGTGGAAGACCACGGATCTGGAGCTGAAGAATGAGCAGGCAGCTAAGAAACAGAAGAGTGAAGATGAGGCTGCGAGAAAAGAGCTGGCGGAAACCCTGAAGGATAGGGATTCGAATATTCTCGTTTTGAGGGGTCTCCTCGCCGAGAAGAATGCTAAACTTAATGATACCGAACCCGCGCCACCTACGCCACAGAAAAAGCTGCCGGATTATGACACGATGTCCTTGGAAGCACTGAAGAGAGTGGACAAAGCCCGGGATGCAACAATCGCTTTCATACTGAAGCAGATCGACAAAGTGGATGAGCAGTTGAACCTGCTTGACGTGTTTGATGATGCATCAGAACACTCTTCCAAAGAATCTAAGGATGCACAAGAACAGTGTACGAGTGATAAGCAAGATGGGAAGAAGAGTGAAGAGTAAGCCATTTAATCAACGGCTCGTCATCCTGATAGAGGCTATCTTATCAACACGAGGTGACTTGCAATGTGGAAAGACACCGCTGGCGGGAAATCGTACGAGACTGGAGTGCGCATTTCACGATTTTCATCACTTCAAGCAGACTACTGTGAGCCGCCGTATTTGGATACATTGAATTTCATTTGTTGCGGCCATCATAGCGGCACCTTCATCGCCTTGTATAAGGCGGGATATCTCATGATTTTAACTCATCCAATCGCATCTCGCCTCCCCGAGGCAGTTGATAGATGTTCTAAGTCCAATAGTATCACGCCTACTCGAAGATGATCTCCGTGATGCGCTCTGCAGCTTTTTCCACGTCCTCTCCAAGTTCGATGCGATTACCCGGCCCTTCTTGGAACATCATATCAGTCTTGCCAGTGTCGTCCTTGATCAAGGTCCAGATTCTGTACGTGAGTGAGCAATACAGTTACCTTCTATTAAATCGAACCTCACTCACAGCATGCACCTTCCGACAGCATCCTGCTCCAATTCTTTCCTCCGTGCCTCAGGCATAGCGCTTGCCCCAGGTTGGGGGTTATCAGTAGAAATGGTCTGGAACATGGCGTCTGTTGATGATGCAAAGTCCCACATGAAGTAAATTTTGCCTTTGCGAGCACTCTGCTGGGCAGCAAAAGCAGAGTGTCCCTCTAAGGCGGTAATGAGAGCGCGATTTGCGTCGCGAATATCTGGAATCCTTGCCATTGCAGAGGGGGGTAGAGGAAGATTTGCCATGATCAATCGTCAATTGAATTTGTTTATGGGTCGGTTCAATGGTTTGTGGACGTTTTGCAAGTTTGATCGGACGGGAACTGAGTTTAAATAAATGTACTCACAGAACGCGGGGAGATGAAAGCTACATCATTTTCGGTCCGTGCGAGGACTCTCGAGTCATGAACCACTCCCAGTGAGATTTCCTTTTTTGAGGTGCAATACCAAGGTTTCAATAACAGCCCAGGGAGGCTTGTGTCACACTATCACGTCTGGGCCCTGTAAGGGTGACCTCATTCTAGTAAGACGTGCAAGAAGTTCCTGGCAAACACGCGCCGTATTCTGGTAGCGAAACATGGACCCCAAAAGCAAAATTGGATGCCTGAAGATCATCCTCTGATGGAAACGCGTAGAAAATCGTCTTGATCTTCTCGGGCTTGTCATTGGGGCGAGCGGATTCTTTGATGTGATTGCGGTCGTACCACGATAACTCATGCTGGGAACGTATGCATTGTCGATCAGGTACCTACATCAATGCGGTATCATGTGTTGACAGGTTCCCAGGTATGGATTTCCTTACAGCTACTTATATACTCATGAATGCTTGGAAGGATTTCTTGGAAGGATTCTCGATAGCGGAAGCAGTTGATGAGGCGATTTTTAGTTGAATTTAGAAAGCTCTACCCAGTCCTATGAATCGCTGAAGATTTGTGCTGTACAATTCGTATTAATCGGGATACAATAGTCTTACATACAACCCGTTTACACGTAGCTTTCTGTATGATACCAGCAATGTCGCATATGCTGCTGTATATCTGTCCTATGACCTTCCATCTTGACCCGTTTCGGCACTCCACAACGAAATATTCTTACGGCTTGTCGATACAACATACACGTACATACATCTTCCACCTTAATGTTATATGTATGCTCTCAATGGCTTAGATTCCACCTTCCCTTCTTCAGTCTCCTCATAAGCAGCTTCCTTCCCTTCTTCGACTTCAACCTTGCTAAGAATCCATGCCTCCTCTTTCGAACAAAGTGGCTCGGGTCATATGTGTCTCGGGGTCCACATCGGATCTGAATCGAGGACAGGCCGGGGTGCGACGACACCTTTGGCATGAGGTCGAGAGTCTCTGAGGAAGGGATGCTTGGTGACGCTGATACTGTGGGGAGGGTCGTAGGTTGCGATGACGATGCCAGAATGGGTCTTCGAGGTGCCAGGAGGGAAATTGATCGTATGGAAGCAGGCATTGATGGTCTATACAGTTGTCAATAAGATTCTCGTATTGCTGGGCCAGTGTTCAGTACCGTTGTGAAGGGGTAAAGCGTGCGACGGAAGGTCTGGAGAGCGCCGCTGGTGACGCAGCAGGCCTCGCGACGACCCTTAAACAGCGAAAGGCGTTCATCGTGATTAGGGAATTTCAACAGGTCCAGCTATCGTGCCTCAAGATGCCGGTGGTCGATTGTGAAATAAGCGTAGGTAGCTTAGAGGTATCAAGAAGCTCGGGAATAGAAAACCCACGAAAAGGTCCGTGCACAAAAAGTTCGACCTTTGATCTCTAGCAATTGCAACCTTCCTCCCAAATCCACAACACCACACGATCGCCAGATAATTACTTCCCGAAGATTCGGAACTACAGCACTACCAAATTGAACGAGGAAATTTGCCAATCATGACCCCAGAAACCCTCCCGCCCAACCGTCGCATAACCTCAAAATCAATATCTTCAGATGCCGCCTCTCAAATACTATCTACATACCTCACCAACAGCGAATCGCACCCACACCTACACCCAGATGCGCTCATAACCCCAAATGGAGTCACTTTCTCCTCTCATGGCGGTCCAATGGGCGGTGTGGTCCTGCACAATTTGCGCCGAATAGCTGCTGGCATGCGCGGTGAATATTTGGAACCTGAAGCTACACCCGAACCAGAGGAAGAGGAGAACAAGGATGGAGCATGGGAAAAAGGTGCGAAGGGAAAGAAATGGAAGAAGAAGTCATTTGACGCCGATGGAGAAAATGCCGAGGAGAATGCAGATGGCTGGCAGAACATGTCGGAATACGAACGGGAAGAGGGTGTTGTTGAAGTGGGCGAGATTGGGTCGCGAGATAATTTTGTGGCTTCCGGAGGAGAACCTCCGGAGGTTCAAGTCACGACGGATGGAGAGGCTGAGGAGGGTGGAAAGAAGAGGAAGCAGGATGATGAAGCCGGCGAAAGCAAATTAGACAAGGCTGCGAGGAAGAAGGCTAAGAAACAAAAGGCAAAGGCATTTAGGCAAGAGAAAGAGAAGAAGAAGAGGGAGCAGAATCCGGAGTAGAGAACCTTTCTTCGCGATCAACAATCAGCCAGGGGAGAGGAACCTTCCTGGGAAAACAGCAGGACCTCATCCTCTCTCAAAATCTCGTAGCGACGGGCATTATCTTAAACGCTGCAAACTCAAGGAAGTTGTGGCCTCGACGATTTCCTGTCCCGACTCGATCTCGCGGCAAGCACATTCGATTCGGGCTCCTGCATCAAGTCACACATCTAGACACATACGCACAAGGCTATGTCAACACTCCAAGCAGGAGCAGACTATGGTCAGGAGACACGGCGTTATCAAACTCTAAGATCCCACATCCGCCCCCACAGGATTCAAACCGCGCAAGCAATCCTCGTCTCCTAGAGAATTGACTCAAAGCCGCATAGCTATCCATAGAATTCAGAACCAGCGCATAGCATCAACGATACCAAACTATATATACTACAATTAGAACGCCATTTGTGCACAGTGCCATAATCTTGACATCCTCACATAGTGCAACCATAACCATTCCCAATGCCAAACCCTCCAAAATCTTCAATCCCAAATCTCACTACTCACAATCACAATAACAATCAAACCAGAACCCACCAAACCCACCAAAACAATCCAAAACATCCCAACCCACAGCCAATTGGTGAAATCCCACGACTAACCAATCCCCAACCCAATCCTTCCGATTCCGATTCACCGAGTCCCCGACCTCCCTACCTGCAAGCTAACTCCCAGCCCAGTGTCCCAACAACCCCTCGGAAAAACCCGGAGACTACTCGCATATACGGAAACACGCAGACTCTAGCCCTTACTATGGGTCTGTTATCTGCAATATGTCGTGGAAGGGGCGGGGGACGTTGCATGTAAGAGTAAGAGTAAAAACTAAGTGTAGTGTATGCGATTGATTGATGCAAGATAATCCAACAAAACTGCTACTTCTACATCCTCCAATACGTTTGTCAAACAGCCAGCCAACCAAAGACGAGAAGAAAAAGGACCTAACACTGTCTATACTACGAAAAAACCTTTGCCGCTCTTGCCATCTCTCACATTGATGTAAACATAGAAAATAAGCCTTGATTCTTTTGCATAGTATGAGATAGGATAGGATACGGATACGATATGGTAAGGTGGCTTTGGATGACACTGTACATATATAACACACAATTCGCTCTTTCAAGAAACCCTCGGAAGTCCCATCCCCCTTTCAAAACACAAAAAGCCTCTCTTTCATGGTGCTTTCTATCCACTTCTCTTTCGCTTATTCCATCGCTACATCGACTCGCTAAACCTATGACTTCTGGTTTGGCTTGGGGAGCTTGCTGAGAATGGGTGACTTGACTGGAGGGTTGTAGACAAGTTTCCTTGTCTTGAGTGGAGACCACTTGTACCTGTTCTGAATTAGCATCGTGTTATATATTAAACTTGACATAAATTCGACTCACCTCTTGACCCAGATGCTGAGAGCAGTGAGAACAGAGGTAACGGCAAGGACCTTCCAGCCCATCTTCTTTCGCTCGTCCATCTCTGGCTCAGCAGCCCAGTTAAGGAACTCTACAACGTCCTTTGCCATCTGCGAAC
The DNA here is from genome assembly GCA_001007845.1 of Nigrograna mackinnonii. NCBI lineage: Eukaryota > Fungi > Ascomycota > Dothideomycetes > Pleosporales > Nigrogranaceae > Nigrograna > Nigrograna mackinnonii. Next base: position 74,452 of record JGVQ01000168.1, read on the forward strand.
TTGAGGCCGTGGTTCCGTCCTCGTACTCGACCAAATCGTCGTAAAGCACACGGGCCATGGCAATTCCGGTTCCGGGGAAGTAGGGGTTGAAGTTGAGGCCCTCTTGGACAACAGCACCCGCTGGAGGCTCCTCGGGGTAACCGGTCAAAAGGTTGAAGATGTAGTCGCAGCCACCGTGTCGGGCCTTGACAATGAGCGATAGATCCGGGGGAAGAGCACCGTTGTTGGCAGCACGAGCAGCCTCGTCATTCTTGTACGGTGAGGGGATGTAATCGGAGAGCTTTCCGGGACGCATCTCAATGTCACCCTGGTCGTTGGGCTCACCCTCGTACTCGTTCTCTTCAGCCATGGCCTTTGCCTCATCAACGGTCATGATGGTACCGACAAGGGTGCGGTAAGGAATTCGAGAAAGGGAATGGCAGGAAGCGCAGACTTCTCGGTAGACCTGGAATCCACGTCGAAGACTAGAAGATCAAATTTAGACAAATTTCCTGTGGACCGAGCAGGAGGGGTACTCACGCCTGGTGATCAAAAGTCTTGTGCCATTTCGTGTGCTCCCATGGGTATGCGGTCGGGTGAAGACTGTGAATCCACTTTGTTAGCCATGCTCTGTCGCCAATTCCTCTCACCCAAAATATTCCCTCAACATCCTTCAAGAGCCGGGCATCACTCACCCTTCTTCCGCCGGTGTCATGGCATCAACATTTCGTCCGTAGAGGTGATAGTACCAGGCGACTGAACCGATCGCGAAAGCCGTGGCGCCAGCTGGGAGGGCATTCGTCTTCCAGGACGAAGCAGCTTCCTCGGCTGTGGAGCTGGAAGAGGAGGCGGAACGCTACACAACCCAATTCGTCAGCAAACTTTTCAATTGAGATAAATGAAGCCTAGGGATATTCAGAGTCCTAGAGATGGAATCGTAGGAGCTCGCGGGAGCTGGGGATGCTGATGGGATGACCGGAGGTCGTACCGAAGATGTTTTGCTGGCAGCATTGCGGGCTGAAGCGCCAGCCGAACGCGCCGTACGCAGTGCCGTTCGAGCCAACATGATGATGTGAAGCTGGCTCGGAGCCTACGGAGAGGAGAGAGGGTCAATTGGGGTGTTGGCGGAAGTGATGGTGGTGCAGGAGTTCGGATTAGAGGCGACAGGGCTCGCAAGTTCTTCGAGTTGCCAAGCTAACTTAGTAACCGCAATTTCAGCCGTTTGATTGGTCCACATGCACGGGCCAGACTCATCTGCTGCGGTGAATGATGTGATACATTTTTTTCAAAGGCTTAGTCGTGCCTCCAGAAATCAGCATTGCTAGGGAAATTCCTTGCCATTATATATCTATGTCCCAGGCGGTTTGGTTCCAGCTTTGGGAGTGTCACAGACAAATTATCCACACAAAGCTAAAATATACAGCATTCAGCATTGAATTACGAATAGGGAATAGATATTAGTATATATATAGCTAAACAAATACGCCCGCTAATGTCGACTTCAGAATATTATGCTATTAAAATAACAACAACAAACAACGTATACCTCCTAACATCATTATCTTCATTACGATCCATCACCAAAACGTCAATCGATCAGCGATCCAATCAGTGAGCTTGAAAAAAATATTATGCCGATGGAAGAAAGATCTGTTCTTCTTGCCCAGGATGTCTGCACAATGATTAGCACGTTACCTTGTAGCCGGGTTGGAAGGATTTTGAGGCTTACACATTGGTACCGTCAGCATGCAGACGCCAACCTGCACGCTGGCGACGGCCATGAAGACGGGTCGGATCTGCCCTTGGACAATCCAATCGAAGCCCTTGAATGTAAGTCCGAAGGAGAATAAGTTCTTGAATACGAGCAAGCATGTGAAGCCTTCGATGGACATGTCGCCTGTTATCTAATTAGTACATTTTATCTGTGATAAGGGGTTTACGACTTACGATGAGCGTCAACAATATACAACGCCGAAGCAACAGCACCACAAACCATACCCATAACCTCAAGCGCAAAGAAGAAGTCTGGCCAAAACCACCTATACTTCTCCGCCTCAGCAGCCGTAATCCCAAACCCATACAATCCCGCGCATCCCAAGATCAATTGCGGGATAACGAGGAAAAGGCGGAACTCAGGTTCGTAGACACCGTGATTCAACTTGATCAGCGCTTTTGCAGACCAATCTGAAAGGAGGCCTGAAATGATGAAGCCGAGGAGAGCGCCGATGAAGGCTCCAGTGTACATGTATCCAGTTTCGACTTCAGAGAACCAGAGCGGTGGGCCCAGCATGATTCCTGCGAGAACGACACCAATCATGACGGTCCAGCCGATGAGGGTTCCTTGAATCAGACATGCCTTTCCACTGTTAGCTTTCCCTTACCCCCAAATCTATAGAATGAAGCAAACACATACCCATAAAATGCCCGGGTGGAAGAAAAGAGGGAAAGGTCTGAGCAGCAAATGCAAATACCTCTCATCCGTCTTTCTCCCATTGAAAGGCATCATGCTCTGTTTCCAGGTCGTCTTCGCCGGCTGTGGAGTATTCGACGCAGTCCCATTCCCATTCCCATTCCCGACCCCAACATCCGCTTCCGTCTTATCCCCCACACGATCCATCTCCGCCGAAGTACCTTGAGACTCCCCATTATACGGCGGAGCAGGTTTCGATTCACCCGTCTGAATCAAATTCCCCGCCGTATCAATATCAAACTTAGAATCCCTTCTATACGCCGTCTCAGGCACAAAGCAAACAACAAGCGGCAACATGACAGCAGCAAAGATAGCCACAAAGTAAAACGTCCACTCATAACCCATGGTATGCGAAATCTTGCCCACGAGCACAGGGGTGAAGAACGCACCGCCAAAAAGCGCAAGATTGCTCAACGCCATCCTGATCCCGCGCTCATGCACATGGTATAAATCCCCAACACTAGCATTCACGAGCGCTTCGAACGGCGCGAGCCCAACACCCTGGAAAATCCTCGCCCAGAGTAGGCTCTTGTAATTGATACCCGTCCCACCACCCCACGCCGAACTCACAATAACAAGCACAGTCCCAAGCAAATATAAATGTCTCTTCCCCCAAATGCGCGCCGAGGGGACAAACAAGAACCCCGCGATGCCGACGCCGAGGAGGTGGTAGCCCGTAAGGAGCGCCATGTCCGTCAGCGAGCGCTCGAAGATGATGACTAGGGATACGGTGTTTGCGGCGAGGAGGGGCGAGAGCGTGGATGCGATTACGGAGAGGAGGGAGAGGATTAGAACGATTGAGTCGCGTTTCCATAATGGCCAGTTCTGATGTTGTCATTCAATTAGTGCCTGGATTATCACGGCATGCCTTCAGACAGACGTACGAGAGGGTCGTTGGGATCATCGGATGGCTGCGGTACAAGTAGAATCTTGCCCGTACGATCGTATTTCAGACTGGCGTCGCGAGTGACGGCGGCTCGTTCGGATTGATCGTCTTCGAGCACCAGAGCCGTACCTGCATGGGTACGATCGAATCAGTACATGTGCTTCGTGTCCAGCGAGTAGCATAGATACTTTACGGAAACATCTCATGATTGCGGACATACCGGGGACATGCTCCAGCTTGCGATCCTCCAGAATCCCGAGCCCCATGGTGAGGATTCTATAGTCGGCGGTACGTAGCAGTGTGAGTAGGAGGTATGGGAACGGGTTTCCACCCTTCACATGGTGTGCAAGAGGTCTCGAGCGAGAGAAGAGACTTGCGGACTCGCGGCCCTTGTCCTTTAAAGCTCAAAGGGGCCAAAAAGCGCGTGGAAACGCCGATGGTCGCCTGCGTTGGGGGTGACTGGGGTGCGGAGAACGGAGATGATGCGCCAGCATGGCGGCGTCCAATAAAGGGCCGCAAGGTTAAACTTCAAGCAACCTTTCGCTTCGCGAGCAGCCCGGCTATGTCTTGCCAGCTGCCGAATTGGCTCTGCGAGATATTCTCCGCATTGATTGAAGGCCTGAATGGTCAACGATCACCCCCAATGTAATTAGTATAGGCTCACGTGTACACTGCAACCTCACGAATCTCAAGTCTAGTACCTTGTTGATATCATGTTTTTCAATTTCGCTGTACAATAGGGTACGTCGTTAACCAGCCTTTCCCCCCTCCCACGAATCCAATCCCCTTGAGGTGCCAATCTAAAGCCGCTGTGGAACTCGCCAGAACCCAGCAATGACCATAACCTGAAAATAACGATGCCCGACGTCCCTAATGAGAGAGAAAACAAGTACACAGAATAACTCCAGATTCCTTAAAACCCATTTGAACATGAGCCAGCAGTCCCAAAAGGTGGCCCGAAACGAAAAGTGAGTGATATCAGACGGTATATGTAGACCTAAACGCCAGAATCAAGTCTGCTTGTGCTTGAATGCTCGAGCAGCTTGAACCGTGATCCATTGTAGATCTGGTATCAAAAATTGACATGGCATCCACATCGTAAACTAATGAGGGGCATCCTCAAACGGATGTCGCTACCCCCGGCCCATTAGTAAATGACAAAACAAGGAAAAGTAGACTCAAATGCCAAAAGCGAATAAAAAGTTCAAAGAACAGAATGTAGTGGAGAGGGTTGACGCAGGACGCCTCTCCAACAACGCCGCCAAAATGCTTCATGATTGTATGCGATGTATGCTAATGCAATTCGGACAAGGCTTGCGCCTAGGGCCTTGGTTGGTGACCGATGTGATAGAGTCGATGATAATATGTAACTGGAGTGTTTATTCAATCTTGGTCAAGTTTTGAGCCAATTTTATCTGGCGGTTCCTTGAGAAGAGGGCGAATTGCGGCTAGAAGGGTGTGGTGCCGGAGCGCTTGTTATGGACGCACGTTTCGAAGCCTTTTGCGTCTCCATCTTTTTCTTAAGTGCCCTGTGGCGAGATTTCATACTTTCTAAGACTGTGTCCTCGTTAGAAATGAGTGTTAAACAAAGGGCAAAGGCAGGCTCACGTTTCTGGATAGATTGGCGATCCTCAGTCTCCAAACCGTTGATCTCTTCGCCGTCGAGTTTCCGGGAGGATGACTCCTCCTCGTCCTCGAGAATCGCTTCTAGCATAAGGATTGCAGTGGCGTAATTTAGATCACAGCCTGGAAGATCTGTGCCTACAAGTTCATTGACGGCCGCACTCCTGCTCATCTCTAGGGCTCGCTCATACATCAGCTTTTCTGCTGTGACTCCAGTCGTCAGCATAATGTTCTCAGCAGAGCCAATTGTTGTGGCTGATCCAGAGGCAGAAGATCGATTCTGAGGATGACTTGGGTGATCCGCTGGGAGTTGCAGCTGAGCCTGCTTGAGTTTGCGTGCGACAATTTCGGACTTGATGCAACATTCGTTGAATCGGTCTCGCACCCATGATACCACACGTTGCAAGCGGTCGGTATGCGGAGTCGAACGGCCGGAAGCTTCAGAGGTCGGAGTGCTACGATGACGACGATTCCACCAATTTCCGGCAACATCCATAGCTTTGTTCAAGATCGCGAGGGATTTGACATAGAGAACAAGTGCTTCCTCGGAAATCGTCAAAGCTGCGTCTGGTGTCAAGTCGTCATCATCATCGTCGTCTTCTCCCGACTTGCGAGCCACACCAGTTGGTCCGATCCCGAGACCTTGATCGCTGGGAGCGACCGGAACAAGCTGCTTGTACTTGACTTCTGCAAACCCGTAGACAACGTGGCTGAGTTGGGCAAGCTCTTCTACTCTCTTAATAATCGAAGAGTCCTCATCCCTACTTGTAGGCTTCCCACCATCTCCGACCAAAAGAAGACTACTTTGCGCTGTAGGATATACAGGGAAAGGTGAATAGCCTTGCGGTGGAGACATGCCTTTGATCATTGGTGGAGAGAGACCAAGACCTCGAATATTGACCATATTCATTGCCTTGGAGAGCGCAGATGTAGCAGACTCGAAACTTGGGCGGTATTGTCGTCGTCGTTCGTAGGATCCAGTGCGTTGATGCATGGTGCCTTGTTTCTGTTGGATCTGAATAGCCCTTGAGGGGACGGTCGCACCTGTTGTGGAGGTTGGCGAGCCTTGGGTAGTCGCTCGTCGCTTCATCACGTTGTCACGATTCGGCACTCGATCTTTGGCGGAGTGAGGACTGGCAGCGATCTCATCGGCCAAAGCATCAATCTCCACCCGTCTCTTCTCAACAAATACGAAGCCTTCATCCAAGGCAATATCTTGCGCGGCCCGTTCAGCAGCCTCTCTCATCACACCCACATCGCCACGCTGTGGCGCACGCTCGCGATCCAGATGTTCCTTAAGTCCGGAGCTTGGAGGATGCACTTCTTCACGACTATAGCGACGAGGCGTACCGGATGAGGTTGGTACCATTTCTCGATCTTGGAGCGTTGCTGGGCGCGCCGGTGCTGTTGAAGCATTGGTAAGGGTGGGGCGCCGTTCCCGCGGCGGAGCATGTTGATCGATAGTGGGAAGAGGGGTGTTGCTCAATCTACGTACCGAAGCCGGCTTTGGGGGAGTACCTTGATATTGACCAGAAGTAGGCCGCGAACTTGGCCTTGATGGCGGAGTCGTTCCATACGGCGTCCTCTCTCGCGGAGACTGTGAGTATGGGCTTTCTTGCGCACGACGATCCATGTCGGCTGGCATCTTCTGCATTCGCTTAGGTTCCGCCAGCGGCTCCGGTTCTGAGGCTTGCGGGAGATCTTCATCAACGAGACCGGGGATTTCGTCACGAATAACGGGATCCGAGAAGAAGTTCTCATACGACATGCGCTCGATTGGTTTTCGCTTCAGCAGTGCTCGGATTAAGTTCTTCATCGGCCTGCTAGCTACGATACCCTCTGTGAATCGGATATGATCCTTGCGATCCTCAATCTTACGGAGCAGTTCAACGTGATTGTTTGCTCTGAATGGCGGCCTGGCGCACATCATTTCAAATAGAACAGTTCCGACCGACCAGAGATCAGCTTTGGCATCATACTTCTCGTATCGCAGGATTTCCGGCGCCATGTACAATGGCGACCCGCACAGAGTCTCAGCTAGAGATGTTGTAGGAAGAATCCTGGCGAATCCGAAATCAGCAATCTTGAGCATAGGTAGAGACTCGATCCCAACAGCAGGAATCAATGAATTCGCATCTGCAGCCAGAGGCATGCGATCGAGAGTGCCACTCTGCGAGTAGTATAACGAGGAAGGGTTTAGCAGGAGATTCTGTGGCTTCAGATCGCGATGGATATAGTTCTTGGATCTCAGAAACTCGAGCGCGCTGGCCATTTGCTTTGCGAAATGCCTCACTATGACCTCATTCAGGCCTCCGACTGCTGGATTTGGATATTTCTCGATCATGCGTTCGGTTTGGGGGTGGTTGACCAAGTCAGCCCGCTTCTTGATGAATGAGGACAAATCGCCAAGCTCGCAGAACTCCATTATGATGTGCATTCGAGAAGTGGTTTCATGGCAGTCGATGAGCGCGACGATATGAGGATGATGAAGGCTTCGTAAGATTGAGATTTCGGAAACTAGATTATCCTTGAGCTTCTTGTTCAGCTTGTTCATGTTGACGGATTTGATGGCTACAGATGCTCGTTTTTCCTACAGAGAAGTTGCTGTTAGCATGTATTGATGCTTGACTCGAATTATTTTTGCCTCAGGCATCAAGGAAGCCTTGCTACTAGATTGAGGGGTTGCAGAAAAGTAAGTACATACTATGTGAATACCACGATAGACCTCTGCGAAGCTTCCCTTGCCAATATGATCCATGCGCCTGAATTGCCCTATTATCTGCTCTGACGAAGTCGACGAGTTCGATGACGAGGCCGCCGACCGTCGGGCCTTGAAGGGGGTTGTACTGGGGGTTGCCATATTGGCGGGCGCTGGATGACCAGCCTGGTCGTTGCCTCCCTCGAGTATATGCCTATCAGATGGAACTACCAACGGAGATGCGGATACAGAGTTGGAGTGAGGGTGTTGCACATGGGCTGTTGTAGGGACAGGTGAGGGAGGATGGAGGGATGCAGGTTGATCGAGGGAGCTTCGAGTAGTGGTGGTGTTACTACGTGGTTGAGGAGGATGCAGTGGTCGAGAAGGGCGGAGAGGGTCGAGGGTGTTGGCACCGGGTATTAGTCAAAGCGGTATTGGAATGTGCAGGCAGTAGCGTTGTAGTGCCGGGGAAGACGGGAGTGGAGGACTGTGCCTGAATGGCAGGCTGTAGCTGTAGCTGTGTAGCTGAGGGGCCGTGGGGACGTATTAGATGAACGAATGGAGGGTGTGGCAGGGTATCTATGGTCGAGACGCAAGCCGGGGCCGATGGTGGGAGAGGAGAGGGTACCAGGCACGAAGGCTACGAGGAAAACATGAAGGTTGAAATGCGCGGACTCGAGGGGGAGGTGTGTGCAATAGACAAAAACGAAGAAAGAAGGAGAAGAAGAGTGAAAGGGGGAAGAGAGTTAGCAGCAGAGAGAGAGAGAAGGGGAGAGGTAGTAAGTAGAGGGATGCTGGGGCGACGAGGTAGAGGTATGGGTATTGAATGATGAGTCCATGGGAGAGACGCGCTACTACCGCTAATGCCGGGCCTAGTGCGTTATCGCATCTGAGCAGCTCAAGCAGGTCCGCGCTCTGGCTGATAACAATCACACGTCCCACGCCCACAGGTCGCTCCAGGGCTGCCAAATGTCACAGAAGAATCGAGGTCAAGGTGGAGATGCAAGTAGAGCGGGTGCGCGCGCACACATCATGCAGTATGGATATATATGGGGCACTCAATCACTCCCTCCTTCACTCGTGGCCTGCAGCCCTCTCTCTCTCTCTCTTTCTCTCTCTTCTACCTTCTCCCAGTGAATTCAGCCTTGCGGGGGGACTCACGCCTCTTGGACAAGTCATGTCTCTGTGGCCTCCCAGTCAAAGTCAGTGGGCAGTGAGCAGTGACTTTTGTCGCAGCGGGCAGTCTCGTGGCTGTTCCCCAGGGCGGCACGAGCGACTCCTGGCTGCTCCTGGCTGCTCCTGGCCGCTGCTCCTCCCCCGCCCTTGTCTCGACTTGTAGAGGAGTGTCATCTGACGGCGGCCATGGGAAATAATGACGAGCCAACGGGCACAGCAGCACGCAATTCGCCGTGCTTGCTCCCCCAGAACGCCTACTGAACATACTTTCCAATTCTCTCCGCTCTCTCCGGCCCGTGTCACGTCAGTCGTCACCATGATGAGTGACTTTTTGGAAGGCGAGTACGAGTGGGAGGGGCAAAAAGACGTCTTCTTTGGAGGCTCCCTGTGGCTGCTTCTGCTGTTTCTACTCTGGAGCCTTGGGGGCCTGGGTGCCTGCTGCAAAGTCCAAAGAGGCAACTGCACCAGCGTGCGCTGCCCTGCACTGTCCTGCACCGTCCTGCACCAACTCTGCAGCTAACTTGCAGCTACAGCGCTTCTGCTACACCTGGGCATTCCCTCCCGCCTACCGCTCACAGCATGTGTGAGTGAGTATGTGGGTGTATGGGCCTTCTGTCTATGCCGCAGATCTCTACTTACCTCTAGCTACCCCCAAACCTGCTGCTTTCGGCCGGCCATACAAAAACACCACGCACCCACACCTTCCCTCAACCCTCTCGACAGCATGCACAACACGCCTTGCTGCCTTGACGGCTTCCTACATATAGCATCCCTCTGCGCTGACCCCTCACCATGCTCACCGTTATCCCTCCATCCCCCCCACCAATCACCCTATTGATAGCGCCCTGCCATGTAGATTGCTGGCTGCGGGCCCTGCATCGACCTTATCGTGGGGTAAATCTGCTCGCGGCATCGCAATCCCCAATCCATACCACGCCAACGCCAATCCACGCCCCGATCCCTTGATAGCTTTGATAGGTCCAACTCACCGGCCGAATCAGTGCAGTTCCCGCCCCATCCTTTCTTGACATCAGCTTCACCTTCTGCATCCGATATCGTGGGGAACCGAATACTAAGCCCAGTTGAACCACCTCGTGCCCATGGATGCTTTGGTGACTTCGAATACCACTCGAGTTACATCAACACAGCATCAGTAGTAGTACATGAGCAAGTTGTGGTAGACCGCCTCCAGGACTCGATTCATGAACCTTCATACGTCATCTATACGGCATGATAGGGAAGCCAGAATTCCCTGATCTAGCCGTATCTTACACCGGTTCACTCAGCTGCAACAGCTTGCCGTCTTACTCATACATAGTTCTAGGGCTGCCTATGCCATCTCGAAATGCGTTCTCTGGAGGACCAGGATGTCTAGACTCATTGACTAATCCACCAACACGAAAGAGATGACGCCATGGGATGAGACGAACGATATTGGCTGGAAGGATAGCCGAGCAGTTGATCACTCGCAGACAAGCACCTAAGCAAGGAATATCTAGTTTCCGAACTTCGTGTATTCGTCTTCCCGCTAAGGTAGTTAACTGATCTTCAATTATAGTTCCCTACGCTTGACTTTACATATCACATTATTCTGCAACACAAACACATAATTCAATGTCTGCCACGGCTCATCATGGGCCATCTCGATAGTGAATCGTCGAAGGAGCTCCGGCACCAACTTGTATATCTCCATGATTGACAGCTGCCAGGGAGTCAATATCAATACCTAACTAAGAACCCAGAAGTGTACAATACTTACATGCTTCCCAATACAAGTCCTGGTCCCAGCTCCGAATACCATCATAGCTTTCTCCATCCTTCTAATATCCTCCTTACTCCGCAACCACCTCTCTGGCCTAAACTCGTACGAATCTTCGCCAAAGATTTCCTTGTCATAGTGTACCACCGCTGCATTCATACTGATCTGGGGACAAGTCAGCTGTCGAACTTCCATTATATTTCACGATTTCTAAGATTCACAACGCACCTTGTAACCAGCAGGAATATGCGTCCCGGACAACTGAACCCCGGCAGGCGGCGCATATCTCGGCATAGGCACAGCGAAGGGTGGGAACAATCTCGTAGCTTCCTGAATAACAGCCCACAGATACTGAAGTCCCGTAGCCTGGTTATACTGCACTGGATGGCTCAGAGTGCCGTCTTCAAACGCAGTATCCACGACTTGAACGAGCTTCTCCATCTTCTCTGGGTTCTTCATGAGATTGTAGAATATAGCTCTGAGGGCTCCGGATGTGCTATCGGAACCAGCCATACTGTCCATGAAACAAATAGTCAGTCACTAAACCCCCAAAAAGAGCACAACCAAACAACGACGGGGGGCAACTCACACAGCAGCCCACATCTCAACATGAATATGATTCGTCCCCAACGTCCCCTTCTCAAGTTTAATCGCCATCAACTGACTCAAAACATCACTCCTCTTCCTCGTTACCTCCTGTTCCCTCAATTGCGCCCTTTCAGTCTCCCTAACCGCCGTCTTTCGAATCCCATCCATGGCACCAAGGGCCTTTGAAACTTTGGGAATCAACACGCCGAGGGTTAGGAGGAGGGGACGCAGCCAGACGGGTGCCATTGCTACGACTCCTATGACGGGTAATGCGGTGTGGACGGCGGATATGTAACCCCCGTAATCAATGCTATGACGTAAAAAGCCGAATTGAGAGCCGAAGAAGGCGGCGCCTACGTTGTCGAATGCGAACCTAAGTATCATTAGTACCGTTCATAAAGCAAGCAATTTACTTTAGAGAGCGGCAAGACGGTTTATGCAAGATATCATGTGCCCAGAACCTACATCTCCAACCAAAGCCCAAAATCAAACGCCTCCCCCCTCACCGCAAACCCCCCTAACCTCTCCATAAACAACTCCATAATCTTATCAATCTCCCCCTCACCCTTCAGCATACTACTCAACGTATACACAGGCCCCACAATCCTTCTATGCGCCGAATGATGAGCTTCGTTATCGTCGGTCCAAAGATCGGGACTACCTCCAAGCGTCACGGGTCGGTATGGGAGGTACCAGTCTGTTTTCTCGAGGGGGTTTTTTAGCGGGTAGAGGGTGGGGATGTCGGTTGGGTTGCTGGATGAGAGTTCGTCTGGTGCTAGGCGGATTAGGGGGCCGTATTCTAGAGCCGTGGTGACGACGTCAGTGATCTTCCGATTTTCTTATAAAAGGTAGATTTTCATACTATCTGACATTAGCAAACATCGTCCCTAACTTATCTATCTATCTAGATAGATAGATAAGTAGGTAAAGTAAAAAGCAAAAAACACACCTATCATGCAAACCCCTCATCTCCCCCTCCAAATCCCCCATAAACATCCTCCACATCAACCAAGTCCTCGACACAGCAGGCCAAACAGGTCCAGGAATCTTGGAAAGCGGATGGAATGTCCGGACATACACGATCCAAAGTATCCAATACAGGAGCACTCCTCCGAGCGAAAAACTCCCCACTCCTTTGGCGGTGAAGGATGGTGTTTGTAAGATGAGGTTGGATAGAAACGCCATTCTTACTTGCGCTTTGCTGGGGGTTTAGGGGAATTGGGGGGTTTTTTGTTTTTGTTTTTGGGTGGAGGGAACCCCTCTTTTTCTTATTGTAGGTTTAGGTAGGGTTCTTTACTTGAAGGATATGTATGTATGTATGTATGTATGCCAAGGCCTCGCTTGGAGGTCGTGGAGAGGAGAATGTATGCATTGATTGCATGGGTTTAGTTATGGGTGCAGATCTTGGCTTGTCGGTATTTGGTTTTATAGGTTCGGATTCTAGCCTTGCGGGTTTGGGAGGATGCGGTCGCCGTGTTCTGTTCTTGATGGTGGAGGATTGGGATGGTTTGGCTTTGAAATTGTTGGATACGGTGGTTTGAAGAAGGGCCTGTGGAAGATTAATCTGGGAGACTTGTGATGAAGTCTTGGTGGGCTGTGTAGTCAAGTCTATGTAGCTATCCATAAAAATCAAATCAAGTATAGGTATGTGATTATACCTACATGGATGAACATGCAACTAGCGCAATGTAGGATGATTGACGCTAGTCGACGGGACGGGGACGGGAAGCCCTTCCCTTCCACGGTACAACGGCAGGATCAACAAGGACTACGGGCAAGATTCTCCACGGTCTCAAGTCTTGCTTTACCAGTTGAAGAGCGAATCCATGGCTTTCTTTACCGTATTGACCCACAGCGTGGTTCTTCATCGAGAACCTTTTCCACGCAGCTTTCAGAACGGCGGTGTGGGGAGGGATTGCACGTCATGATGTTGACTATCTCGGCTTTTACTATACCTGTAGAGGATTTTCTGGTATCATACTTTCCATTTGTTAAATGTTGAAGAGTTTGTTGTGGTGCTTAGTTCTGACTACACAGTGTTTTGTGCGAAAGGTTCGCCTTACGCTAGATGACGCCTTTCCCCACCTCCTCTGGACTTCGAAATTGCCAGTTTTGTCAAATGAATATAGAGCTGTAGATGAATCAAAGACCTAGCTACTCTTCAAGAGTTCCCAAGTTTCCAAGGGTACTAAAATCTACTCGTATAGGAGATGTACAAGGCTGAGCAGATTGGAGAGACAAGGAAATCTAGTACGGAGGTCGTACGCAATCACGATAAAGAATCCTTATCAAAACACCATGGAAAGCCACAAGATTAACAATTCAGCAAATTATGTTACCACACCATCATAAGTATAAAGACCCACTACTGATAACTTAAACAGACCTCTTCATCTCCAAACGAGCCCAAATGATAGGTTCCACCTCGCCTCCCTAAGGACCCTGAGTTCCACCCCGCATAAATCGGTCAACCATGGAGGGGAACCCTGAATCACTCACCGGAACCCTCAAATCAGTCCACACACGCATACATAGATAATCAGAAGAACACCGGCGCAAAAACGCCCTCCCTCTTACATCCACTCACAAAACAGCTGGAGCTTTTGACAATCTTGCGTCCGAAACAAGAACAGCAATCGTGGGGCGACCAATAACTACCAAACCAAACCGGATAGGACATAGTCACTTTACTTCTAATCCTGCATAACCCGCGAACTTTTACCTAACCATTACCATACATAGTGCTCGCGTGGTACGAGTTTCCTGGTCCCGGCTCGTCTCGCTAGACCTGCTGTTCCATTCCTACCTAGTACCCAGACTGATTACCCTAGTAGATGTATTCCAAAGCAATGGCCATGGGTGTTGCGTCATATTGCGCCTTTGCATCTCGTTCTTAATTGAGTGGATTCTACGTACGCAAGATGCTTTGAAACCGCTTTGTGGCGAGGCGATATTTTAGTCCCGTGTTTGATTACTGAGTCGCCACAGTCTGGTGTCTTTGGGTCACTCACCCATCTGCTTGCGTGGGCTATTGAGCTGAGCCTCACCGGATCGATCCGCATGCTCTGGTCTTTATCTGCTTTCCAAGGCTGCCGTTACTGGCTATTGAAACACTGCCATACGTACCACCCACGTGCGCACCTGAGGAGAACCGAAACAGCATACTACTCCCTCAGATCGCGATCCCTCACGCTCTATACGAGCGAGCCCTAGTCCCTTTCAACTGACCAAGCCAGCAATCCCATCCCATCCCATCCCATCCCATCCTATCCCCAAACCCCGCAACCTAATCCTAGCCATCGCATTTTCAAAATCCCCCATGAATCCTTCCTCTTTCCCATACCATGCCATGCCCGGTGCAAGACCACGAGACCCAAAAAGCACCACCCAGGTCCCATTTCCAGGCCGATCGTCCATGGCTCCCAACCCCATACGAGCCAAACCATCAGTTACTATTAGTTAGATTCCCCCACACTAACAACAACACCCCGGGCCCCAGTGCACACCGAAACCTAATTTCCGTATTCGTACCCGCGTTACGCGCACTTCAAATTCCAAAACTTGTCCTAAGTATATCTTCTGCGGAAGAGAAGAGGGTAAGGTACAGGGTTGGGTCTATTACGTACCCCGCTGCATCTTTGATGGTGGGGGAAATGTAGCGAAGGTGAGGGGAGGGGAGGGGAGGTGAGGCGGACAGCCATGTGATGTATCCGAGCGCATAGCGGGCCACGTGAACGTGGGCAATCATGAGATCTATCTCGTAAATACAATCCGGTATCTACACGGGTACATAGATACCTCACACACACACACACACCCTGTTGCCTACCAAATACCCCTAGGACAGAGTGGGTAGGCAGTAGAACGTAGACTCTTCGTGAAAACCACTGTAAAACGATTGAATATCTCATAACGATCCCCCTCCTAAGAAACAGGGAATATGCAGTCGTATTTTTATGGTGAGAAAACAGCTGGAGGTGGTATCTACATCCCTCCCTCCCTCCCTCCCTACAAAGAAAAGATATTTATAATCCCCTTCTGAGGCTAGGTTGATTCCATCATTCCATCCATAATCCCCTTGCCCTTTATCAACCAACCAACCAGTCCGATGTGAATTCCCTAACATGCACAAAAACCAGTGCCATGCGTATCCAAACCCGCTTTTATAGATAAATAAGAAAAGTCAAAGGCATCATGAAACATATACACCATCCAATCAATCCTGGTCATATCATCTATTTGGAGAGAAGACAACTAAAAAACAGGCAAATAATCCATATCATATCAAAACGGGTTTCAGATCAGACATAGACATCGATCTGCGATTGATTGATTGATGGGGCAGGCATGATGGTGTGTGTGTGGTACCTGACAGTCGTCGCTAAATAAGATGATGTAGGGGAATAGCGTGTGAGGGAGGGGATATATTAGGTGGTTACCTAGTCATGTCTTACATTAAAGCCTGACACCCCTCACAAGCACCCAGAGGACGACAGGTACAATCACGTTATCGTTGCCGCCTGTCAGCACCGCCTCGTTGAGCGAGGCGCCTGCGGCACATAGAGCCGCTTTCGCAATTATCGCTATCCATGCTGTTACGCTTGTAGATCCGCTGCTGCTGTTCTTGGTGGCATCGTTCCACTGTCCGAGTTGAAGCCATGCTTTACCGAACACAAGACCGATGGTGACGGCGAGTGCGAAGGCTAGGGAACCTTCCAGAGATTTCCCGCCTGCCCAAGGCCATTTTCTTCGACCGTAGCGGCGGCCTATTAGGGAGGCGGCTGCGTCACCCATGCCTACGCAGACTACGCCTGCGATCATGCTGACATCTTTGCTTGAGACTTCCCAACCCGCCCAAGGCTCGCTGCCAGTCCTCGATACACCTGCTAATGAAAGCCAGAGAGGGATCGCACATCCGATAAGGAGGAAGATGTGGGACACGACTACTGGCCCACGGAGATCACGGCCGTCTACATATGGAGTCAGGAAGACAGCGATGAATCGTGAGAGCGGTGGAAGTTGGGATGCGCGGATGAGGTCTAAGAGAAGGAAAATGGCAAGGACGAGGGACAAAGCCAGGGCAACGAAGCAGGTGTCAATGAAGATTGTTGGTAGGAGCATTGCTACCATCATCCCATGGAAGACTTTTCGGCGGGTATCGACTTCGACAATCGAAGTGAGGCTGAACACGGCGATGAGACCGATTCCGATGATGCTAACACAATAGGCACAGAGAAGGAGCCGCACATTTGCTTCCCCAACCATGACTTGACGGATATAGTCTGCAATACCCAAGCCATGAGCCCACTCCATCTCATTAGGGTCAAACATTGGCGGGAGGGCAATCCACCAGTCTAGATTCCAGTCAAAAGCCCAGAAACGAAATGGCTGAATGTTGCCAAAGAGGTATCCGAGAGCCCATCCGAAAGGCTCATGACCATTCAGTGTGGTCTTGCCGATGATGTAGCGAATAGGACCGAGAATCATGGTTGCTACTACGAGGTAGAAGTATCCAGCGTAGACCCACTTTTTCACCGCCGCTTGTGTAGGAGTAAGGGTTAGGAATGATTGAGCTATTGATTTCGAGCGACGGCGGTGTGCATGATGGTGGGAGGTGTTATTAGGTCCTGGCAGACTGGGTAGGGTATTTCGTCGTTTTGGCAAATCAAAAGGATCGTATTTCTCTCCATTCTCCGAGAACCCAGCTCTTTTAGATTCTACAGCAGATTTGATCTCACTGCCATTCGCTAGAGCCGAGCCCTGTGGGACAGCATCGAGAATGTTCAGCCTCAAATTCTTAGTCTTCTTGAGCGGCTTTTTGATGATAGGGTCGTCCTCATCAGCATCGCTGTCTGAAATAGCCTTTTCTTTTTTTGGCTTTAAGCCGTCGTTTAAAACCTGTAGAAAGGACTGTCGCGCTCTGATAATCTGGCCCACACGCCTAAACCTCCATCGGGGTATTCGAGCCAATGCGACTCCCCACTTTAGGACTTTGCCACAAAGCGCAAACAGTCCGACTCCTCCAAACCACAACAAGGTCTTCAGAATCCCTGTCTGTGGGGATGCCGAAAATAGCAGGAGATTGATCATGCCTATCGAGAGCAAATGTAGTTCTGCGGGCAAGAGACTGGTTGTCGTAAGGTAATGCAAGGGAGGCAGTAGCGCTTGATGGAGGGCGAAAAGGCTGGCCAATGACTCGGGATGTAACCCCCCTTCTGAAGGAGGCAACTTGAGCTTATATGGCATCGGTGGGAAAAGTCGAGATGGCAATTCCGTATTTTCGGATGCAATTAGGGGCAATATGGAGATGAACCAGTGGACAGAAGAGTATCCGGTTGGTGAACCGCCGAAGGGAATGAGTTCGGGTGGTAATGCGGCTAACCCTAATAGAATATTTGGAAGAAGTATCTTTTCTAAAGTCGGGAAAAGAGATATCGAAATCAAAGGGGGTATTATCGCAGGGTATAAAATGGGAGCGGGATCGAAGGCGGCAGGTATCCGGATTCGTTGTCTGAGTCGTGGAGCTGGGGATGTCTCCCGGGATCTAGAGTATAAAAGCAGTCGCAGAGGATACAGAGCGAGTATCGAGGCCATGACCAAGGTATGAGTGAGGAGTTCTGCTGGATGCACGTTAACACGTTTTCCTTTGTCTGTGTGAGAAAGGGCGCCCGACCTCTGTGCCATTGGAGTAGCTTTTCCCAACAGCAGCACCCTCGAACAGCCAAAATGCCAATCACTGCTAGTAATGCTGTCTCCGTGCTTCTCCTTATTAATTCATTCCGTCTTCTCTTCAAGTATTTTTGTCTGGCTGCCTTTGCTTCCTCGTGGGTCGGTGAAGGCTCCCCCCTCTGCGCCCCGCCTTTCCCGGTCTTGAAATACTCTGTAGAGTACTTGCGACCTTCTTCATCAACCTGCGAAGGCGTCAAAAGCGGGCTTGCACCACCATCCAGTCCACTTCCCCTGACGTCACGGAGTCCTTTGCGCGGCCGCAGAGGGGGTGCCGGGAGTGCTTTTATGAATCCATAACCCTCGTCATCTGCTTCAGTACCACTTTCACTAGGTGATTGCGATTCTTTCCTACGCTTCCTGCTATCCTCGTCCGATATTGATCGGTCCTGAGGTCGTAATGTGGTTCGGGAGAAGTCGCTACTCGAGGATTCGTTCGAAGCTTGCGCGCTGCGGAGGTCATGTTGACGGCGGTGATAGGGGTGCGGTGATCGTCGAAATAGCTCGAGAGATTCAATCTCGGCAGGTGCGAGTCCGTTCAATTGGGCATCTGGAGGATCCGGATCTTCGGTCATGCTGCACTGTTTGCTTGGATAGAACCTGGGATGAGGACAAAATGAGCGATAGGAAAAGCAGCAGACCGGCCGTGACACAAGTAAAGGAGTATGGAGGTAATTGTGAGGGCGCACCGCATGTCTAAGGAAATTGTGCACAACGCTGAGCCATGGGATACGAAGTTGAACTGACGACTCTCACATGTCGCAGCCGGCCTTGGGCGCGTTGAGGCGGCTGACGTTGCGGTTGGTGCAATGATCTGCGCCGGTCCTCTTCAACAGCATGGACCCCTGTTCATCGGAAATATCTCCCTTGGAAACTTCCGAACGATTTGCTATATCGAGGGGGGTATTTTTAGCTGCCCTGTCTGTAGCCTTATCGTGTTATCAATCTCTCTCTGCAATCTGGGCCAGGGAGAACATTGCCGGATGCAGCATCTCAAAATCTAGGTAACATTCCACTCTGTCCACAACTTCTACCAAACGTTATCGATAAGAGCTGCCAAGTCTGCGCAACCTTTCAGCATGGCTGCATCGCGATGCTACTTGTTGAGGTGTACAACTATGTTCTTAGGGCTTGACTAGTCGTCCTAGACGTACGCTACACATATTGTATTGCTTGGAGATAAAATATCTGGTCCGATTGGCTTACTGAGAGTGAGCATTCACTCATACCAAGAAAAGGAATTGGCATCAAGACTACTGTGCAACTGATTGAACTGTTTCGTTCCACTCCTGCCCTAATATTGACTATTGAATTCTAGTTTTTTCTACTATCGTACATGCAGTATCTACACTTTTTACTCTCGAGTGAGGGGGGCTTCCCTGGGCATGGGAAACTAAAAAGGGTATCATCCCGCTTTTTATTCCAATTGGAAGGATTTTAAAGCAGATATCCGCCATCTACAAATACTTGTGCTCCTTCAACCACGTCTTGACGTCTTCTGAGTCCCGTTCAATCCAGGCGGCCTTCGCAGTGATTGCGTCACAGCTCTGGGCGAGGGCCTTGTCGAAACCCTTGGTACTCTTCTTGGCAAAGAAGTCTTCAATGTCCTTCATTTGCTCCCTATGCGTGAAACTAGACGTAGTAATCGCAACTACAGAGCTCAGCATGCTCAGACTCGGGGGAAGTCTTCTTTCGAGCTCTGCCCAATTGTCTTTCACCCACGTCCAAAGAGCATTAATGCCCTCTGGATGAGTTCGCAATGCGGAAATTGGAAGATAGATGTCTTGGCCCTTAACATCCTCGCTGAGTGACAAATCAAGAGTTCGCTTGATGAGCTCTGGAGATTTGGCGCGTCCCAATGCACGAAGGGCTGTGTTGCGCTCGTCACTCGTGTTGGCGTGAATAGCTTGGTCGAGAACAACATCATACTATGGGCCGTTAGATGTGCATGGTAACGAGTTGGAGGGTGAAAACTTACCTCATCCTTTCCACCATTACTCAAGACAATGGCATACACGCTGCTGCGAAGGTTGGGATGGATGGCGGAGCTGTCACCGGCCTTGAACTTATTGAACATATCAAACGAAGCTTTCACAATAGCATCGTCATTTACGATGCCTGCACTGCCAAACATCATTGCCTTGAATTGCTGCTCGATGTGGCCATCATTTTCGCTAAAAGACCAGCCCAGTTCATGGGCCTTGTCCTGGGTGAGCTGAAGTTGAAATTGCTTGAGGGCATCTCGGACTGTCTTGTCTTCGAACATCCAAGCGGAGCGAAGCACACTGATACGGCTGGTAATTTCTTGCCAAACAACGAATTCGGGCTCATTCTTGAAGCTGTCAAGTAGAGAGAGGATCCCAGAGGTCTTTTGGTACCCAGACGCAGCCAGAGCTCCTGCGTCCGCGATCATACCAGCACGATCCTCTACGGTCAACAGGCCTTCCTTAGCAGCAACACCCAGCTTACGGAGTCGCTCAGGAGAGTAGGAGGTTCGGTAAAGACCGGAATGATCGGCATTGAGCTTGAAGAAGTCCAGATCCTTGAGCTTGAAGTCTGCCTCTCGCGAGAAGAGAGACAATTCTTCATCGAGGCCTTCCTTGGTGCGGAGACCAAGGAAGACTGGGAACAAAGTCTGATCTTCTTCCGGTTTCACGTCGGCAGTCCGCAAGAAGCGGTTCTGCTTAAGATGAATGGAATTGGCGCTGGGATCCTCGGTGACGGTGACGACAGGGAAACCAACTTTCTTGGTCCAGATGTCCATAACCTTCTCAACGTCCTTACCGCTGGCATCGCTCAATGCAGCCCAAAGATCGCCAGTCTGGGTGTTACCATATGCATGTTTCTTGAGGTAGCGCCGGATTCCCTCCATGAAGGTTTCCTCGCCAAGATGTTTGGAGATCATGCGCAAGACGCAAGATCCCTTGGAGTACGAGATGGCATCGAAGATCTGGTTGATCTCGTCTGCGCGCTTGACTGGGACCTCGATTGGATGACTGCTGCGCAGAGAGTCGAGAGACAGTGCGCTGGCCAGGTTGTCTGTAACATACCCCTCCCAAACCTTCCAGTCCGGGTAGAATATGTTGCACGAGTACCAAGACATCCATGTCGCAAAGCCCTCGTTAAGCCACAGGCCGTCCCAGAAATCCATCGTAACCAGATTGCCGAACCACTGATGGGCCAGTTCATGTTGCACAGTCTCCGCCACACGCTGCTTGGTTGCAGCGCCGCTAACCTTTTCATCAATGAGCACATCGACGACACGGTAGGTAACGAGCCCCCAGTTCTCCATGGCTCCTGCACTGAAATCCGGAATCGCAATCATATCCATCTTGGGCAATGGGAAATCGCTGGCGAAGGTCTTTTCATAGAAATCAAGAGTCTTTGCCGCAAGTTCCAAGGAGAAGCGCCCGTGTTCAATGTCCCTATCCTTGGGAGCATACACTCTGACTGGCACGCGGAAGGCATTTGTCTCAATGTAATTGAGTTCTCCCACAATAAACGCCAAGAGATATGTTGACATGAGCGGGGTCTTGTTGAAAGTCACAGCTTTTCGCTTCCCACCAGCAACCTTGGAGTGCACAACAGACTTCTCGGAAGCTACGTCCATGTTGCTCAAGCAAGTCATCTTCTCGTCCGCAATAAGTGTGACCGTGAACTCCGCCTTCAGCGCTGGCTCATCGAAGCAGGGAAACGCACGCCTGGCATCGGTCGGCTCCATCTGCGTGGTAGCAAGCCATGTCTTCTTGCCATCCTCGCCCTGGAAGGAAGAGCGATAGAACCCTGCCATATTGTCATTCAAGGTCCCCGTGAAGGAGATTGTGACCGAGGCCTTGCTGCCTGCGGGGATGGTGTCTTGGAAGCTGATCTTTGTGATTTGCGCATCTTCGTCGGTGGAAACGGTGGGGGACTCTGCGATGACTTTGTCGCCGGAGGACACGGCCGTGGAGTGAAGCTGGAGGTCGATGGTGTTGAGGGATATGGAAGTAGAATCTTCTACTACATCGAGACTGGTCAATCGTTAGCAAAGCCCAACGAAGGTGTACTCCAGAGAGGCAGTGTGTCATACTCAATAACTACCTTGCCACCATAGGTGAAATTGTCAAAATCTGGCTCGAGAGTCAGGTCATAGTGGAGGGGCTTGACATTGGTCGGGAGGACCTCGCGGGCCTGGGTGTTCACGGACGAGGGCACGTCGTCGGGGCCGAATTGGTGCCTGCACATGTTTCTTCGATGAGAGCAGTAACGAACAGGAGTGGTAGAAGCGGCGGAAGTGGAGGTGGTGAGCAGGGACTGATTGAGAGGCCGCCGCGGGGAGTGATTTTGGAGAGAGAAGCTCGGTTTGGTGGTGGTGGTGGGGTATCTTAAGGCCGTCGTGGGGTCGCGGTAGGAGTGCAGGAATTGGCGGCGTGAGTTGAGCAGCGGCCTCAGCGGCCTCAGCGGCCTGGACAAGGGCAAAGACAAAGGCCTCGCCATTGTCACCGCCGCCTGTCCACATGCGACCGCGCGGCCGGCATTCTGCCTGAAGCAGCGCATCTACACAAGCCCAGCGAGCACGCTTCACGCGGTGAAGAAAGCTCAATTGGTCGGTGAAGAGGGTTTGCAGGCGCAGGGGAAGCTGCATGTATTTTTCTCGGCTTGTCACGCACAAGCACAAGCCACTGCACGTCGCGCGCCAGGCCCCAGTAGCAGCCCAGTGGTCAGTGGCCAGTGGTCAGTGGTCAGTGGTCAGTGGTCAGTGGCCGGTCGCCAGAAGTGGTGCAACCAACCGCGCGCACCGAAAATCCATGCCCCGGTCCCTGGGTCAAATTCTTCTTACGTTCCTCTTCTTCCTCCCTTCTTCTTCTTTCTTCCTTCATTCGCAAGGAAGTCCTCCCAGCACTCTAACTCCCTTCTCCGCAGAGCTGCTGGCTGTTCTGGTATTTGTTCTCTCATTGCCAGTCCTTGCCAGACCGACATCGCACACGTTTGAGACTTTCCACGATCGCTGTATGGGGTGGATGAGTTATAGGTGATGTGCAACATACATTGAGGCGTCAAACCCTTTTCTTACCTCACCATTTCATTTCCATCCTGCATTGGAACGGCACATGGCCGGTTTCATGCGGTCAGTCAATCCGCTCAAGCAGGAATGAGAGCCATTGAGCCTGCCATGGGCCACATGACGATGAATGAAGCTTGAAGCTAATGTGTCTTCTCTCCGCTCGTTACAGTCGTACAGACCGCCCCTCCTCAACAGCGCCTCTTTGCCTCTCAGCATGCCTCAGACATGCCAAGGTGCCTCTTGAATGCAACAGCAACGTCGTGGAGTACGTCAGATGATTATATTGGGGCATAGTAGCTTCATTGCCGCAATGCTAGTTCTTCGAACTCTCACCGACCTTGCGGCCTGAGCCTTTCGAGAATCCCTATACCGCCATCGCCTCTCAGGGCTTCAGTCAGCCTCTCGCTATGGAAGCCCATCGAGTCTGTGGGCCTTTCCTTGTATTGAAATGTATGCGTGGGAAGTTTGATCCCTAGGCGCCATTGTTTAGTGCCTTCGCAAGATTATACACCTACTTACCATGGGTGGCTCGAAGGAATGTTCAAGCAAATGCCATGACCAATTATAAAGAAATAGAAGGAGCTTTGCAAAATTCGCGCCGTCATGCATCCTCGACTTTCATCGTATATTTCGTTCTCTCCGAAGCGCCAGTCCCTGTTCCTAGATGGCTATCGTCCAAAGTAATACGAGCTGATGACAATTTGCTGAGCAGACATGTAGTATCGTTATAAGAGCTGACGGTGTGATTACCTTGGGCATCGTCATCACCGGCCTGCCCCCGTCATCAACGCTGCCATCTGACGAGACAAGCATGAAGAGTCCGCTTTCCAAACATCATTGCCACCATTAGTACGACCAAAGGTACAATCACAAAGCACATTGTAGGGACAAAATATATCAAGTGCACCAAAGAAAAAAAGATTAATATCCCTCTAACTCCTGTTTGAGACCAACCGCGGAAATGCAATCGTCGTGCATTTCTCGAACTAAACCCTTAATCATGAATCCATCCCATTCATTCCCAGAGTGATTAAAGCTCGACGCTTCTTGGTATCAGTGCCCATGAAAGAAGGAGACGCCAGACCATATGCCTAGTACCCATTTTATGCCGCGATGCCGGTAAGAAAAGAAAGCTAAGTCATGTACAGTCGTAAATGCTCAACGCCCATCCGAGCTCGTTGCCCACTCGACGAAAGGAAGATTTCATAAGTAGGTGTAGGAGTAGTGTAGAATGTAGTCTACGCTGCGACATTTCGTGACGAGGACTAATGCTCGTGTTCAAAATGCCAGTGTGGCAAAATTCAAGTTTCTAATTGATGAGTTGACCTGTAGCTGCAACCATGGGACTTAGGCCTCTTGGATTAGCGGTCATTGGAGAGTTGAACGCGGGATTATTTCCCCCTATAGATCCTTGACGTGTCCGAAAGTAGTTGTTAGAATTGTAGGATGTGACAGGAGAAGAGAATGTCCCTTGGGGAGTCGGTTGGATCGTAGGAGGAGCGGCAGCCATATTGCGACTACTTCGACGACGGTTCAAGTTTGGAGAAGGAACTGTTGCTTGAGCGGTAGTTGACGAGTTTACCGAGTTGATGCTCTCATTTGAATTGCTTCGGACGTGTTGAGGAGCGGATGTTGCCGTAGTCATAGGTACCGTATCGGAGGGAATACTAGGTCTTCGAAATCCAGAAGTAAATGGATTCGTGCGCACTGGGGCTGTGCCGTTCCCCGGGGGTTGGCCACGCTCTAATGCACGCATTCTGTTGTTGATGAGTTCACGTGCCAGTGTTTCGCGCTCGTCCGGCGTGAATCGGGTTGTTCGTGTGGTGGATTGTGTAGCAACTCCATTATTCGCCATTGGGGATGGCGGCGGGCGAGCGTGCTCGCTCGCTCGTAATGTTCTGGTTGAGGACTGATTATTGAGGCGCC
The DNA here is from genome assembly GCA_001007845.1 of Nigrograna mackinnonii. Classification (NCBI taxonomy): domain Eukaryota; kingdom Fungi; phylum Ascomycota; class Dothideomycetes; order Pleosporales; family Nigrogranaceae; genus Nigrograna; species Nigrograna mackinnonii. Next base: position 99,327 of record JGVQ01000168.1, read on the forward strand.
GTCGAGACGGTTGATGTCGCAAATCAATTCTAGATGTCGGTGATCGCATCACAGGAGAAGGATTGGAGCCGTCTCGAATGTTTGCACGAGAATTTACGGCTCTCAAAGTAGCAGTAGAGGACTGGTCCCTTAACGCTGGTCTAGAGTTGCGCGGTCTCATGCCATGTGGTTGAACAAATGCACCCCAGGGATTTGTGAGACGTTGATTCTGGAGCATACCCCTAGGTAGATTCAATCCGACATTGGCGTGAGGGAAAACGGGGAATGGTGGAGCGTATCCAGCCGAATTACGTCTTCCCGCCGCGGAGGGTGGCCGCGCGCCGACCCTGCTTGGGGGTCGATCAATCATATCCACTGCCGCTGCAGCTTGGGCCTGAGAAATTGCGTTTACAGACTGTTGAGAGGTGGGTGTTGAAGCGCCTGGGGTGATAATGCTAGAAGCGTTGCTTCCCGAACTAACGGAGGGGGCACGTCCGGGCCTCATCACATCATCCGCCCCTTGGACGGCAGCGGTCGTAGGCGACATAGCTACACGTCTTGCTGGAGAGGTAGGTCCATGAGTGGGTACAATATTGTTTGACGAGGTATCTACCAACGGTGTCCTCAGCCTCGCAGGCGGTGGTGGCATGAAAGGGGAAAATGCCTGCGCTGGGCTTGGTCTATTTCGGTTTGCGGTACGCGGTCGGGCGATGGGAGTTATGGAGCGAGGTTCAAGATCCAGCAATGGACCAGCTCTTGTGAACTCTTGAAGTGCACGTTGATGATCTGCAAACATCCAGCTGATCCGTGGGTTGTATTCTCGAGGGCGTGTTCGGGGTGCTGTACGGCGGTTTCCCGATTGGGAATTGTCAGAATTGTCGTCGGTATCTAGATCGATCGGATCACCTTGGGAGAGACCCCGGTTCGCAAATCTACTATTGGGGTTATTGTTATTGAATGCTGCTGCATTTCGCAGATGATTTCGTGATTGTCGTTGTCGTAGAGCGTTCATCGCCATAGTGAGATCTCCGTCTTGATCTGAGTCGTCATCATCCGCTTCACCGTCTTCGTAGTGGACCGTCGAGGTAGATAAGATCGAGGATTGTCGTCGGAGGCCACGAGAGGCGTCCATAAATCGAGCGCCGCCTCCTCGCGAAGGGGGGCGTATAGGGGCGTTAGGCCGTGGCCGATCTGCAGTAGGTGTTAGAGAACCGCCCATTCGAAGTCTATCATTGGAAATCGCGGTCGCGTCCCACCCAACAGTCGTCCTGCCTCCATCGCTATCATCATCCTCATACATTTCCTCATCCGGCTCGTCGTGTTGCAGCATCCACCCGTCAGCTCGCAGCAAAGCTTGTGTGTCCTCATCGAGCTCCTGCTCTCCCGATACATCTGTCGAAGTAGACGAAGGGGGACCGCTCGGTTCCCGTGAGCCATTTGCACGATTCAAAAGGCGTGTTTGTGCACGATTTCGCTGGCCCCTTCGGATAGGTCCCTCGTCCTCTTCGTCCTCTTCCTCAATTACGCTCGAAACACTGGATGACGCCTCTGACTCCACGATGGGGCGAGCCCGCCCCGGAGCACGCGATCGGTTGCTCGGTGGCTGTGGAGTTTGACCAGGTGTAGAGGATGCGCTGGCAGATGGGGTAGAGCCAATGCCGTCATCATCAATGAAGTCGTTCATGGACGAGTCCTCCTCGAGACCCTCTTCTTCATCCTCCTCTTCGACAGTGTCCATCTCGTCGCCATACATGTCCGAAACGATACTGTGACTGTATGATCGCATGCTGCCAGCTTCACTATGCGTCATCCGGCGTCGATGTCGAAAGGCCTGCGTAGGTATTCCATGTTCGAGGTATCTCCTCATCATGTAAGACGTTTCATCCCCAAGATAATCCTGCCAGCCATCCATAGGTTCATCATAGCCGTCAAAGGCATCTGACATGTCCATTTCAGCGTCAAGATCTTCCCCAGACATATCACGTTCGGACATCTCATCCATATCACTAAAGCCGGTGAAACTATCACCCCACGTCAACTCGCCATTGTCGTCAAAGAACAAGCCGCATTGGGCACATTCTCCGTCCTCGAGCTCCCAAGAACACATCGGACATCGATCTACTCCATCCTCTTGGTCACGGACAACTCTTATGGAGTGAGTAGATGGTCGGTTAGACCTAAAGCAACCTTTGAATAACCCTCCAGTCTTGGAGTCCTGGTTGTCTTTATCTTGTTGAACGGCGTCCGCCTCTTCCTTGACCCATTTTGCGTGTTGTGCTATCGTCTCGCCTGCGGGAAGCAGTTCCGCTCGGCTGATAAATATGCTCGTCATATCTCGAATCTATTATTGTTAGTTTCGACTACGTTCTTTTCAGGAGAGGGAAACGACTTACGACGTATGCCGGGGCTGGAATTTGAGTGACCACCGTTCGGCAATCCGGGCACGTCTTGTGTGCTTTATTATCCACGAACCATCTACATAGACACTAAAGAATATTAGTGCTATAGTCTTTTGCGAGAGAGTGAGGGTGATCTTACACTATAGCAATAGGTGTGTCCACAAGAGATGGTGTAAGGTTGATAAAGCAGTCGGTCACATATTTTGCAGGTGAGGTGGGAGCGGAGGCTGTCAAAGTCGGTCTTGAGAGCTTTTAGTTGCTGCACAACAATCAGTCACTTAGTCTTGTAACGTCGTCTTGACCCGGAGCTGCGTACCTCTTCCGATTTGTTCGGCCTTGGTGCATCTTCGGTCTTTCTCTGTATCTTCTGCTTAAGGCTGTCCTTGCTCGACGGGCGTGCTGGCTTATCGCCTTCGGCGGCTTTGAGTGAGGCCTGACTGATAGTAGGGGTGCTGCCTCTGGCTGGCCGCGAGCTGGAGGCCATAGTCGGAGGCTGGTGAGAGCTGCTGCTGGCATGGGAGGATGAGATGGATGAGGTTGCGGTCTTGGGACGAGCCGATGCGGGCGGGGGTGAGGGTCGTGTGTTCATCATGGTGGGCATGCAGGAAAAGAGTCAAGAAAAAAGAGCCGCTCTCTAGGAGAAACAAAACAGACTGCCGTCATGCAGTCCTCGCCGGGAAGGCACGGCCTAGCAATCGGAGAGTGGAATTGTATGCAGGAGCGACCCAGCGACTCCGAGTTGGCGTATCCGGGCACTAAGGCATCTGCTCAGCATCTGCTGGGTCTGGGGGTTACATAATCAGACTGAGAGGAAAGAGCGACGGTGAGAGTGAGAGTGAGAACAGACGCCGACCCTTGCTCATCACTCACCCCAGTGCCACTGCCAGCGCCAGCGCCAACGCCAACGCCAACGCCAACGGGGCCTCGCGAGATGAAATAAACCCTGCCGCCCGCTTCCCGCCCATCCCGCGTCTCTCGTCGCCTTCTCTATCACCACCACCAATCCGTCTCGTCTCCAAATTCACACCTTCACCTGTTCGCCATCATCAGCGCTTATACTGGTTTAAAAACCCCGCAACTTTTTTTAAATGAGGGATGGAACTTGCTGCGCTTAGCACAAATAGTTTGGCTTTCCACCAATCACCTTATCGCGACTACGCTTTTTCGGCGCCTTTCGTAGCCCTGTCACCTCTCTTGATTTCTTATTTGTAGACTCGCAGAAACAAAGGAATAGGACGCCTTTCCACACCTGCTCGCCTTCATACACAGGCACGAGCGGCCGAAGAACGGAAGATGGAAAAATCACGACCTCGTCCGCTCCCATTGATCACCGCATCCCATCAGCCTAGACACACTTCACGCTTGTGAAGCTTGCCCTATTATGCCTTTGCAGCAAGCCTTTACGTATCTCCTCTGCAGCTGCTATCCTTTCAGCCCCAGGTCACACAAGGCAAATCTCACTTGTTCACGCGCACATGCTAAAAGAAATCCACTCGTGGTTGAACGTATCGATGGTGAGGGAATCAAGGTTGGACTTCAGCGTTGGTCTGTAGCTTCCCAATTTCTGCGAGGCGGCTGCTGGCCAGCTTTTCCCGCTTCTACCTGATCTTCGTACTTGAGTTCTTAGCCCAATTGCGGATGAGGATCGATTCATCTAGAGCATCGTAAAGTGGTTCTACACAGTCTCGTTCTTCCCGCCTTTCTCAAAGGGTTTCATCGCTACCTTGAGTAGAACCAAAGCACTTCAAGTGGTACACTATCACACCATTACATTGCATGAGTTCCTTTCAGGTGGTACTATTTGCATACTCTTATTCACCAATGATGGCGACGGCTAGCTCTAATCGCGACGATCCTCCGAAGTAACCAGATTCGGGCCGTCTTGCTATGCCATGCATGGCACACATGCGCCATAATATTACATACTTTGAAAGGAAGTATCAGCGACCGAAAGACTGTACTACAGTCAAAATGCCAGTGATGGAAGCAACTCTACAGGGTGGTCATTGGGCAGTACCAGCACCCTTGACAAACAATGCTCAAATCAATCCCTACTTGGCACTTCAAACCTGAAGCGACAAGCTGAAGCGATATACCCAGAAATAATCAAATCCGAAAAAGACGGGACCCAGAATCCCATGCCTACTATGCTACGACCACAACATAGTACTTATGCACTAATAGGGTTATCATTCAACTCGGGCCCGTTTTGCCGTGCGGACCTTCTCCGTAGCGCCTACAACAACATCTGGTATGTTGACCTCGTCGATGAATCCAGGGATGACTTTATCATCCTCGACGATTTCCCGATCGGTATGTTCCAAGAAGGCAATACACTCCTCAAGGAATCTCTTATGCCTGAGAGTATCGAACTTCTTGCCAGCCCGGCGACAAGCGACTATGTTTTGGCGTTCCTTACGAAGCCGCTCCTCCAACATCTCGCATCGATACTCTGCAAAATCAGAGTAGAGACCCGATAGATTAGAGACAGGACGGACGGTAGCCAATACAGAGTCATCTTTCATCAATGCTGATCGAGGGCGGAAGCTTGTAACGGATGTAATTCGTTCCTTAGCTCCAAGCGCCCGTAAAGCCTGATGAGTAATGTATCGTCCTTGAAGGATCACGGCACAGCCCTCATGTAAAAGTTAGCACATTCCTCATACAACAAAAGGGGGATCCACTTACCTCTTGCGGACCTCGAACTTTGATGACCTCCCCGTTAGCCGTTCGAAGCGCTGTCTCGCCTCCAACCATATTTGTGCAGTCACTCATCATGAGGACGCATACGAATGGGTAGCTGTCAGTGTGCCAGCCAACAATAGGCTTGTCGTCTTCCCAGGAACATCCGGCGATGCCCTCATCATCGGCGAAGAAGCGCTGCTGTTTTGTAATTATAGCAAGCTCCTCCTTTGTTTGTTCATCGGTCTTCACTGAGAGATTGATATGCCCAATCTCGTAGTCGCCTATAGGCACAACATCAACTCCTGCAATTTTGGAGATGATAGCGAGAGTTTCGGGGTGAGTCCAGGCGTCATACGCGAATGGTGCATACCTTAAAGCTGTTAGCAGAGGAATTCTTGAATATCAAAAGGGCGCTACGTACTTTGGAGCATACCCGCGGAGCTGACACGCAGCGATATTGCTACTGAAGCTACAGTTTTCCATGACTTCGGGTTTGAATATTTCACCACGCATCTGCTGTATGGCTTCCGGAGAGAAGAGCTGGAAGGGCTGTGACACCGCCACGGGTGATACTCCAGTATCCTCTGGAAAGCCAATGTCCTTCATCATGACAACTTTGGTCGGAGAAGTATAAGCTAGATGCTTCCTAGGCTCGAACTTGATTACGTCCTGCGCCTGCATCTGCGTGGTATCTTGTGCGATGATGTGTTTGAAGTTTAGGCGGGGGACAGCCGAAACTTGTTGAACGGCCACAGCGGCCATCTTGCCTTTGGTGGTTTCTGTAGTTGAAGTCATTATGACGGTTGTTATGAAAGTGTTTGTGAAGTTGTGGTGTATAGTGGGAGTAGATCATGTATTTGGGGAAAGGTGCGGGCACGCATTCTGATTTAAAACCATACACCAGCTGACCAGTGCATAGTGCCCTGTGTTTTAACAGTGTTGACAGCGAGTCAGTGCTTTCATGGGGCGCAGTGAAAGTTGATGCATTTCGGCGACAAGGCAGACGATGCATCTAGACAACGTAACGTAGCTCAAATGCTACGCTGAATAAAACCGACAAGACTAAAAGGACCTTACCTATGGAAGCAACCGCTCTTCAATAGGGCACACGTGGATTATGTGGGCTCTATTGGGGCGATGTGCGGTTGAATGAGGTCAAGTCCCAAGATAGGGGGATTCGAAAAAACCAATAACACAAACTTGGGTATCTCCAATCCTTCTGACAATTATGGATGATTTCAGGAGAACGTGGCGTCTACGAGGTCTTCTATTCCTTTATACGTCTCGTCTTGGTCGTTCCGACTTGCGAAATGCGTGGCATCGCAGCTGCTGGTCCTGCACGCATGTCCCGGATTTCGTCGGCGCTGATACCAGCAGGACGGCACTGTTGGCCAAAACGTTCAGGGCTGAGTTCGCTCCCAAATTCTCATTGATGTGTCATTGGCTTGCAGTCGCCTTAGGGTGATTTCAGTTGAGCGCTCAACTTTCGTTCGTGGCCGTGAAACGTCCTCGGAGCATCTGGTCTTATCGTCCTTGCGACTCTTAACAGTCATCCTCACCACTGGTACAGCAACCCAACAGAAGCTTGCGAATCGCAATTCCGTACCACAGTGGTTGCTTCAGCAGGCTTGTTGCAAGAGCATGCACGGTCGTGGCCGCCGTGCTTGGGCCGAGCGATCTTCTCACAGCTTTTGTGCCTAGATGAAAGCTGCTACTGTTCACGGAAGCCCCGAGATCCACAGGCTGCATCACCTGAGATTCCAGGTCCGTCGCGGCTTTGTTGACTATGCTCCAACAAAGCGCGTCGAAACGCACTTCATCCAGGCCATTCTCTAATTCCGGCTGAACTTATATCGAGGACGACGGCCCAGTAACGAACACTGCTATTCACAATTTCTTCCAGTCTTGTTCATCCCAAAAGAAAGGCAATGATGAAGAGTGGTGATATGTCCACTGCTGGGTTATCGACGAGCATTCCAAGTCCAGCGATAACGACACGTACACTAAAATTGGATGCGTCAGCGGAACGGCCTGGAAGGCTAGCAGAATGTCAATGCGGAACCGATCGAAGCGGAGCCCATGAAGCTGTATCGAGCGGCCTCGTGGTCCAGGACTAACTGGAACTCATCCTGGGATTGGGGAACCGCATAAGCCCCTGGAACAGGTTTAGTCATTGCACGTCAATGACCTTTGGCCACGCAGGGCAATAGATGGATATAAACCGTAGTGATCTATCTTCCAATCAAGTTGCGCTTGTATTTATCTGCTTTCGTCTGAAAGTACCATTTCCGCTGCAGCTTAACATTAAGCATTCCCAGAACCGCATCAGATGGACAGTCCAGACAGCGTGAATGTCCGTTAACGGAGGGGTCTTGGCCAGAAGGAACTATTATGATTGGGAGATATAGTACCCCGACCCCTCAGCTATACTGACCTGCCTCCACATCCTGTTTTTTATTCGCACATGTCAAGACCGGCTGACTCGTCCCCAGCGGCGGCCGCGAGCACATTCAGGGTTCCAAAATATGTGACCACATACGCCCATAAGGCATGAATGCAGTAGCGGGATGGCAAATTAGTGACAAAACGCCCGAGAATATCACCTAGCAGCAGCCTACGCCCTCCTCCTGGGTTGGGTCACGCTGCATATGTGGCCAAAGCTGGATCCTTCGTTGGCGCTTGTGGCTGCGATCACGCCGCCGTTGATATTTATTCCAATTGCATACTGAAGCAGTCGTTGGTCATTATTCCCACTACAAAAGGCAAAGGAAGATATTGGCCTCTGGATGGACTGTTCGAGTCGCATTGAAGCTGACCTATTAGAAGCTGGCTTCTTTTATCGAGCTCTCTCCACAACCCATTGAAAATGACGAGCCAATGCGGGGAAGCCGGGGCGGAGTGAGCAAGGTCCGCAGCATCAGTACCCCGGGCCGTCCATTGAATGTCATGACCCAGACCAATTTCTTGCTGCATCTCAGAGGCGCTTTTCACAACTCAACCACGTATGTGGACAGTGGAGCAACCAACTGTCGTCCATGTTCAATGTGGCTCGTGCGGCACGTTTGGAATGCAGATCTCGCGTGGAAGCTGACCCTCGTCTTGTCTCGACTCGCTTAGTGGCTGCTTATCGATAACCATGGAGGAAAGTGCAAGGGTGCTCCTGCCACCCTGCCTCGAGCCTCCGTCACCCGCTAGCTTCGCTCATCAACCTAAGTTTCTCTGAGCTTCAGTGAAGCCAGCCTCAACGCATCCTGCACGCCTACGACAACCGACAGCAGCCTTTCATCACACGACCTCCAATTGCAATGGGTGAGAAGGACTCGACTGGGAACGACGCGACGTGGACGGGTCCGACCGCCGCTAAGTTCGAAAAGTGCGCCTGTCCCGCATCCTTTCAGAACCGGGCACTTACAACTCATTGTGCAGCAAAGCCTACAGTGAATACTTCGACCCCTGTCAGGAGGCGGCGCAGAAGAGTATACGCTGCCTCCATCGTAACGGCGGTGACAGAGATATGTGTCAGGACTTCTTCCAGTATGAGAATCTCTTTCTGCATTTGTCTTCGCAATCACACCAATTCTCGTCCTTCATTCCGCAAACCCTCTCTTCTGGTGTCACATGCTAACTCGTCTTCCAACGTCATAGGGCTTATCGAGACTGCAAGGAGCAATGGGTACGTACGTTCACTTATATGCGCGGCTCGCTTTCCTCAGCTTTCCCTTATCTCGGGATTCCACGATCGGTCGACCACTTACATTAGAGCGATCGCTAACCCTGCATGGGAGCCATAGACAAATGCACGCAAGGAAGCACGAAAGAAGTCGAGCTGGTTTGGATAAGAGGACTCTGCAGACGGATATACGCGCACCGATTCCAATTCTCCACTCTGCATTAGTATGGCGTTCGGGGATATACCACAAGTACCTTGTAAAGATAACAAAATTTCATTGGGGCATGGGTACAATGACTGTGATTTTCAGCCTTGGATTACGGGGGAAATGGCTACATGATAAGTTCTTGAAATATATATGGTCAGTGTATCCAGATCTGATTGGGAAACTCGTTCCAAGAAGCAGAGGACACGCAGCTGCATATCTGCAACCCCAGACTCGCCAATCTAATTCTTGGGCCATCGTAAGCCAGTACAGGAGCGGTTGGCCACGGCTCTCACTGTTGAGTATTCTATAACTTCGACCATGTCGGCAGGTATCAGCACCCGAGTTCGGCGTGTCCCTCCCACCTTCGATGAAAATGGAATCCCAATCCAGCATTGCTTGATATCGCCGAGTCCAGATAACCTCAATTCGCGACATTATGCGCCCTCGATAACGAATTTTGATCTCTATCGGCGCGACACTTGATGAAAGATAGCGCCTTTTCTCAGATAACAACACCCAGACGCTGTCAAAACATTGTCCATTCACTTCAACACAACAAAAGCACATGGCGTCCCATAATGCCCAGACAGGTTGCAATGTTTCCCGACCAACTACGTCGCAATACAACGCGACCCAGATCAATGGATACCCTTTCCTCCATGCGTAACCTTGGTTCCAACGCCGCAGGTTCTACTATCTTCCCACGCGACATCATTCCCACTTTCTTCGCCGAACCTGCCTAAGCCCGCCTGCCAGTATTCTGGAGGGAAAATCTATCCTAGGATTCTGAACACATCTCTCCGATTCGCAAAGCATCATCCCAGCGCCCAATCCTAGTGAAGATTTGCCGTGGATGATCTTCATATAAACCCAGAGCACCTGCTTATCTAATCCCTACCAGTCCAAAGTCGCATCAATATTCGACTTTCCCATCGTCCATTCCTTGCCTAGCCAGGTCCAGATATCCGGATTTGGTTCATCGAACCTTCCCATTAAGCCCTTTGCATTCTATTGGCACATATAACGCTCGCGCACATACCCTAGATAATACGCTGACAATGCCTTGGTCCCTATCACCTCGGACTTTTGCTCGTCTCGATAGATACTCACATCCCCAGGGTAGGTTTGAGCGGGATTGCTCCGCATGACGTATGAAATGCCCGCAGCCTGGGACAAGCTGCTCGGTTCATGTCTGCGAGCTCTTGTCTAACACAATGAATGGTTCTACGATCTGATTAAGCTAGGAACTTGTATATCAGCAATCAATGAAAGGTGACGGATTGAGTGTTTGATGTGTTAGGGAAAGTATTGGCAAGGTTAAGATGTGGGGAGAAGAAATTCAAAGTGCGAATAACTGGGGACTAGATTTTGATGGTATTGTTTAGTAGTTTTAAATTCCGAGTCCCCGAGTGTCCTATTCGTATGATTATAGTCGCGTATGCGAAGAGAGACTTGGAGTCGAGCTCTCGGTGTATGAACATTTGCTTGCACGGGTCTCACATCTCCATCTCTATAGGATGCACAAGCAAGCTGGCTTAGAAACCGATCAAAAGTGATTTTCTTACATGTAATTGACCCAATCATCCCAATTTTATACAATAATCTATACAAGCCATGTATGCATACATTCCTCATACAAAATTCTCCTGCATCCACCTATCCCTACCGGCCGGTACTAGCGTCGCCGGTTCCCTGACGGTGCTCCAATTGATCTTGTCCCACCATGCCTCGAGATATTGCCTCTTGCCCCGGACACCATAATCGTGCAACCATACGTGTTCCCAGGTGTTGACGCACATCAGCGGGACCACATCGACACCACCCAGCGGCTTCTTGTCCCTCCTTTCAAGCTTGGCTGCGGAGCCAAACGACCCTACTGCGTTCAAGTCTTGGTACGAGTCTGGGTTGTGTGTGTTGAGATCGTGCTGTTGGCGACGGTAGTGAGCGCCAGAGATGGGGGTGCCAGCGAGGTAGGTGGGCAGGATGCGGAGTGGACGTGACGCCGTGTCATTGGTCTGTACTAGCCAGACGAAACCGGGGCCAAACATGGCTTCAGCCGTTGCGAGGAAGGTTTCGCGGAAGGTTTCGAGGGAGGAGAAGTTCTGATTTATAGCTGAGACGAGGTCGGAGGGAGGGGCAGTATGGACGTCTTGGTTCGCAGACTGGAATTGGTCAGATATCTGAAATTCGTGGGGTGGCAATGCAGCGGTGACATACTAGACCCCTGAAGAAGAAGTGGTTGTTGAAGGCCATGGAAGCTACGTTGAATCCATAGGCCATGGTGGGATTCCGCGCAAACTCGATGACCAAGCTCTTCGTCTCCTGGTTCTCAAGAGAAGTGCCTATACATATTGACGTCAATTCCTGCATGTACGATGGGTTGTCGATGCGGGTTGCGAATCAATTGCGCAAAATAGGTTCGCGATTGGAGCTAGGGGATCGTACCGGCAGTGACTGCGTTCAACTCGTCCATGATGTGCTGCATGTACTCCGTATATGCAATCTCGAACCCCTTGGGAGTCAGCAACCCCGGTATTCCATTCTTTTGGAGCTCTGCATGGTTGGCGAGACTGGGTACGGTGTGGAGATGGCGGGCAACTGGTGGAGCGATGCATCTCTAGAACATTGTCAGAGGGCCAGTAGGCCCGGAATGAGACCATGTGGGGGGTCGACTTACTGCTGGAGCTGTGGCTAAAGACTGGACGACATTCGGCCGCCGTAAAAGCGAGCGTATTATCATATTTGCGATGTGGTGATTGGGAATTGCGATGGCAGACGTCCGCACTGAGAGCGATCTTTTTTCCCCGTACGTCGACGAGAATGCGCTAGCGCCCTGCAGGACCGCACCGGCCAATGAGGGCGCGCCATGCTTCGAACACTCGACAACCTAAAACATATGCAAGCGCCGCGTCCCCAGCGCGAAGTTTCATCCTCTCAGGAAACAATTCTTGCATAGCCACACATTCATAAGAGTCATATGCTCATGGTCGCGCCTAGCCTGTACCCAGAAAACTCAACGAGCACCTCTCGTCCACTCGGCGCTTCACCAGCTCTATTTCCAGAACATGATCGGGCCAGCAGTGGAACCTACATGGCGGACAGGTAACGTCAGTATCGGGTGGATATCGTCTTTTAGGCCTTGAGTGGGAGAATTATATACTGTCGGTCGCTTCCTGAACCTCCGATGTTCTCTTATTTAGCAATCAAACGTTTCACGCTGTTTCCTCTCCAAATGTTTCCTTGCCTTTGTTTCGTCGACGATCTATAGCACCATCATTATATCGTGCCATCGGACGATATCCAAATTCTCAATTTCTGCTCACTTCAGATATACTTGCCTTTGCCACCGAACTCTCAATTCTCTATTCTCCAACATTCACAATGGGCCGCTCAACAGGTCTCATCAAGCTATCCAGAATATCCCTCCTCTACCTACTCCCAAGCATCTTTCACACAGTCCACGGCATGAACTTATTCCCACGTCAAGAAGGGACCTGTGGAGGTCTTGAAGGCTTTTCACAATGTGGGAAAGACTTTCCGTCTGAATTTTGCTGTGGTCAAGATACAACATGCACACCACTCAACAGTACCGAAGCGATAGCAGTTATATGCTGTCCGAAAGGCGAAGACTGCTCCTTCATTGCGCCCATAACCTGCGATATTGGACAACTTAATCCAGCCCTCCATCCGGACAATCAGATTCACATATCCAACGAAACGTCGGTGTCACTCCCAAAATGTGGCGACAAATGCTGTCCGTTGGGCTATACATGCAACGGTGGCACGTGCAAAGCCATTGCTGCCCCAACTTCTTCCACAACGCCTTCACCAACACCTTCTTCAACCGGAGCTCCAACTGCGTCCCAGTCAGAGGCTCCCGTCAACCAACCCGTAGTCCAGACTTCAAAAGGTTTCGACGGCAAGGCTTTCGTGGCCGGCTTCTTCCCGGGAATGGTTCTAGGATCACTACTTACACTAGCATTCTTATGGCTGCTCAAGAAGCGTCGTGAGAGAGAAGAGAAGAACCGTTATTCTGGAGACTTCGGACACGTAGCAAGGACAATCAGCGACCCTATATATGACCCGATGCACGCCGCTCGGGTAGACTTTATCAGGAGAGGATCTGGATCGGCTCAACCTTCGCCAAACTCTACGACAGGGATGGTGCAGAAGGACGACAATCGAACCAGGGGGGGAATGACCCCCAAGATAAAGAGTATGTGGGATCGAACACCCAAGCTTGGATTGGGCGGGTTTGGTGGGCATCCGAATGGTCTACCTGCAAATCCGGCCCCGCCTCCCCCAGCAATCAGAGCAGGCAATGGGGATCCTTACAAAACTCCGCAACGCACTCCAGCACGTACAAACTCTGTTGCCCGAACGAATTCGATTTCGCGGACACCATCAACACACCATAAGAATAAGAGGCCTTTGGTGACGAGGAGTACGAGTACAGAAACCATTGATGTTGGACTCATGTCCGCAATGAACTTCCTCGAACCTCCTCCAAAAGCACCTGGAATGCGAGAAAACCGCTTCACGCAGGACTCTGGACACACAACGTTTACCAAATTGATGGAACGAGCTGGATACGAAGAAGACAGTAGAAACAATGTAAGGAATTGGCCGGGTACTACTACGCATGCGAGATAAATTGATTCGGTGATGAACCTTGTTTTGGTTATGTCTTTATGTCTGGGTGGCATTTTATCTTCTTCCATGGTAGCGCTGGCGTTATGTCATTTTGCATTTGGTTCGGAGTTTTTGTTTATTGGTCAAGCATGATAGGAATATGATACCAGGCACTGCCGCTCGTTAGATACCTCTATTGGTTTAACGTAAATTTATATTTATATTTCAACTATCCTTTCTTTCTTTAGTGTATACAGTGCTCCTCTAGAACATATATTCGAGGCTCCGTAGTGATGCACTTGCACACTTCCTTCACCCGGTCTAATACGTTCTTAGCACCTAAGCTGCACCAAAGCAGCACTGCTCCAGGGCACATCAACAGTGAGTTCTCCATCTGGCCCAATGTAAACAATCTCATCCTGTGTGACGTTGCCCAGTAGTCTCGGCTTTCCTTGCGCGAGCTCGTAGTTGAAGCTAATACCATTGAACGTAATGCCGGTTATTGCATCCGATCCATTGGCAATTAATCTCTGGACGAAGCCATATCTGCCACAAGATTCAGGTAGTGTGAAATTGTACTGCGCCTCTGGTCGCGCAGCAGGTTCCGGCACCGAGTAGTTGTACTGGTCCATATTGATGACCATTAGCCGTTTGAGAGTTTTTCCGCCATAGATGGCATATGCGGCTTCGGTTTCTTTCTCTAGGGGGATATTTTGAACGCGGACATCTCCTTTCGTGGTATTACCAAGAGCAGCAGCGACCGCGATATTACCGTAATATGGTGCCTTTGTCCCAATGGTTGTCTTATTAGTTGTTATGGGTTGCCAGCTTGCATATCGGTAATCAGTGCCCATGTGCATGTACACTTGCCTGATATTCGTAGCTGCGCAGTAGAGATTGAAGTCTACGCCCCAAAGCGCAGCACCGAAGGAATTTGAAAGCCCAGGTTTACCCTGGTTGTATAGTGAATTGGTTTCTCCTAGGATGTAGTCGAGGCCCATACCAGCCTCCTTGAGATCTTTCTGATCTTTGTTGTGTCTGGCAACACTAGAGACAGTCTTCGTGTGATTCATCAGTGTTCCAGCCAGAGTCACTCCTGGCTGAGTCGCACCGCCTATGTAACTACGGAGCGTCAGGAACAGCAGCTCGTAACAAGCTTCAGAACTTACTTATGTGATGAGAACTGGTCGATGATATCCTCCGAATCTAAGCCAGCTGTCCAGGTCTTCAAGGCCTTTAAGCTATTATTTGTTCCAGCGAAGCTTGGGGCAATCCACTTGAATTTTCGTGATTCGACCCATTCTTCACCGCACTCTTTCTCGAGCGTGTCTTTTACCAGCTTCACCTTCTGTCTCCATTCTTCAACATAAGTAGATTCGTTGTAGGAAGCAGGTCGCATCACACCCTGTGACGAGGTCTTGAAGAGATCAGGTTCATTGCCGAGCTCCCAGTACAGAAGGTTATCTTCGAGTGCTTCGCAGGCATATGGCACAGACTGCACTATACTATTGGAAGCCTCGCTGTCGTTCTTTGCGAGGTTGAATCCGTGGATGAATTTCACTCCTGGTAACGTTTGATACGATTCGAAGTATTTCGGACCAATGCTTAGAATCCTGGGGTAGTCTTCGGATATTGACGGTATGTATGTTCCTTTAGTTGCAGTCTTCAAGTCGGGATCGAAAAGTGCATAGTCTCTAGCAATCATTACATTAGAAATCACAAAATAGTGGTGTTTGGGTCGCCATACTGCGTGTTCCCGCCTACGCGAAGGTTCGGTTTCGAGCCCTGATAGTGCGCGAGAGCCGTCAAGAGATTGTCGGTGAATTTATTCGGTTTTTGCTTGTCCCCAGCAAAATCTGGGAAGAATGCAAACTCAAGTGAAAACGAGACGAAGTTTTCTAGAACGGGTTGTCCGGCACCAGAGTTTGATCCGGGGATGGACACGCCATGGAAATCTTTGTACCAATCGACTGGCGCTGCCGTTGGCCTTGAAGGACCCTCAAACGTCGGAGCACTTTGCGGGGCAGAGGAAATGACATGAAAAAAGACAGTCGATAGAAGGAGGATGAACAGGGGTGATGGCATGGCTAGGAATTAAACCTCCGGAACTTAGCGAAATGGCGGAGACCTTGAGAGCTTAAAATGAGTTCGACAGCCACGGGCCTTATATTGCAAGCTCCGGAGAACCGCTTGTAGGATTGCTAATATTGGGAGTGTACGTCATGTTACCTCCTCCTTGCTCGGGGATGCAGAAAAATACTTCGACCCAGCGGTGCAGTAGTACGGCTGATTTCAATTCCTCCATTCATGAAGAGCGGACAAATGCGACCCCGCAGACAGGCAGTACCAGGTATCGTCAGGGTGACCAGCATGTAACCCTTGTTTAAGGCGCGTACCTTGCAGATCCTCCGAGCCAACAAAGCCGAAGTTGATCACGTTTGTGTACTTTGTAGTTCGCATATATCCTACATATGAATAAACGTATGATTGGTTGGGTAGGTGTTAGTATTCGCTCCTTGTTGATCTGGTATCCATCCACCCAAAATAGGTGGCCGCGTGACCTTTTCTGTTTATGAAACGGTCAACTAGTTGTCTCCAGAATGGAGAGATCCACTGTTCTTTGCAGCTGAATCCTACAATGAAACACGAGGCGCTGGGATCATGTAGTTGATAGTACCCGGTGAACAGAGTAATACTGTTCCAACCGTACGGCTCAAAGGTGGAACACTAGGTTCTTTTCAATACATGCACTTTCTATGTCTGAAGTGCTTAATATAAAGCGGGAGAGCACGCATACGTGGGAGAAAGTTGCGTGTTGTCAGTACTCTCGGATATTTTCGTCCCTTGGAAAGTGTTTCCCACATATGGTTAAGCAATATTACGTGTCGAGACAATAATACTCTATTGGCACGCCCAACATTGGCTCCCTTGTTCCATAATACCAATGCTTCTCGTCATACGTTCTCTTGGATCCAACGCCATATCAAAAGTATATAATCCTCGTTGAGAGGTGCAACGTGTCGCATAATTGGAATACATCCCTTCGTCTTCGTCAAAGAAAACCGGCTACGAGGAGTATTCCCCTCTGGCGAATTGCAATATGCTTCTTTCCAGAGACCAAGTAGTTTGAGCGCCGGGTGCGCTGAGTCCTGATGATTCTCTAGCTCCATGACCCATTCACCCGCAGGCATGATCCGGAAATTTTCGTACTTCTGGAGCAAGTGCAACATGTCATTCCAGTGAGGTTTTCGATGCTCGTTAAGTAAATGGTACACACCCATCTTATCCTCCTGGGCATCTTGGCACTCACAGCCCTGGAGAAAAGCCAGAGCAGCAATGTCGACTGGCAGCCAATCTAAAGATTCCTGAGGCAAGCTGGGTAGGCTTCCAGTCAACTTTACTGTGCTCATCATCATAGGCCATGCTTCTTTCGTGTTCCAGATTCCAGTTTTTGAGTCACCGGAAAGTTGTCCAACCCGCATTACGGATATTCGGCCTCGAAGACGAGTTCGCTCATGAGCTAACGAGCAGATCTGCTCTGCAACCCATTTGGAGCGAGAGTAACCCAGGGGTGAAGCGGCTGAGGGTTCAGGCATAAACTGTTCTGGAATACTATCAGATCCTGGTTGACTGGCGTTCATGGCTGCCGCTGTTGAAGAACAATAAGCGAAGCTGGGTGGTCGAGATTTTGGGGAATTGAGAGCCAAGTCAAGAAGATTCTTGACACCCGCAATATTGTCTTTTACGAAACTCCGGAGCTTGAGCCGAAAATTGACGGTCCATGCGACGTGTATGATGCGATCCGCCTCAGTAGCAAGTTGCAGATACTTTGATTCCGTAAGACCCAATTGAGAATCTCCTAATTGTGCCTGGACTACTTGTATCTTTTCGTTGGACACATTTCCAGGAGCAAGATTCTGTAGCCCCCGCTGTTCAAGTGCTTTGCTGACGCGCTCCTTTGCCGCTGCTTGATCAGCTCCACGAACAAGACAGTACACTCTCCTTACGTCGTTTGACTTCCGCAGTAGATCGAGGCTGTGTACCCCAAGAGCTCCGGTTGCTCCGGTGAGAATCACAGTCTCTCCTCGACAACCATCGTCATACTTTCCAGGTGCTTCTTTCATACCAAGGCTGGATGCTGCGGTGTCAAACATGGAATACTGCTCAACAAGCTCTAACATCAATTTTTCTTCATCTTCCTCATCGACAGCATGGGTTCCGCTACGCTTCTTTATGACGTACTTGCTGAGCGCTTCCACTGTGCCACAATCTTCTACAACACTCAGTGGCAAATCATCTAGAGAAGTTGGGATTAGCCGGGCAAGGGAGTTCCTCAGTCTCATGCAAGCAATCGAATCCATGCCATATGAGAATAGCTCCGTGTCTTCTGACAAAGGCTGCTGACTGGCTGTGATCGTTTGTATCACATTCTTTAGGTGGCCTGGAATGTTATTGTCGGTCACTTGCTCCACGCCGTTTGGCTCTGATTCGTCGTATGCTTGTTCGATAATTCCCTTGAACCTTTTCTCAGCAGACTTTCTTATGATCGTCCCCTTGCTACTCTTCTCTAGTGGTTGCGATTGATATGGCAGTGGCACCAGCATATCGGGAGAAATACGCGCATGGTGCTGGCTATCTTCATTGAGCCTCTGCACTACTGGTCGTATCTGTTGAAGTAAATCCCTGTCGGATAAGTCTTTCGATCGTTCAGATCGCAGAAGCAGCGCGCCAGGAAATGGGCGATTGTCGCCGAATATCAGCACGTCGTCAAGATGCGTTGATGTAGCGATAGAAGCTTCGAGTGGAGCGGGATCGAACTTCTTGCCAGTAATCAAAGTGAGCTGAGAGTCAGCCCGAGAATGGTATAGCCAAGCGTCTTTAAGTGTGGGATGTGGAGCAAAGAGGTCGGCCGTTGCAAATCCTCCATCTGGCTGATTGGATTTGGCCTGCCAATTGTTAGTAATAATCAGAACAATACAAGAACAGAGGTTGATACCATATGAGGCCAACCTGGTTTTATTATTAATTCAAACAATCCATTATCTCTTTCATCAAACTTTAATAGATTGGGCGGATTGTAGTTTCGTAAATACTGCCATTCTTTGTCCGTCGAATATTCCCTGTGAGAGGATAGTAAGAAGCCGCACTCAGCGCTCCCGAATCTAGAGATTAGGTGTACATCCTGATTCACGAGCCTATCCCCTATCTCAGTTGGAAGGGCAGCTCCCCCGACTCCAACAATATCGAAACTCTTCAGAAAGTCAAGTCCTTGCTTGTCACATTCCATCATTTGAAGCACATAAGGGACTGACGAGAAATACGCTATTTGAGAACCGTATCTCTTCAGACAGACAGAATTTGCAATATGAAGGCAATTGCAGACATTCCGTGCAGTAATAGGGACGTCCTTTCCTGGGAACAACCAGATCATCGAATTGCTAGTCCAGGATCTGAACAGGTCCGCAATACCGCCATGATAAAGTGGAGTTGATGTAAAAGCTGTTTTCATCTGCTCGCCCCTCACACATGGTAGGACGCCAATAGCAGCTCTATGTGATTGAGGAATTGGTTTTGGTAGCCCGGATGAGGTTCCAGAAGTATGGTGGAGATACGTAATTGCAGTTTCGTCTTTCGCCGGGGGAGACGGCACAAAATGCGTGTGCTCTTGAACGATCTGGAATATATCCTCTTGAGAACTTAATCCCAGCACTTGAGCGTGTAGCTTCTGGTCGTAGTCATTCTGTGGAAGAGCTACCGTTTCGTGGGCAAGATTGGAGTGAATTTCGTCGTGTAAAAGGATCGAGATTTGACATGATTCGCATAAATGCTTGATTGCAGGAGGCTGGCATTGTGGAGCTATCAAGAGTACTGAATGTCCCAACTTGATGAGCGCTAACCACGTGAAAAGAAACTCGGGTGAGCTGTGGGATAGGAGGGCGACAGTCTGAGGCTTTTCAAATGACCCACACAACTTCAGCAAACGTCTCGCAACAGTTGTCACCCCCCTTTCGATATCTTGAAAGGTTAGGATCTTGTGATCCCATTTCTGAGCGTCTGATTTAGGAATTACGAATCCTACTGCTGGTAAACCCCCGTTTGCCTGTGATTGGTGTGCTAGAAAATCGCTAATTGTTACGAAGGGATTCGAGCCATGATTCAACTCGGCCGCTTGACCAAGAGTACATGTGAAGTAGTTGAGAGCCATTGAAGAATAAAAAAGGGTTACATAGACAGTATGCTACAAATAGTGAGCATATTTCACCTCCTTGTGTTACTTCCTCCGGCTCAAAGTCGTGACATCATCCATTCTTAGACGATCTAGAACAAAGGGTCGTGCGATTAAGAACATAATCTCGAATTAAACTAATTACCCTGTGGGAGTATGCTGCCCAACCCTCAGAAATGTAGTTAATATTTGAGTGTAAAGATATATCCCTTGTAGAGTAGGGTATTATGCACGGGCCATATGGGTTTCAATCTGGTTTGACCTCCACAAAGACTATCACCTCATTTAAAGATCCTCCGGTCCAGCAAGACCAAGCGCCTGTCGTCTTGTGGGTGCATTCTCATCAAAGAATGGCTTCTCTGCCAAAGCCGTCACTCTTGTTCCATGGCGAGGTTCCTTTCCCTCATAGTCCCAACTAGCGTTGTGAATGGTGATTCGATTATCCCACAAAGCACTTGTTCGTGGAGTCCACTTAAAGCGAACCTGGATATCGACATTCTTTTCATACACATCATACAGGTAGCCAAGAATGAGATCACTTTCGGCTTTATCCAATCCGACGATTCGGACGGTCATAGCGCGATTGACCCAGAGCGCTTTCCAGCCTGTGGCGGGATGAACTCTTACTAGGGGATGCACTCGTTCGATATACTTCGGGCCTGCAGATGGATCGTTCCGATCCAAGTACGGATGAGCACTGCGATATACTGCCTCTCTCCCGTCTATAATCTTACGAAAAGCTGGCGACAGCTTCTCATACGCAGAATATCCTACCCGCTGTTAGGTAGTGCGACATTAGTCAAACGGCTCGACAGGGTCATTACCTGATGCCCACAAAGTATCACCTCCCAGGGTAGGGATTGTGTCGTTGTGCAAATGGGTTACTCTAAACTGGCTTTAATATGGAGTTGAATTTCTAGGTTGTGTATCTTACCCTGCTGGCTGCCGCTCATGGACCAGGTCAGTATGCCAACGTGAAGCACCGCCGGTTTGTCGAAAGCTTGCAGGATATTCGGTTGCTTGTAGCGCTGGCCAAATCACCGTTGTTCCCGGTACACCTGGAACCGACGGCGCTTGAGGCTAGCAAGAGTAAGTTCACTTTATATCAATCTACTCATGAAATGGGAGCACCCACATGGACTTCAACCTCGCCATACCACTCTCCTAGTTTCTTTTGTTGTTGAGGCGATATATCCTGGTCACGAAAGAATACAACACTTCGCTCAGCGATAAGAAGTCCAAGTTCGTCCTTTTGCTGATCTGTCAGATCTTTCAGTTGAAGCCCAACCACTTCCGTTCCAATGTGGGTGGTTAGATGTATAATCTCCTTAGCGGCCGAAAATAATGCCTTCTTCTCGGGGTCTGCTCTTGAACCTGGATCAGTGTACGGGCGGTCATAGTTCCGGATATTGTATGCATCGTCGAGATACAGTGGCTTTGCAGGCCGGTAGGGATACCCATTCGAAAGATCTACTCCCGCCTTTTCAAGTCTTTTTCTCGCTGCTTCTGGAAGTCCCAAAGTATCCTTCTTTGGCTGGACGGTATCCTTAATATCAGGAGAGATTGGAATAGCAATAGGTGCCATGGTGAAAGTTTAAGTTCTGATGCCTGGGCTTCGCTCCTTACGACAGCACGCTTTTATACCATTCCATTCAAGGAACCACATTTCTAAGCTGTCTTACTGACCTTCCTGCTGGACCATTCAAAGTACTGGTACATCGTTGAGGTTGCGGGGTAGTTGAATCACATCATCAACCAGGAAGATTGCGCATATCCATTTCCCTATCAATACCTCATCATGCGATCTCGCGACTGTGTAACCACAACTCTCTTTGGATCAATTTGCATCCTGACTGCATCGCGCTTGCAGGTCACACCAAATCATAGACTCTGTCATTTGAGCAATTTGTTGCTGTAATGATGTCATGAACCCAGACTCCTAGCTACATCGCTTTCTCTTGATTTACGCCTCTGGGGAAGTTCATTCATCAGACAAACTATCTAAGGTACTATCGCATGTCTGTCTTCAACTTCCGATGATGGTCGGATTATTTCCGAACCAAGCCTACTAGGCATATAATCAAGGCGTCTAAGCCACGCTTCCCAAGGAATCAAGCAGAGTTCTTACATGTCATACCAAAGCATATGTCTTGGCTCGTTTATTGCCTTTTCAAGCTAGGCACTTCTCTACGTATGCGTACTACCCACTATATGCGGTTAGTAGTCCGCCTGGTAAAGCCGGCTTACGGTGGATAGATTGCGCGCAAATCTTCTTCTTCCATTTCAAATCTCATAGATTCTTTGGAATCCCTGTTCGTGCGACCGGTACGGCCGGGCATCCACCTGTAGTATAAGTAGCTTGTGTGCCCCTGTTGTGAGGTGCTTTATAGCTTACTCTGTCATCATCAGAAAATTGAGTTTGGCCAACTTTTGCAAATATCCTCTAACTCTAGATTTTATATGAGACTGAGGTTCCTCTTCTGGTCAAATTAACGTACTGAAGTGTTCGGCTGAAACATGTCTTCCAACCCACCAAAGCGCATAGCCGTCATAGGCGCAGGTCTAAGCGGCATAGTCGCAGCTGCACACCTGAAAAAAGAAGGCCTAAATGTGACCGTCTTCGAACGAAATAGCGCCTCTGGTGGACTATGGTAAACATGCAACCAACACATATCCAGATCATAAAATTAAAATACAAATAGGATATACGACGAGCGAAAACCTCTAGATCCCCCATTCCCTTCAATCCAAGCTTCAAAAGCCGAGATACCATACGAAAGTCGTACTTCACAAAACGGGGATCTAAATGACATAGAATATACACGTCTACGCCATGCACCTCCCGGGTAATTCCCCCTCCCCCTCCCCTCCGCACATCTCCCAAACCCAGCCAGGAAAAAAGAGAATAATCTCTAATGCAAAAGCACAAGTACAGACCCTGCTACTCCGGTCTGAGGAACAACATTGGTACCCGCTTATTACAACTAACACTCAACCCGTTCGCCGAAGGAACGCCGGATTTTGTTTCTCATGATGTACTCAAAGACTACATTCAAGAAACAGCTTTCAAAACAGGAGTTCATGACATCACAAAATACGACACTGAAGTCAAGAATCTAGTCAAGGAAGGTGAAAAGTGGAGATTAGATGCTGTTACGTTACACAGTGGAGATGGTGGGAAAGCAATATTAGAGAAAATCAGGGAAGTAAGTAGTCTTATCCTACTCCCTTTAGACAAGACACTATGGTATAGGTAGCTAATTACCCTTTTAGGAGTTTGATTCAATAGTAGTAGCATCAGGCCACTACCACGCACCCCACATCCCCGACATCCCAGGTCTCTCTGTATGGAAACGTATGTATCCAGATCGAATCTCGCACTGCAAAAGTTATCGCAGGCCAGAAGATTTCAAAGGAAAAGTAAGTATCTTTTGCCCACCGCCATCCATACCCCTCACTCTCTCTGCCCCCTCCCCTCCCCCTCTCTCTACATCTATGACTACATCACTAACCAATCTGATATAGAACTTCCTCCTAATAGGCGCGGGAGTATCCTCAACAGACATATCCCGCGAACTCGGACCCCACGCAACAAAAATATATCAATCCCAACGCGGCGGCCAATACGACCCGCCAGCCTTCCTATTACCAGAAAACTGCGAGCGCATAGATGAAATCGCTTCCTTCTCAGTTCCTTCCACCAAAACCGAAACCGGAACCGAAACCGAGTCCCTTGACGAAACATCACCAATCCCACTCACCCTGACCACAAAATCCGGTAAAGTAATAAAGGACATACACCACATAATCCTATGCACAGGATACTTGTTCACCGTCCCGTTCCTGCCCCAACTCCACTCCGACACCGTCCCCTCACCCACCCCAAAAACCCTAATAACCTCCGGATCCCAAATGCACAATCTGCACAAAGACATATTCTACATCCCCGACCCATCTTTAGCATTCATCGGCGTACCATACTACAACGCCACATTCACATTATTCGAATTCCAGGCCATAGTCGTCGCCAAGGTATTCTCAGGGCTCGTCAATTTACCTGATGAGGAGATGATGAGGCAAGAGTATGAGAAGAGGGTTGAGGAAAAGGGGTGCGGGAAGCCGTTTCATAGTCTTCAGTTTACGGAGGTGGAGTATGTGGAGGAGCTTGTTGAGTGGGTTAATGGGGATTTGAGGCGGGGTGGGAGGGAGTTGATGCAGGGGCATACGAGGGAGTGGAGGGAGGCGAAGAGGGAGCAGGTTGAGAAGGTTAGGGCTTTGCTTGCTGGGGAGAAGATGGAGCAGGAGTTTTTTAAGTAGCGGGTGAGTGGGGGTTGATTGGATGTGGGTATGGTAGCGGTTTGTGATCAAGAGCATTGGGGAAATGTGTGGATATGTTGGGATTTTGATGGCATGTATCAAGCTCTATGCTTTGTCTATTTCTGATATCGTGGAAGCTGGATATCGACTTCCGATAGTATTTCATGGCGGGAGAAAATCACATATTCAAAAAGCCAACTAATCTTATTTATATAAGAAAGTATCTGCAATGATTCGGCTGAAATTGAGTGGGGAAGTACCCTCGTAACATACGCCTATTTCGAGAGTGATAGTCACTACACGTTGCCTGGAGAAACAAGCTTATGCGGGTTGAGCATGGAAAATATTGTCCGTTGAATAGCAACGATTTGCGTTCTTCTTAGCATCGGAGCGGAGCTGTGGACCATCGACATTGTGCACTTGTCTGAGCGTCTTTTCAAAAGGCCGCTTATGGGTACTGGGCCTCGAAACTTCAAATTAGTGAATATCCAGTTCGTGTTGTCAATATAACGTAGTAGTCACTATTAGTCAATTTAGGAAAAGCCTGCGCTGGATACTTGCTTGTCGCTGGCTTTTCTTTTTTCAATCAAGGTCACGTCTGATTTCCCGCATATATTTGTGAAAGCAGCCGCGCTTACGACTCAGAGCCATCTTTAGCAGTGGAACCAATCTCAAGGCATGCCAGCGAACGAGATGATGACTTGGACAATGATTAGTCCATACGGATGTTTGGCCGAGGAGAAGGCTGATATCCGAGATGGGCTTGCTCAAAGAGGTGCACCACAATGCTTGGGTGAGTGATTAAGCGCGCAAAAAGCTTGGGGATTCGGCAACTTCACATGTTCGCCAATGGCCCCGGTCGTGTTTAATATCAAATGCTTGGCCTCTTAAATTTGATGTCCGGAGGCTCTTCAAAGTTGGCGAGGTCTGGAGATTAGGACCGTGGAAGCGAGAGAGGCTCTTGATGAGACAGGACCAGGTGATGCAGGGTCCACGAGGGTGCCTATCATCATAGCAATCTCACCAGCATCTCTTACATCCACCTCTTGGTGCCATTCGTGGGGAATTCTCTGCCTACCAGTAGAGAGCGTAGTTGAAGCTCGACGTCGCAACGGTCCTCCAATGAGGCCGTCATTGCACAGTATCATTTTCCGAAGTTTCGCGTTTCAAGACCGCCCAGGACTGAGCGGCTGTGTAACGTTGCAGGTGTTGCTCCGATCATGATGGGCGCGCATTTAGTTATCAGAGGGCCGGGGTGCTAGGCCGTATACGGCAATGAGCTTATGAGCTCTCCCACGTCCACCGACTGAGACTGATCAGATAGCTCCGGCACAAGGGGCGCATGACTTGAAAGGGCCAGCAGCTACAGAGTATACATTGTGGACAAGGCAGGCCACAGCATGAGGATAGGGCTGTCGCAGTGAAATTGACAGCCGTCGCAGGCATGTGGTGGTTGGGAATGCAGGAACAGCGAGCAGAGGGAGTCGTACGACGACGGCTTTACTCTCGCGGTTGTCGCACACCAGGCCGGTGGAGTTATGCACGGCCATTCTCACAGTTACTCTGTTATGCCCCGCCATGCTATCGCAGCCGACAGGCTATGATGCAAGTCTTGCTCGGCCCGCCTCGACGCCCCCAGAGGATTGGCTACCTGGCGTCTTTGGCTGGCTGGGCGTTTCAGTAGGCTGGGTTTCCATGGCAAAATGGGACACCATAACACCTCACTGACCACCTCTGATCGTCTTGTCCTTGTCCTCTGCCCTTCACCGAGCGCACTTTCTTTTACAAGAGTCCGAAGAGCCATTGGGAGGAGGCACTGCTCTCCGGACACGCGCTTCCCCTCTTCCATCGCGATCGCCGTGCATTTGCATTATTCGTTTCTCTTTTTCTCCCTTTGGAGGGGGGCTGTGACCCTCGTCATGATTGGAATGTTTCTTTCCCCGCCACTCCAAAGACTGGGCCGTTGAGACGACTACGCGTCCGTTGGCTCGTCGTAAGCGCATATCGATTTTTGTTAGTCCGGTGGCCGGGAGTGGACGCAGCAGGACGCAAGAGGATGCAAGCCGGCAGGCGGCAGGACTAAATAAGAAGAGTCGATGACCTTGACGACCTTGTTGGTGCGGGGATCCACACGGGCTAAATCCGATGCGGTGCCGGTTTGGGAGACTTTTCTTCTGAAACAAATCCAGCGTTGATGGTGGTGAGATGAATCGAGGGTTGAGCAAGGCGGCTCTGAGACCCCCAGAAACCGGAAGAAGGGTCGGGAATGGTGAGGAAGGGGCCGTACCCGGGCATGGATAAATTGGGCCGTAAATTGGAGAGGAGGTTGGAGTAGAGAGATAGTCAAAGGGCGTGCGCGCGCATTCATGGGAAAGACTGAGAGCGCAGTGCGCGGAGCGAGGGACGCTGGGGGTGGCTGGCGATGGGCGGGTCTGTGCAAGTGTGCAAGAGAGAGACTTATCAGCGGGTGTGCAAGGTGCAGTGCAAGGTGCAAGGTGCGAGTCTGCAGCGTGTGGGTTGGGTGGAGTGGGTGGACCCCCCCCCCGACCCCCCCGAGGTAGAGGGCGCTTGACCGTTTCGGGGGCCCGTGAAGTGATTGCTCGGTATTACAGGTCTTTGCTTGCCCAGGACAAGAAGCCGCGCAGCGAGGTACACAACTTCCGGCAACCGCACTGTTCTCTTTCCACTCTCCCTCACTCTTGCCGTGAATACTTAAGACGCCCTTGTCCCCGTCGCCCGCGCGAACTCGATCTACTTCAACCCACACTCCCCGCGCCCAACCCATAACCCATAATCCCAACCCCAATCCATCCCCATCACACTGTAAGTCGCCCTCCCTCACTTACCCTACTACTCCCTTGGCAATACGCCCTCTGCCCGCGCCAATTGTCCTCTCTGAGGCCTTGGCCTTCTGCTGATCCCTCTTCTCCCGGCTTTCCCACCTCTCCATATATCACCACATTTCCCACGAGCTAACATTGTCTCTTCCGCAGACATTGATACCTCAAACTTTCATCGCCATGTTGTACAGCACTCTTCTCCTCGCCGCCACGGCCTTCTCCAGGTTCGCAATGGCTCAGAACGATACTGGCCCAACTGGCCCTTGCTGCGAAGTCGACCCCGAGACAATCCCCGATGACGACAAGCGAACCTGGTGCAACGCCCAGAGGAACACCTGCCCGGAGATTTGCGGTGACCTCAACCAACTCGCCCCAGGCGGCCAGAGCTGCGATGCGGTAGGTTTTCTTCTTCTACGCTGTTACCAGAATAGGGACTGACTAGGCGCTTTTGTAGGACACTCTTGAATTCACCTGCGAATGCCGCAATGGCACCACCCCCAACATGGCCGATTACGAGCAGTCTGTCCCCGGTCAGATGTGCCGCTTCTGGTTCGACAGGTGCATCAACGCTACCAACGAGAACCTCGAGCAACAAAACTTCTGCAGGAACGAGCGCGACGCCAAGTGTGGTAACCTCACTACTAGGCCTCTTGAGACCTCTGCCTCCGCCTCTGGTAGCGCCTCGGCGACCGGCACCGGTGGCGGTGATGATGAGCCTACTTCGACTGGTGCCTCGCCTGCTGCTTCTAGTTCCGGTGCCGCCAACGCCAACGCCATTGCTTTCGCCCGCGAATTCGGTGGCCCAGTCCTCGCCGGTGGTATGCTCGCCATCTTTGGTCTTGCTCTGTAAATGGACATCGGGTACATGGTGTGATGAGGGCAATGGACCGGTTCCATGGCTGGAAAAAGCTAATGAGGATGATATAATGGTTATGAGTCAACAATTCCGGAGAGCTTAGCGGGTCCTAGGAAGCATCGGTCTTCTCCAGCGTTTTTCCAGCATTGGAGTTATCGAGTTCGATTGGGATGGCATCTTTATGTTCACTGCGGCATGGTGGAATTAGGATTCGAATGGACATTAATGAGAGATATGATGGATACGATTGATATCCAAATACCCAAACACTACATTTATAATTTCCAAAACGATGCTTCAAGGTTGTGCTGGGCTGAGGCACAGCTTCGTGATTTATTGACCTATCATGTGAGGCAGGACCATTCTGCTTACGCCCCGTCGCTGACCCCCATCGCTACAAAACATATTAGCGACACGGGACATCTATCTATGCAAGTGTAGTCTTGAACATGCATAAGAGCCTCAACTCCACACTGCACATGTACCTTTTAAGAAAAAGGTAGCTTTAGCGAATGTCGTCATCTCAAATACCAGGTCCCTACCTACTTAGCTATGCAGGCATGTGCTAAATTTAAAAACCCTAAAATCCTCCGAACCCCCGAAAAAAAAAACATGTTGAAACTCGGAGTTTCGTATTTGTCTTCAGGATACGGGTTTGGTTACCGCGTGCCGAGAAGGACGGGTGGTGGTGGTGTAAGCAAAAGCAAATGCAAATGCCGAAAGCCACACAGCGCGGAATACGAGGGACTCGGGACTCGGGACTCGGGATTTGAGGCTGGCTTGCTTGGTGGTTTGCTGGGCCCGACGGTTGGGTAGGGTTTTGCTGGGTGGTAGAGGGGAGGGGGTGTAGATGTGCAGCAGGTATAACGAATTCGAGGGTTAAGATTTGGGGGGGGGTAGAGTGGGTTGTTTATTGTACTAGGTAGGTAGTTTTAAGTATCTAGGTCTTTGAGTGTAGCTGGGGGTAGTGTCCTGGATTCTGAATTGGTAGTTGATTCTTTGAACCCTGGTTTGGTATTTTGAAAGCACTTATTGCGAGGCTAGACTTTTTACTTGTTGCTTTTTATGAAAGAGATTAAGGGCTTGGGAAGTGTAGTATTGCTTCCATGGATAGATACCCAGACTCATAAGTTGGTGTATCTAGAGCCTTATAATTGTAAGCCAAAAGACTACTCCATCAGCTATTAATTAACATTATCAACATCATTATCATGTACAAGCATGAGCTCTCTAACAGCCGCTCAACAACCCATTCCCAACATGAGATGGAGCCCTGACCCACCCTCTGAAACTACGACTTTACAACCGTTTACAGCCCCTCAGTCGACCTCACAAATCTAAATTCCTCTTACACAGCTGACACCGATTTTCCCTAAGTTTTCCCTACAGTTATAATCAACTCAATCAACAAACGTCTTAAAAAATAATCCCCAAGTTAGTTGTCTTAGAGGCTACACCACCGATTTAACTGGTTCCGATTCTTGTTACTAGGGAAGAGTCCTGGGACGGGGTGATATATGTGCCTCCCTAGGACTAATCACAAGATTAATTATCTTATAGGGATCTGGTAAGCAAGTAAGTAAGCAGGGAAAGCGTCACATTTCCCCTGCAAGAACAACCAACCCTAATTCATCATGGGGGTTTGCTTAGGAACCAGATTTTTGCTACTCCGCGCAGGGTTCGATCTTTACTATTAGCGATGGTGAGGTTTCTTTTCACTCTTCATGTTTTACTCTACAAACGGCGAAATTGCACCATAACACCATAAAACCATCGCAGATTACTTAAACAGGTAACTTAAAAAAACAGCTTTTACTTCTACTACGCCTAGGGGTGTGTGTATTAACTAAAAGAATACTCGATTAGCTCTTTATCCTATAAACACCGCCCGTTTTTAGTGGCCTTGGTTATTCTCTATGCATAGAATTGGCTCTATGCTTGGTACTAGCTAGCTGTATCATGCCATGTAAGACCTGCCCTTCATAGGCACCTAGATATAAACAACTTGGTTCTTCTCCAAGTTTCTACATACTACTTACTGCACGTCCCAGCTGTCACTTTACAACAATTGAAAAAGCGCGGGGCGAATCTACTTATTTTCTGTCCCTGTTTTAGTCTCCCGAGCTTAAAGTTTGGGAGAATGATTGAACAAATATGTATGTTTATAAAGGTCTACATTTACCTGATGCCCTCGTTTTCGGGGGCCTAGAGTAGGAGAGTAATGATAAATTTCCGTGTCTCCTCTAACCACCTGCAAAATACAACTATTTGGTCTAGGACACTTATCTCGTTAAGCTAAAAATGTTGTAAGTATTTGCTCAATGAAGTTGAAGTGATTATGATTCGTTCTATAGATGAAGGACCAATGTATCCATGCAATCCTACTATAACAATGATGTTGTGTTTTTTGGCCCGTGAGTTAAGTCTACTACTATTGGGTATTCCCATCTTTAACAACGCAAATGCAAACTCATTAAAGTCTGTGAGCTCACTAATAATCACACCTTCCGCCCCCCTTTTATCGCCGATGAATAATTCCAGGAACCGATTATCAACCTGCAGTGGTCCGTCTAATTCTTTGGCTCGATCAGATCTGGAATCTGCTCGGGCTTTACGTTACCCTCTAGGATGTTATACACTGCCGTGAAAAGGGGGAAGTCTGCCTCCAATCCCTTACTCTTCAAAAACTCATTAACTTCGTACGCTGTACTAGTGCCCTGCAGCTTCTGGCCGTTCAGATCCTGCTTTTCGATGTCGAAGATGCTCTGACCCGTCGCTGTTGCCTTCTTTGCACAGCGGAAGTTACGGCCTCCCATGCAGGATGTTATCACGTCAGCGACACCGCAGCTCTCCTCGGTAAAAGTGCTGGTTTTTACACTGTCTTCGAAAAAGGCTTTGCCAAAGGCGACCATTTCCAGAATACCAACGCGCATGACAGCTGCTTTGGCATTGTCACCCCAACCGAGACCGTCTACAAAACCAGCAGCGAGCGCGATGATGTTTTTCAGCGCTCCACCGAGAGAAACACCAGCAACATCGCCGACAATGCGGACATGGAAGTACGGCCTATGGAACAACTTCTTTACATTTTCATGAGAGAGGGGTGGGTATTCTGAAGGAAGTGCCTTGAGCCTAGCTGACCGGGCGCTAGGGACCGGCCGGCTGGGCGAGATAAGGTCAACCTGAGACGATGTAGGTGAGCCTTTTGGTGTGGGAGCGCGCGAGTCCATCGGAGGTGGGTCGTAGGCCACAGTGGTCTCGGAGTACTTCTCCTGGGCGATTTCAGAGGCAATGTTGGCACCCGATAATGCGCCACAATAAATGTTGAGACGCATGCCGATAGCCTCAGACATTAGTCGAATACCCTTCTCGCTAACGTCCACACCCTTTGTGCAGCAAATTGCTCGCGCGAACGGAACAATCTTGCCCACCAGCTGATCACATACTCGTGGTATAAATTGATGCGGCAACACAAACACCAATATGGTCGAGTCTTTGACCGCGCTCGCTACGTCCGGGTCGGCTACAACGTTGGATGGCAGGGTAATATTCGGGAGGTACTTGACATTCTCATGTACCGTATTGATCAAGTGCGACAATTTCTGTGGTTTTGTCGAGATCTCAGACCCAGGATCATAATGCCGGGACTCTTTTGGTACGGTGACTTCCTCCTCGTATACCCACATGCGTACTGTTTGATCGAAGAGATTTGGGTTCTCTTTGACATTTTCAGCGACTAACTTCGACATGGTGGTACCCCTTTGTTATTGTTAGCAAGCGCCAGTTTTCAGTGTATGCACGTATAGCTGCAGTGCTCTTCATCAATGCCGTTTCTTGTATATCTCTCCCCGTGCTGCAGTGCCCCACCATTCTCGAAATCGTAGTACATACCAGTTACCGGAGCCCACAATGGTCACCTTGTGTTTATGCAATGGCCCTAGGGTAGCCATCTTTCTCCAATGTTGACGATGTGCAGCCAAGTATCCGTACGTGTTGCGGTGGAAGGGTGCGACAGGGAGGCGTGCGCTTGATGTAGCAGAGGATGGAATGCACGAAGTGTAACAACGAGCTTTGGAGCTTTGGAGCAAGTGGTAGGGAGGACGGAGGAAGCTGTAGGAAGCCACTTTTTGTACTTTGTGTGAATTTCAGAGGTCTGGATTGCTAGGATTAATGCAGCTCTAGCCACACCGAGGCTGTGACGTTACTGACCTGTAAGCGGAAAGAAGTGGCAAGCCTCGGCTTCCTGTGACACGGCGACTCCGTAGGGCTTGGTTTCTTTAATTTTGTGAAGTTGTGGGGATGAATTGAGCTCGGAGATGAAGCGGGGAAAACGAGTTTAAGGAGGTCGGGCACGCGGACAGCAGAATGTTGAACGTGGGGAGAACTCAACACGCTTAGGAAAAAGCTACGATGGCTGCACCGTCCAGGTCAAGGGTGCAAAGGGTCCAGCCAGGAGCCCGCTCCGCCGCTTATCGATTATGATCGAAGGCACTAAGCCCGTTCGAGTCGAGGCAAACCGGGTCTAGCCGATCGACACCGCATCCTACACTGGCCAATAGCAGCTTTTCTATGACAGTTTACTGCGTTGGTACAACGACAAGAATGGCCACTCCAGCTATCATACCATTCCACTGTTTCCACATGCATATATGACGAGATGTACCATTCACCTGTTCCAAAGCACGATGAACACTAAACGGCTCCCCGAAATGGCCCGGCGTGCAACCGCAGACATCGAGCACTATGAAGAACACGAGGGCACATCACGGTCACAGATAAAACCAAAATTTATATTTACATACTTATAGACAAACATTATCTAAACTCCAAGGTATACTTGGTGAGCGTGCGCATAAACTCCTCAAATGCGAGGACATCAGTCAGGACTGTATGGCGCCCATCCTCTCGGCTAGGTCCAGTGTCTGGGTTAAGCACTTGGTCAAGCCATGTAAGGCTCCCTGAGCCCGGCGTCATTGTGGCTCTTGCCAATGACATTAGACATACTGGATTAGCAACCCCTGACAAACGGAGCCTCTGCGCCTCTTCATAGAATTTCTCCGTCTTTCCAGCGATCACCGTAGTCTCGCCCATTAAAAGCCGAAGCACAATGTAGAGGTCGCAGAATGTCCCATGCCATAACAAGACGTCCTCTTCTGTATTAATCTCCTCTCTTATTCGTTGAGAGATTACCGCAGGGCTTAGCCTCTGTCCGGTGCCTGGTTTTTCTGATTGAGGAATGCATTTGGACGGATTGCTACGACGGCAGCTAGTAGGTAGTTGTATGTATAGATCTGTTCACCGGAGT
Source organism: Nigrograna mackinnonii (assembly GCA_001007845.1). Taxonomy (NCBI): domain Eukaryota; kingdom Fungi; phylum Ascomycota; class Dothideomycetes; order Pleosporales; family Nigrogranaceae; genus Nigrograna; species Nigrograna mackinnonii. Next base: position 132,444 of record JGVQ01000168.1, read on the forward strand.
AGTCTATGCCAGAGTTGACGATGGGTTCCTTAGCTCCAAACTCCTTGATACATAGTTGTGTTACAGCGTAATGGTATGGGTTGATGACAGATGTGAGGAGCTCTGCATCGACAATCCAAACTCTTTGGGCTAGCGTGCCATTCTCGATGCGCCTCATGCATCTGAGCTGTCTCCAGTATTTGGTAGTCGAAGGGGCTTGGAACTGGACGTCTTCGGGTGATACATCTAGTCCCAGTGTTTCGTTCTGAGGCGCCTTTTTAAGTAATGGCTCTTCATACTCCGCTATGATGGCAACGTAATGATCATTACACAGACCCGTAATTTGATCCCTCTGGGGCAGATGACATTCTGCAAAAGCAGTACATGTTGGAGCACCGTCAACGAAAACCGCATTTCCAACTCGACGCCAATCAACGTGTGCTTCCAGGACTTGGATGGTAAACAAAATGACGTTAAGCCGTTGAAATGGTCTGAGCGGTGTCTTAGTACTGAGAATATTGACTTTCATCTTTTTACTTGAAATGCTGTCAAGTGGCGGTCCTGTGTTCGCAAATAACGCCCAATGTCCGTCGTTAAAGTATCGTGGCTTGGAGGAGACGAAACCTAGGAGGCACCAATTCAGAAATCTCGCCGAGCACATTTACTGCCGAGCACACGAAAGAGAATCTGCGACGGTCCCTGCCGTTAAACTGTGGGTTAGTACCTGATGCTCCAGTCCAGGCCACAGACACATCCTCTAAGCACACTACCCGGCAATCAAGAAATTTCCTTCTCGTCTGGGAAAATAGTCTGATGCACCAATTTGTCCTTGTTCACAAAACTAAACCGACAGTGCTGATGTGTGTAAAGCTTGTTCTCAATTGCAATATCGAACATGTATCTGCTGATCTTGACGATCTTGGTCATGTCGTCGCCGTAGAATCTCCTTGGTGGGTGCGTGTATGTGGAGAGTTATCTATCTCATCTATACACCACAAGTTGTGATATGTCTTCTGATGCGTTTGGAAGCTTTCCATGGTTGGAAAGATCAAAGAGCAACTCTTACATCTAAGGTCTGAACGAAGAGGAACTCCTTTGTGGTGGATGCGCAGGTGTTTTTTCCAGAGATAATCACCTGATGGGTGTTTCCTGTATCCGATGAGATATGACCCTCCACACCCATCGCAATGATAGCGACGCGGCTCATCTGGTGCAAATTTGAGAATAATACTCGAAAGCTTATCCAGCTCCTCTTCGATTTTCCATTTCCTGCGATGTATTGCGCACATTCAAGCCAGATGAATTGAAGGCCGCGCCAATGGTCCATGAAGCTCTGATCACACCTATGCCAGAAGTGGTAGTCCCGTGCCTTGCCAGGGGACTTGATTGCTGGCTCGCTCATACATTGTTGAAGACTCACAGTCCCTTTTGATACTGCAATGACCATTACATCTGATAACGAAACGCACCAATAGTCCGTTGAGCCAGTCAAATGATTCTCTCCAAACCCCACCCTTATGCACGTATCCCACGACTTCCCATGAAAAACGCCTTGAGATACTGTCCTCATCACATTGAATTTGTCTGTGTGAATGCTATTATCCGATTCGAAGTTGGAATCGTTCGAGATAATCGAATCATTAGGATCAAGTTGTGCATGTTGATGAGTAAGCCATGTGAATGACTAGACTTCAACGCTAGTAGAAGTGATTAAAAACCCATGTCGTTATAGTACGACGATGTGTTGTAGTCCTTTCTACTACGTCGAGGTCGTAGCTCCCGGACAGGTGCCGCTTCTGGGGATTTGGTTAGTTGGGTTTCTTGTATTTGCTCATCACTGGAATCTTCTGAATCATGTACAACGCGTCGTGAGATTCTCCGCCGCTGTTTATGCACTGTTGTTGGTGTGGCTGATGTGTTTTTTTGGCGGACATTGGTCGAGCGTTAAAGACAAATGAGGTGAGTTCGACGAATCAAAAACCAGATCATAGTTCTGGTTAGATGCGGCACTCTCCGTTACAAATGCTGCGTCGTGGAGAGAATCCTTAATGGCAAACTCACCAGAGGTTAGACCACCCCCTTCTTCACGATTTTCCTTATTGGCCTCCGTATCATCTAATCTCTGGGCTGGGAGTTCGATGTTATCATTGTGTGTTGATTTCTCGGTGAGGAAGGATGGCTTTGTAGATGCTACCATGCGGTGTTAGTTAAGTGAGTAGGAAAAGAGTGGAGGTACACATACCCCTAGATAGTGGTGAAGCTTTCTTAGGTGTCTCTAAGCCCAGTCCCATATTCTTGCTAAAACCTGGAAAGGTCTGCACTTTGGCCCTCTTTGGCGGATGCCCATTAGATGGAACTTCCGCGAGCACCCTCCTTCGACTTGCTGAGAAAGGTGTTGGTTTAGCCATCTGGGATGCTGCGTTTGTCTGGAGAGTGGGTAGTGTCGATGCATTCGTAGGCAGTGTTGATGTATTCGTAGGCAGTGTTGATGTATTCGTAGGCAGTGTTGATGTATTCGTAGGCAGTGTTGATGTATTCGTAGGCAGTGTTGATGTATTCTCCGACCCTTGAGATTCACCCCTAGGCAAATCAAACTCTGCATCATCTTGGGCCCTCTGTCGTCTTGCTTCTGCGAGGAGAGTGGGTGGTCTTATTGCATCCTCTATGCCTTGGGTTTCACCCCTGGGCAAATCAAACTCTTCACCCTGTTGGATGGGCATGGCGGGGGTGGTACGATTAGGTGTTCTATTACTACCATCGGCGGTGTGTCGCGATTGAATTGGTGCCAGCGTGTCTGGCCATGTCGTCCTATTCGTCTCTTTCAACTGCTTCGTGGCAGCCGCAACGATTAACTGCTTTTTTTTTGGAGAGGTAACAACGGATGCTTGACATCCAGTCCAAGTTCTTGCTTCCAGTTGGGCTTTCACATCAGCCATCGCCTTGGAAATACTCGGATAGGTAGATTTGGGCTCTACTGCTCGAGCTAAATGTTTACCATATTTATGTACGCGCTCTAAATAGAAAGGCAGTAATATTAGACGATGATGTGGGATGGGTCGCTATACTCACGCAGTTCTTCGGTAGTGAACGGACGTGACGATCTTCGATCCTGGTTACTCATTTTGTTGTCAACGAATCGTGGCATGGAGATTGTGAATGAATGTAAAAGGGATTCTGGATTGAAGACTCAATGCTCGATGATCTTTATAATTTGACGGAGCTTGGAGTTGAGGACCTTGTGGCCACGCCGACCGACCAGTCTCCTCCATGTCATAATATACAAGTCATGGTTCCACAACCTCGAAAGAAGTGGTTTTTGAAATCTAATCTCGACAAGCATTCTGAAAATAAGGTGCAGATCTCATGAGGGGTGAGTGGAATCATGAGGTGAGAGGCGGAGAAACGGTATTTCCGATGGGCTGATCACGTCATGACATACAACGGTAGAATGCCTTCCAAATGGGAGTTGGGAAGTCGCGCCAAAGTCTGCCAAGCTGCCGAGGGTGAAAGGGTTATACCTCAATCTCGCAGCACAACTCGACATTTAAACACTTCTGACAAATATTTGAGTCCACACATCAATAGGATAACATTACTCTCATATATATACCAGCCAGCGAACTAGCTACTAAACGGCGCGCTCGCTCAATAAATAAACTTTTGCTCAAAAGCGGAGATTTCATCTGCTGCCTCAGAACGCCATGCATCGTACATGAATACATATCCCCCAGATATCAAAAATCGACCGTAAAAGTTGTGAAGTCCGTTGAAAGGTTAACCTCCCATGTCCGTCTATTAAAGACTCAAGTCTATGTGTTATACCATGGAAAAAAATGTCGCCTTGGAAACGCCGATGCATAGTGTGATATAATGCTCTTCAGAACGATGAAAAGCATTTTCAAAATGCCACATGTAGATTAGGTGTATATAATGGGGTATCAGATTGTTTTTTTCGGGTGTTCGAATTCGAATCCTGAAGGAGAAGTATGAGGTGTTGAGTGGCTGAAACGAAGGCAGATAGTAGTCTGCTTAAGCGGCGGCCATTTGGATATTCTTGCCCTTCATGCTCTTCCACTCGACGAATAGGGCACCGATAATGGACAAAGCTGCTGTAGCGACTGAGACGTAAAAGGTCTGCATCAAGGTTTCGTTGTATGCGCTAATCACACCAGTAATATACTCCTTGGGAATGGCGTTCTTGAGCTCCGTGGCTCCAACGGAAAGAACGAGACCTGGATTGAGATCGGGAACGACGGATTTGAGGTTCTTGATCAAGGAATTGGTGAAGACGTTTTGGCCAACCGAGATAAAAAGGGCTCCGCCCAGTGTCTGTGAGAACATCATAATGGCTGTTCCAATAGGGACATCTGCATCCGGAAGAGCGGTCTGGACAGCTATGAGGACCTGTTGCATACCGGCACCTACGCCAGCACCGAAGATGAACTGGTAGCCAATCCACTTGGGGGAGTTTGTATCGGTTTCCCATGTAGTGAGAAGACCAGCACCAATAGCCATGAGGACAGAACTTCCGAGCATAAAAGGAGTATAATATCCAAGAGCTGTGACTAGACCACCGCAAAGCATGGATACAATGACCAATCCGAGAATAGCTGGAAGGTTCATGATACCTGACTTGGTAGCAGAGACCCCCTTGATGGCTTGGAACCAGATAGCTGAAACAGATTAGACTCCTAAAAAAGGTCAAAAGGCTTGTAAAACTTACGTAGGTAGTAAACAAGAACGAAGAAAGCTGCACCGAGCATAGCACCGAACCAGGCGCTCCCCCAAACGTTGCGGTTCAGGAAAATTCGGGGTGGGACCGTGGCATCCTCCTTCTTCCAGGCCTGGATAACAATGAAGGCAACAATAAGAACTACGAAGAGTACCAAGAGGACAATAATTCTCGCACTGCCCCAGCTATATTTTGATCCTCCCCATTGGAGAGCAAGGAGAAGGCAGACAATGGCAGGAAGGAACACTGCAGTACCGTGAAGATCGAACTTCTGGAGCTGCTCTTTGAAAGTAGCTTGGGACTTCTTGCCACGTCTGGGAACTTGGAAAAAGGGAATAATAAAAGCAGCCTTTGAATATTGTCAGCATACAAATTACCTTGACAGGTGGATTCAAAACTAGCTTACGGTAACGGCTCCAAAGGGAAGGTTGATGTAGAAGCACCATCGCCAAGTCAAGTGGTCAGTGAACGCGCCGCCCATGCTATAAAGAAGTTAGTGACCGCTTTCAATGTTGATGATTCTTGGGTGACCCACAGTGGACCAGCAACGCTAGCAATACCGTACATGCCACCAACCAAACCCATGTATGTCGGTCGCTGCCTGAGGGGCACGGTATTGGCAATGATGAGAATGGCACCTGTAAGAGTAAGCAATTGATCGACTGGTCGGTGTCTTAGCTTTGCTTACCAGAAAAGATTCCAGCTGCGCCGACACCAGCAATAGCTCTTCCGATGATCAGAGCGGTGCTGTTAGGCGCAACACCGCAGATAAGACTGCCGACTTCAAAGATAAAGAGGGCCGAGATGTAGACCCATTTGATCGAGTAGAAAGTATAGAATTTTCCGTAGATGAGTTGAGTTGCGCAAGTGGTGAGCAAGTAAGACGATCCATACCAGCCCACATCGTTGAGGGCCTTGAACTGATCCGTAATTTTGGGAATAGCGGTCGCAATAATGGTATTGTCCTGATTGGGTAATTAGCTTTGGGTTCCGTGCGAGACAGTCAGCTCATGGAGCTTTGACAACTTACCAGGGCCATGCAAAACACTGAGAGACAGAGCGCGAGTGTGATGATTGCCAGTTTCCATGCTTTGGGATATTCAAAATTATCGTCATCCTCCTCTTCTGAGGTCTTTGCTGCAGCTTTCTCTTCCCCGATTGCCTCTGGCTCGACAGACCTTTCTCTTGTTGATGGGGCGGCAGAAGGCATGACGCTTTCGAGGGCTTCTTTTGAAGGTTCGACGACAGAAGGGTCCACACTCTGAGCAGCAGTCTTTTCAGAGTCTGCTACACTTTGTGGGCGCAGATTATCTTGTTTTAATTCGTCCATTGCCATGGTAGTAGTTGATTGGCGGGATGTAGTTCAAGGAAGGACAGAAAGGTAGTTCAAGAAGAGAGCTTGGCGAACGGCTTGATTAAAAGGCGCGATGCCTGAGGGAAGGGAAGGGGGGATGGAGAATAAGTAGTCAACGAGGAGGGAAGACGGAGAAAAGACGGCGTGAAAGGATTATGAAATAAAGGGTGTGGACACGGGCGAAGAGTCAAGGCAGTAAGGCTGAGAGCGAAGAAAAACGGACGGAGCAACAAGACATGGGGGGGGATGAATAGAATCGGGCTAAGGCTAGAGGCCGCCGCATTCTTTCTTGGAGGTTTCGGTAGAGTTAGGGGAGCAAAGAGGATTGTTTGCATGCGAATCGGCAACTCGGTTTGTGGTTCGCCGCCGTACAAATTCGAGACCCACGAGCGCCCACGTGTAGAATTCGTCCGGCGGCGCAGAAACCAATCAGGGGCACGGGAGATAGGATGCATTTTTCGCATCGAGGTTCGCATCTGGCTCCTGCAGCTGCCACTCTCGCGAAGCCCATCTCGCTGGGCTTGGAGGGAGAAAAGTCCATGACGAGGGGCGCGTCACATCGCATCATCTCTAGCACCACACCACACCAGACTACCAATCCCTCGTTGACTCACACCTCGACTTCGTAGCTGTCGCAGTTGCAGTTACAGTCGCCGTAGCACAGTCCTGACGGACGGCTGCCAGATGCAAGCATTTTCAAAGATCTGCGTCCCCCTCCAACGTTCACAACGGGCAGTGTCGTCCCGTTTGACTGAGAAGCCTTTCGAGGCATCCCATGGCCATCTCTGGGCTCTGATAGTTCCGTGCGCCTGGGCACCAACTACGCCCTAAGCGGTGCAGCTTAATCTACTCGGCATCCTTCCTTTGGCCTCGCACAAATCACAGCAGCCTCACAGTCCCGACAAGTGTGTCCGCCCCAGGCACCACCAGATCTGCTCATGGCTATTCTTCCCTTGCTTTGCCTTGACTTGCCATCCCCTCTAACTACGGACGACTTTTTGACTGACTGACTTACTTACCTTAATGGTGCATCGACCCATCATGGTGCTTTCTCTTCTATGAATCATCTCATACGCACCGCTAATTACGAACCCCCACAATCCTTCTCTCTAGCCCCCTACCTAGTCATTGGATACGGCGAAGCACTTTGTACACTTCCCCTCTTCGCGAGATTCCATCTTTCGCAGTATTTCGTCCGTACCTTGGGGGTGTGTCAGCAGTGCGCTAGCACACCAACCGAAAGAAGCCTATAATACCGATCTCAACAAGCCAGAATACGTGATGTATCGCCTGGGGTAGGATGGTGTGCTGCTTGCCCGACGCCAATAATAATAATTGACCAAGACCAAGACGACCTGATCTTGCTGCCTGGCTGGGGGACGGGCACACGCGCGCACAGTCAGCCTGTATCCACTGCCCAGTCTTCGGTGGAAGCGAAGCAACAATGCACAAGCAGACGAACACTGAACAAGACTTGAGCTTGTCACAATGTCAAGGGACCCACCCACGCGCCAGGGCTGGATCTGCACGGCTCAGATGGAAATCCCTGTCCCTCGCCCCATGCCCCATGCCCCCAGGCCCCTATTCCCTGTCCTTTTGCTCTTTTTTCGTATGTTTCCGATTCGGCCCTTCCACCTGGGCACCGGGGAACGGCTCCAACTTGCCCCCCGACCCCGATCCCGTATCCTTAAGTCCACAGACCGAATTCAGCGACACAAGAACACTGTAAACTCCGGCATTTGCCCTACATATCACTCGGTGTTTAGCACGACTACATCTTCTTATCACCAGACCAGCCCTTGACTTCACTCTAGACACGTCGTACTAACAATCTATTCCTGCATGTCAGTGTGAACTGTGATTGAATGACCCAATCGCCAACTCTACAGCGCCGTGTTTGTTTGTACGGTAGCTTTCGTACATCGCAATCACTTCCCTGAAATGGAGGCAGAGAAAAAGAAAACGTTGCCTAACAAGCAATCGCCTTTTCTCCTTCCCTCTCTCCACCGTTCCAAACGCTTGGAGGTAGGAAAGCCAAGTTAATCCGCGCAAAATCCCTTCAAAGAGCTAGAAAATCATAGAAAACCCCCTCAATATCTCTTAGGCGTTTGCATATACCAGATCACGACCACCGCCTCATTTGCGCAGTCCATAGTTAGTACATACGATGTACGAACAGTGCTAGAGCCAAGCTTTTAGAATGGTCCTGGTCGTGGTGGGCGTTCCCAGAGTCGCCGTCCCGTCCTGTTCTTATTATCTGATCCATTGCTCGGGCCCGAAAGTCGCACTTTTAGGATTTGGATTGGAGGAGCATACACCGCGATTCTAATTCTAAGCCTATTGTCTTCCCTGCGTAGACAGAAGAGGATGTGTGTAGGTTGCAATATAGACAGCATGAAGATTTCGGGCCCGAGACTGCTGGGCAAGTATTCGTGCGTACGGAAACCCTATCACTGACAGACAGGGAGGAAATACTAAGTCTGGTATCCAAGAAGCAAAAGCCGGGATATCGAGACCATACACAGTAAACGGATCGGCACCAAACTCATGCCCCGTGAGCCGTGATGATAATGAAGCTAAAGTCAAGATGCAACACCCGACCCGTGCCCGGCTCTTGCCCGTAGCATTCGAGCTACGGATTACATACATACAGCAGGTCATGGGCATGGGCATGAGCATAGACATGAACGTATGTAATAGTTGTAGTAACACCCAAGTCAAGTAAAAGCAAGAGTAATAAGAGTAAGAATAAGCAATGCGTTATGCCTTACCTTACGGTGTGGGTACATACCATGCAACGATAAGATCCGACGAGGCTATTCTGACAACCTTAACCCCCGGGGGTTCGTTCGCGTGGCGCGCCAGATAGATGAGATGGAAGGAATCGTAGGTTAGGTAAGGTCGGTCAGCCTTGGTCTTAGCCCTGTGAGTCAAAACTTTCTTGCTTTTCCTCGCTTTGGGTTGCGACACCTTAATCATCATCTCGTCACCTTACGAAGTAATCATCACCATCATCATCGCCCGTCTCCGACAAAAGGTGTGGGCCAGAGTACCAACACCTAGATTCTAGAAAGTGGCACATGAACTAAGCCCGAGCATAATAAACGTACTCGCATGTCACATAGTCACACAAACAGGTATCCAAAATAGCATAACGATGCAAAAACCGAACCAAAGCCAAGGTCTTGGAAGCCTTCGGCTTCAGCTCCAGCTGAAACCGAGTTTGAAAAATCAAAGTACGTAAGCGGGGGTTGACGAGGCGAGGCGTAGTAGGGCGTGTAGTAGTACAGTAAGTATGTACATCCATACATCCATACATACGTATGGTCGTGTGGCTAGAGGGAATGTAACGGAGGCGTATGTGTCGTTGTCTCCCGGTTGTCGCCGACAGACGCTTGCAGTTGTCGTTTTTGTGCTACGACATACCAAGACACCAACACAGACGTTTTCTGTCATCGTGACAATTCGGAGGCGGGAAGCCAAGTCAGGTGCATGAGGAATTTGATTTTATTGTATATTGATTTGTTTGTCTATGATGTGTATAGAGTTTCCTTGTTGATGTCTAGATCGTGGGTTTGGCCACGCGGAAGGTGTTGTCGTCATTCTCGATCAATCACTTGCGCATGCTCGGACGCGCAATTCGATACGAGCAAGTCGACGAAAAACCTGCCAAACTTGAAATCTATGCTGCAGCCATCCGCTCTTCAGCTGCCTCTACACGCAGGTGACGATTGATTTCTCGATCTAATTGCCCTCTTTCTTGCTTACGCGGCTTTCCAAATAGACAGCTCCATAGATCATCTGCTTGCACAATCTCTCCGTCTCCTTTCTTCCGAAGAAGCTGCTTCAGCGGCGCCGCCTCCATCTCCAGCGAGTTTGCCGCGTCGATAGTCTTTTCTTGTAGCACTGGTGTCGCAGTACCAGATCGAGAGCCCGCTTTTGAACTCCTTCCCATATGCTCTAGACGCCGATAGATCGAAATATCGTAGATCGCTTCCTCCACCGTGTCACTTACCAAGTACATGAACACGGTTGTTGGACGCTGCTGTCCAATCCGATGCACACGGGCGATCGCCTGCAACTCTATCGCTGGATTGATGAGAGGCTCGCAAAGGAAAACATATGTTGCGTTGACTAGATTGAGGCCCGAAGAATCTGATTTCGCATCAAGCAAAAAGCACTCTATGGCGGGGTCCACCCTGAAATTAGCAATCCCGTTCTTGTCGTGGATACTGCTGGACCCAATTTTCCATTTGCGAAGTGCTTCGCGGAGAACCTCCAGGAAGTCACCAAATTGAGAGAAAATGATGGATTTAGCACCAGGATCGTTATTTCGAATCCATATAAGGTGCCTTGCAATCATATCAACCTTCGATCCATAAGAACCTTCAAGGTCAATTGTTTTGATTTCTTTCATGGTCGCGTCGCTGATATCGGAGTAGATTGTTGTATTAGAAGACGAGGGTGATGAAGCCTGCGATGGGTTTTCCTGATCATGATTCTCCTCCTGTGCCTTAATTTCGCTCGGTTTAAAGTTGATATCCGTGAAATCTGCAGCTGCGAGGCGTATCTTACATAATGGACACGTCTTGTGAGCCGTCCACCACTCATTGATGCAATCCTTGCAGTACTGTTGTCTTCTTAACGATTGATACTAAGTATCGGTCTGGATACAGTGCTTACCTTGTGTCCGCACGTTGTTAAAACACCAATCTCAAAAGTATCTTGGCAGATGATGCAGTCATGTTTGACATCGTCCCGGAGATTCTCTGAACGGAGATTGGTGAGATATGTGCGCTTGTTCTTGTATCCTGCTAGACGACGGTCGAATCCATGTTTGAGATTCTCTTGCCGCTGATATTCTCTTTCATCGAATGTTGGATCGAGCTCTTCTTTCCATGGGGCGACAGTGTCAGAAATGTACTGTAGCTGGCGGTAAAACTCTAAACGCAAATTCATGGTCGTCCTAAAAAGTTCCTGTTCCTTCTCCAACTCTACGAGTACCTTTGCTTGTTCACTCGCTATGCTTTGAATTTCAGCTAATTGTTTTTGTACGATAGTCAGCTCTGCTGCAGCTCTGGAATCTCCCCCATCCGCTCGCCACTGAAGGTTCGTGAGTACCGATCGTGCACCGGAAACGACACCCTTCAATGAGCCATCTGCGGGCGTAGGCTTGAGCTTTCTTCGAGTCTCTACTACTTCCAGAACAAGCTCAGGTGCATGACCCTCTTTGATACGTGCCTGGCCTTCAGCCGCCTTGATTTCGTGCTCAACGAGAATGTCGTTCAACCCACTGACAGCCGCATTTCGATCAGCTACCAGTGTCCGAAGTGCCATAATGTAGACATAAAGCTCGTCTTGCGCTTTAGTCGAATCCTCATATTCATCACCAGTAGTCTCTTTCCCTTCGTCCTCATCCACAAGTGGAAGTAACAGAATGCCCGCCACCTTTTGTCGCCACTCTCCAATTTGCGTAGCTTGAGCGTTTAGAACATCTGAGATGCGGTCCATCATCTCCAACACTTTCTTATTTTCAATTCCACCTCGATCAGCCAAATCTTCGATTTGGGATATTGGGTAGAATGGCTTCTTCATTTGGATCCTTTTCATTTGATGCTGGGATCTTCGTTGAGATTCCCTCAGAAGCTCTCTTCGAATTTGCTTGGCCTTATCATACCACTCCACTTCTTTCTGCTCTAAGAGTTGGAACTCTTCCGATTCTGGCTTGGTTAATTTCTCATTCGACTTTATCTGAAAGTAAACTGTGCCGATAAAGAAGTTGCAGGCGTGCTCCAAAGCTAGGAACGTTCGCAAGGATTTTCGAATAGCAGGGATGCGACCAAGGCTTTGGTTTTCATTTTCTTCATCGCCTGAGTCCTGATCGTCCTCGGTAGCGATATCCTTAAGCTCAAGAGTATTAGAACCAAGACTCTCTTTCTCCTGGCGTAGTTCATCTCGGCATAATTGAACATATGTTTGCGCATCTTTTAGAGCCTGCTCATAGAATGGAAGAGCCGTTTCACTGCGATTCTCGATGTCGCCAGCGTTGCCCTTCACATGTCCGCATTTCATCACAGACAAGATGAATTCTCGTGCCTCCGCTTTCAGCGCTGTATCATTCTTCTCGATCATAACCTCCAAAACTTCGTGAACTGTCCGAAGCGGGCCACTCTTTGCACCGAGTGCTTTTCGATTCCTCCTTCCAACATGTGCGTGAAGACATGTCTGGCGTAACCTCACTAGCCACTCTCGCATCCGTTCAATCACTTCAGGATGTGTAGCGTCTCTGTCTTCTTGAGTCGGATGTCCCTCGGGAGAAAGGCCACAAGCATCGCACATTTGACGTATCATTTCTGAATAATTTTGTTCTTCAATCGCAGTGAACGGTACTGTAATTACGACGCGCTTTTGAGGAGGCAATCGAAGCTCTTCACGAATCCTATCCTTTGTATGACGCAAGGCAATCTGCTGAAAGATTTGCTGGAACAAAGGCTTGTCAAGGCGATCCCAGACCGCTTTGCAATCGGCAAATGGCTGGTACCGAAGGAACATTAGCAGTCCGCGTAAGTCTTGAATGTCTTTCCTCAGTGGGGTGCCGGAGACAGCCCAGGCGTTGCATCTAGGGATGATACGCGCGACTGTGGCGGCCTGACTGACTCCACTTTCAACCATTTGTGCTTCATCAAGACACACTCTCCACCACGATATTTGTACTAGAGGGCTTCTGCGAGGCAGATGCTGTTTCTCGTGACGAAATGATCGGTCTGGCGGAGGTTTGGCAAAATGCACTTCCTTCGAGAGGACATTGTACGTAGTAAGAACGACATCGTAGCGAAGGAGATTATCAACAGTGGCAACATCAAGCTTCGCCTTTGAAGCAGAAGATGGCGGAATTCCCGTATAATGCAATACCTTGAGTTCAGGCGAGTGGGCATTTATCTCGTTCTTCCACTGCTCGAGAATGGACGGAGGGGTAATGATCAATGTGGCTCCGGATGGTTTGACGGAAGTCTGCGTGTAGAAATCGAATACATCGTCGTTGGTCTTGGGCCGTGTGTTGTGTCTGATAAGCGCAATCAATTCTACCGTCTTTCCCAGTCCCATCTCTTCGGCTAATATCCCGCCTCGAAGAGTTCGCGAAGCATCCGTTATCGAATCCAAATTCGAGACGACTAGGCCACGGAGATGGCTGACAAAGCAATGTTTTCCATTTGCATCTTCGGCAGGCGTGAACGATACCGGAGTCATTGATAGAGACTGTTCAATGGTTTCAAGTTTTTCCCCTGATTTTGAATACTTGACACCCTCGCGCTGCAAAAGCCAATCAACAGCGCGTTGTTGAAAAGGGTAGAGTTTGGTTTCGGGCAAACTGTGCATGATCCGTGAGGAAACCTCCATTGTACTGGGGGGAATGTGAACGGCTTCATAGAAGTCCGAAAGAGACCAAGGCGTCCTTGTCTGGGGACTTTTGTCTGGGAAGTATCGAGTTAGAATATCTAAATCTCTACGTCCATAAGTAGTCCGTGACCCGAGGGTTTCCACCACCGGCAAGCCAATAAGAAAGCGTATTTCAGCTTCCAGCCTTAAGCCTTGGGAATTTTGATATACTAGCGAACGGCAGAAGGTAGCACCAGGTTTATTTGATTTTCTCCTTCCATTTTGTGTCATGCAAAGGGACGCGGTCGTTTCTAGGTGGGATGAAACTGTCTCCAAAGTAGCGGGATTTGTGCTTGCTACGAAGTCGAGTCCAGTCGAGGGCATGGATGGGTTCCATAGCGAGAAGCTGAATGCATCATCTGTGTTGACAGCGAACGATTCTAAGGATACAATTAAGGGATTTTGGCTTTCGAGGGTTGCCTTCGGAAGACTTCCTGCGTTGTCGGGAGCATTCGGAAAGCGCTGAATCCATATCAGTACAATACTTTACGGCGTGAGAGGTCTGTATTTACTAGATCAATCGATAATTTCGCGAGTACGATACTCTTGTCTTGCTCAAAGTCTTGACACGATTGAAACTCGACTCTCTCGCGGTTCTCCAGCTTCCGCCGTTTCTGCGGTCTTTCCGCATTACCAGTCCCCGCCTCCGAATTGCCCAGAACATCTAGTATACGGTGAATGTTTGATGTTGATGAGTCAAGGCCGCTGCTACTGTGGGGGTGGGCATGTTGGACTTCCGCTACGAACGAGATCGCAGCCATCGTAGCGATGGGGGGGGGGGGGGAAGAAAGATGTAGAGTCGAGGAATCGGAACGCGACATGACGGCGCAATATGGACCCTGGCGAGCTAAGGCGCTAGCGCAGGTGGCGACAGGCCGCGGTAATCCCCCACGAGCCCCACTCTTAATGGCTTCTTGCTCTGCACTAATGAAGAACATGGGGCTGTTGAATCCCCATATCTGACGTCTGGAAGTGAATGTCGCCGCGCAAGGCGTTCAGCTGCACTCTTCTCTTACAAGCAAGAGGGTGGATCTCGCCGTCCAAGAAATGGCCCTCGAAAATAATGATGAAAATCGTATGCAAAATTTGTTCCCGGCCGCTTCATCGCGTTCCTTCCTCTGAGTCACTCAGGCGCAGGCCTCGGACAGGGTTTAACTCCTTCGACATTGGCGGCTTGGATCAAGTTGCTCATTTGTGCAATGCGACCTAGGCAGCAAGTCTGCTTTGCTTGAATGCTAGACATACAGAATCTCACATGCCGGGAAAGGCTTCTGACCAAGTAAGTGTACCATTTTCATTTCACTATGGTATGTTCGTGTTGGGGGTATCTTCATGTACAAAACCAGACTCCATGAATGCCTAGCTCCCATTATCAAATTCATCCACCCCGTGTAAATTTGCTTTTTGCCAGTCCTTTCCCATTGAATAGGGATGTGCGTCTCAAAAGACCACATATAAACTACCCGGCTCTGGATTCATCAGCATCGCCCTTACGATTTGCAGAGCTCTGAGCAGAATCACAACGTGAACTATTGTCGTCAGTGAATATCCCCGAATACTATGCTTGGGTTCTAATACCTGGACGTTCTCGGAAAGTAGATCGACGACCGTGAACTAGAAACAAACTTTTCAAACCATGCAGCCAAAAAAGAAACCTCAACCCATTTTCGGACGCACGTTAATTTCGAGCAATCACCGGCAAAGTTGAAGTATGTTGCTCGCCATTTTACTCGGTGGCCAAAGCCTTTTGGATGGGGTCTGCCGCCTCGATGAACTTTTCTAGCATACCGTCTAATTTGGTAAGATCATCCTTGCGCTTCTTGACCTCAGCAATGAGCATTTGCTTTTGTTTAAGCTTCTCTTGACGCCGCTCCTCAAGTTTCACGCGGACTTGGTATTCGTGCTCGATGCGCGCCTTCATGACATCGTCTTCGGAGGAGTCCTTATGTTCCGGGAATATCTCAAGGAATTCTTCGACGGGAATGAGCGGGAGTTTTGTATACTTGTGGCTGGGAAATGTCAATTAAACTTCACACAGGTGGAATGTGTTGATAACTTACTCATAATTCTGTGCGGCAGAAATTTCCGAAACTAGAGACTGCTCCTCATACTTCAAGTTGTGTAGCTGCAGTATCAAGGCATCGTTGACGTTTCTGCTCTCTGCCGTCAAGGCCTTCTCCTCCCTAACCTTCATGACACTCTGACGATAGAGTGTCTTGATCACAGCAAGTTGGGCCTTGATTAATTTCTGCTTCGTCTCAATCTCCTGATCGATTTTCTTCTGGTGGTCAGCTTCCGCTTCTGAGGCTGCATCTGTGGTTTGAGGATTGACAAGTTGAAATTCAACGAGGTCGTTGATCATTTTCTTGAGGTTTTGAACCTCTTCGTGGAGCTTGCGATTGTGTTCGGTCTTGATGTGATCGCCCACATCCAAGTCCGTTAGACTTTTGTTTGGAACCGGCTCGACTTCCATGGTGGGTGTCGGAAGATTAGTGTTGTGGTTGTCGGAAGCAAGGTTCGGAATCAGTTGCAAAGAATCGCGGCCAAGTCGAGTAGCTAGGTAGGTCTTGGCATCTGATACATCACGTGATAGCGCGTTACACCTCCCGGTCCTCGACGCTTGCTTACCCAGGTATACCGACCCCATCCATTTCCACGAACTGCTGTCACTTCTGTACGCATCTCAGCACACGAACCTATGCCGATTTACCTCCTCGCTACGGCTATGGAAGGTACGTCTTACCCAGTTAGGAGTCATTCTAGCAATATTTGGACTTGTATTGTAATTGGTGATCGAATCAACGAGGAATGTGTAAGGTCGATTGATCCCATCGACTATTTAGGTAATTAATCAACTTGATCCAAAGCCCAAATCCACCATGTCTATCAAAGACAATACCAACGGTTCGATATAGATCATCAAATTAAGCAGCCACAGGTACTTTGGTGCCTCAACATATGGATATCTCCTCAATTGTCCACCCTTGAGGCTCACTGCTGGCAGTCCACATGACAACATCCCCCTGTTGATTGAACCAAGCATCGCAATCCCTCACGTCTAGGTCCATCACCTCGCCGTCGTTTTCTACGTGAAGAGCTCTTGGAATGCATTTTAGAGATGTGTGCGAGAAATGTCCATCTAAGCCACCTAACTGCTCAACATCCGCATCATCGAAGTCCTCTAGCTGTGCTAAGTCGTAAGCATCAACCATCACGACATCCCCAGAGGCATCAATGCGAGGGCGACTATGAACTATGCCCCTTGCACAGACATATGCGGAAGATCGCTCAGCTGAGTCAATGGTTTTGCGGACCTGCCATGTTGTAGAAAGACAACTTTTACCAAACGCCCAAACCGTGACGTCTGGGGTTGTCAATACAGCTAGCTCACAAAGCGACGGCAAAGTGCCAATCACAGTGCCATGGACAGAGATTGGCCACTGGAGGTTTCCTTCTAAATGGCCAGATCCATTTGACTGTTTCCACCAATTCAACCAGTGGTCGTGTGGCCTCCCTTCCGCGGAAAACGGCGATGTAGAGTAGACGTCCCAGCTGCCCGCCCTTTGCTCCATTTCAGATAGTTCGAGAACATCGCGTGGAACGCTATAGAATGTGACCGTATCACCGTAGGCAACGGCAATGCGTGCTCCCCACGTTAAGTCCGTGGCAGCCGTGAAAAGACTAGCACGAAAATGGCTCCTTGGACGCTCTAAAAGAACTTTTCGCAAGAGCTTGGTCGGCCCACCAAAAACGGCGTCGCACCCTAGAAACAGCTCCTCTGTTTTGGGATCTATGAACAACACGTGGTGACCATCGCTGAGCGGCACAGCACGGTAATGGTCACAATCCGATGGATCAGGGCTCCCTGTGATGTTATTCAATCTATAATTAGTCGAGAATGGGCTAAAGATTTTATTTCCGGGTGAAAACTTGCGGTCGATTGCAGGGCGGTCCGAAGGATGGGCGGCGCTTGAGATAAGGCGAAGCTTTTTGGCTGATTCAAAACCCGGGCGAGGGGACAAAAAATACAAGTACTCTGATGGCGCGGTAAGGGGAAACCATCGGGTTAAACTTTGGCCAGTGATAGCATCGATCCAGTGGAGCTCGATGCCCGCGTAGCACCCAAAAGCGACGCATTGACGCTGCGGACAGATAGACACGCTGCGAGGAGGGTCGTCCTCCGCACATAACCGACGATAAAATGTTGAAGGACCCATCTCCTGGGGCATGTCATGTTCTCTGTGCCGCGTGCTAATTGTGGATACCATCTCAGGTTGTGCACTAGGAAGCGACAGATTCCAAGTATAGAAGACCTTATTTGGGCCATGCTGATTATTGTCATCTGCTTGGATCACATGGTAATCGTTGTAATTTGCGAGAACATCAATTGAGTTGAAGTTTGTCCAACCTCGTGACGCTGAAGGGCGCTCGGTTTTGAGCATCACTCGCTCAGCTGCATAGATGCCGTTATCGAACTCGCTTGCATGACTGGTGAATATTGAGGCCCCGGTTCTTGCTCGGTAGGGTTGTGTAACTGTTTTAAAGTGATTTTCAGGACGATCCCCAGAAGCTGTACTGCAATCGACACCTAATTCGCACACCATTCCCATCCTTCCCTCCAGCAAGGCAGCGACAGCATTTCTGCTCGAGGACACGTCCATAGTAACACAGAGAACTTTCCTCGGGCATATGACGGTGGTAAGTGGTCGTAGAGTGCCGCTTCGAAGTTCGTAGATGAAGATCTTTGTACCTCGAGCGACAAGAAGGAAATGCCCACAGACACTGGTTGTGAACGAGAGCTCCTCCTCGGGACCACTCCGCGGGTCAGCATGACCTTTTGCCAGAGGTTTGAAATCAGTGCTTGATACTTCTGCCAGGCTGGTGTGGAACCGTTGAGAGGAAAGTAATCCATTGCCTGTCCATCCTGCAAACAAAGAACACTCTCGAGAGAGACGACGACTAAGGAACCACACGTCACTGGTTGGCGAATTCTGACGCATTTGCGATGACATGCAATTTCGATAAGTGGTGATGTCTCTCTCAGCACTAGCGGACCAGCCTCCTCGTCTTAGCATTGTCATTAAAATCTTTGTGTTTAAGCTTGCATCAATCCAAACTCGGCAAGTATGGCGGGCGGCGTTAAAGTCTATGGGTGCAAGATACGTGTAGATTTGCTGTAGTATCTCCAGTGGTAAACTGTGTGCTATTGCAGGTTTTGACTGGGAAGGAGTTGAGTTTCGCACTTGCATGGGAAATGGATGCTGTTGAGAGTACGAGCCATTTTCCTCGGCCAAAACTCCCTCATCTTCATCAGACCCTTCAAGCATAGGCGTGTCCAATGCCTCGATTGTCGTGTCTATTCCTAGGAGGATGTCTGACGTACTACGAGTGAATCTGTGGTCGGGGAGGGGCTCAAATATACGTTCCTCTCTAAGACCGATGCTATCAACAGAAACGGATGGCGTTCGCGAATTATTTAATGGAAAGGAACCAGTTCTATTTACTATGAGGCTCGGTGGCTGCGACAGAGAATTGTGGGGTGAATCTGAATATGTAGATCTCAAGCTTGGTCCACTGAAAAGGAATGTGCCTGGAGAGACCACCTCTAAGTTAGGCTCCAATGCGTGAATTGAAGTAGCCCTTGACCGTATGCTAGAGGTTGTAGAGTCAGCGATATGATCCTTTGGAAGAGGATTAATTCTCGTAGGACTGCTGTTGAAAATTGATGCAATCACTTTATGAAACGTGACGCGGGGCCGGGACTCTCTAATGTATGATAGTGTGCTTTTCCGATGGCGATTTTTATTGATATTTGGACTTGCAGTGATATGATCAGGACGCGGAAAGATGTGATGTAGGATATCTGATCGTTTGACTGGAGGTATTGAGAATTCGTTCGAGTATTGTGGCTTCAAGTCTGATTCATTATCATTGCATTTCGCACTCTCCGATGTACGGTTGTGGTTTGATGAGTCCGCGGCGGTACTGGCTGGAGACCGGGGAGAATGTGACATGTACTCGGCAGTGGAGGGGATACGACAGCCGATTGAAGTTCTACGGTTCGAAGACTCGGGGTATAGGTGGGTTGAATGCCTCGTAAAATTGGGATAAGAATGGGTTGGTGTAGAGAATGATCCGGCGACCCCCCTAGAAAGGTATATCTGAGAAGTCGTTGTTCTTCGAAGCACCCCCTTCCCCGGAGGTGCAGGTGGAGTACCGTCTACTTAAGATGACGACGACGACGACGACGACGATGATGATGCAATAAGCGATACAATTTTCAGTAAAAGGAGAATTAGCTCGATTCCAGAGCCAGCTGCACTCGTCAAGCGAAGGACAAATGAAGTGATAATGATGCTAGGATGGAGGAGGATAGCTCGATGAAATGCGAGAGATATTCTGGATTACATGCGCCAGTAGACACTAACTGCCATTTACTTAAGGGGTATAAAACAGTTTCAGGAAAGTGGAATCGACACTGTATGGGAAAGAAACCGTAACACATGAAATGCTCCTGCCTATGTGACTTGGGTGAAACGAACGACAAAATCCCTTCGAATCAAGAATAACTGGCTACAAATGTAACAAATTAGGGAAAAGCACAGACAAAGTATGGCATGATTGGCTTTAGGCCTAGTTACAGAAAGAATTGAGAAAATGTGAGACCGAGAGATCAGTTATGTACGTCTAGCTTTCACTCATTATTCACCTAGCCATCAATGAAACTGTGTGCCATAGAGCCATTCGAAGACCGGGCATTCTTGTCGATTATCCACACGTCATCGAGCCTGCCACATGAAGGATTAGTGTTTTGCATGAAAATGGAAATTGGACGCTTACGGCATTACTACGCTGGGACTTTCGAAGCGCAGTCCATCCTCCCGAGCTTCATCCAAAGTCTGCCGTCCAATTGGAGCACGTCGGGTTCGCTGGTCCGGGGAAAATGCCTCTTCTTGAATAGCTCTACCCAGGTCGGATTGTTCGGCGGTACGGAGGCTCCGTAGAGCAATGAATTTCATCAAGGGTCGATAGGTGCGGCTATACACATACCAGAACCAAAGAGTGCCAAAGATAAGCGGGATGATGAGGACGGCGCGCTTGAAAGCATTTTTGAAGGCCGCATCACGCGCCATTTTCAAAGCCACCTCACCGGCCATTGTAACTTGAAAAAGTATGACGCCAACAATGACGCGATCACACATCATTATCCAGCCCTTTCCTGTGGAGTGTTGTCGATGTTCCATGGCGTACAATAGCTGGTATTTGTGCACAAAGTGGCCGATCATAAAGTAGGCGAGGCCGGTAAGTAAAACCTTCCAAGAGTCTTGCAGAACGGAATAGACCGTACAGATGATGAATATGAGGATGGTCTGAGGCAAGAAGAAACCGTAACTAAACACCGGCGGTTGCACTAATTCTGCGTAATCTGTACGAAAATGTTAAACGTTTTGCCGACCGCAAGAGTAAGCTATCTTACCACGAGGAGTTTTGGCGCCCAGTAGGTTGATAGGGTATAGTGATAGAGCTCCGAATTCCATCAGTCTCAAAGGGAAGAGGCCAAACCCTTGTAAAATGATGAAGTTGGTATAGAAGTTCAGCAGTCCATCTAAAGACGTGGCTAGAACATGTGCTATTCCCCCAGCACTTGATAGCTTTTCACCCACTTTTTCCAAGATACTGAAAAAGCCAGAGGCGGTTCCCAGCACTGTGAAAAGGATGAAAAAGTTAAAGAAGGTGAAAAAGAAATTCTTTGATATTATGGAAAGTTCAACATCCCCTTGGGATATCATGCCTTGTTGGTTTGATAACCCTAGACGTAAGTTAGCATATGGACGCCTATAGTTACTAGCATTCTCACAGTCATATATATATGGCACACCAACATTGAGCAGCGTTACTGCGAGCGTCGGCAATTGAGTATTAACAAGAGACTCTAGAACGGCATGAGACTCTAGTGCTTTGGCTAGCCCGGGGAATACTTCGTTAATTGAGCATGTATTGAGGGCTCCAGCGATAGGCACAAGCAAAGCCGTCCAGAAGACGCTTAGAAGCCCAATAAAGGCAGTAATGGACCAAGCTCGAATCATCCGTTTTGATCGTGGGAGGTAAGTGTTGGACCAAACCACATCCGAAGGCGCCGGGCTACTATTTGCTAGCAGCTGTAATGGAGAAGGGTCCAGTACCGCTTGGATGGCCATTTGAGCGCTTGCGACGCTGTCCATAGTGATAAAAGCCAGCGATGCAGGCTCAAATTCCTTCTTTCGTAGGGCTTTGATTTCATCATCTAACCTGCGTAACTTCTCTTCATAGTAGTCAATTGCGTCAACGTTCCTGTATCTTAACTTGAAACGGCCATACCAAACTTTTGCCATGGGCCGTTGTCTAGCATACGGAATAGTGTAGTCAGGGTCCCGGTCTGTATCGTTCAAAAGTAAACTGGCTTCATGGTCTTCATGATCACCATTAACTTCCGGCCCGGGTGGGCGAGGCTGAACTACGGGTAGAGTTTCAAGGCTCCGTTCTACTCTTCTTTGGCCAAGATGAACAGTCCATGCTTCTTCGAGCTTCCTTAGCACATTGTTTCTCTGCGCCATGCGATCATCAAGTTCCTTCCAATTTTTGCAAAGTGTCACACTCTCAACTTTCCCTATTTCTAAATTCTCGATGAATTCTTTAATTCTTTCCTCAGAGCGTAGGATGGGAGGAATGCCTGATAGCCGGATGGTACGGTCGGTAATTGTAGTCTGGCTACCCAGATATTCCTGCCTAACTTCGATAATCCTTCTTGTTTCTGAAACGATCAAATACATAACCAATATTGTGAACAAGTACGCAAATACAACGTACATCCACAAGTAGTCGGTGTAGTATTCAAAGTCCGCAGCTATCCTCGCACCGCCTGACCAGGTGGAGCGAACCTCCAGACGTTCCGGCATTGCAGAATCTCCTATCAAGAGAGTATATTGTCCGGTAGGCTTTGTCTTCTGGTCTTCTTGATCCTTGTGTGCATCATGGACGGGTTTGATGACGACCAACGCGAAAAAGAGAGTGACGAGCAAGAATTTGATCGCCATTTTAAAAAAAGCAAGGTACTGCGGGAAAGTATTTAGCACGAGATTTAACTATAGCGCATAGCTAGATATAACTAACCACATAGGCATCTAGACCAGCTGAAGCAAGAACTTGCTCCTCCGTGATCTTCCATAATGGTATAATCCAACCAAAAAAGCTATCCGGAAGCTCGGGAAGTGAAGTGGAGTGACCAGTCTGCTTTTTGCGCGCTGCATATAAGCCTTTCCATCGCGGTCGCAGGAACTGTCAGAATGTTATTCAAGTATTAATTTGGGTATGCTCAGGGGAACTTACGCAAAAGGCCAGGAAGGCACCCAGACCAAGCGCAGCAGAAATGTAAATCTGAATCCTGATATCCCGAGGTCGAGCCTTTCCCCAGATATCGTCTGGATCGTCTGAGGCGCCAGGGCAAGTACTGTTTCCCTTATACATAGCCAACGGGAGTCTCCCTTCACCGGGAAAGGTGGCTAGGGCAAATGTTGTGAGATGTTCATATGTTTGATGGAAGTGAGCTGCCGCGCCAAGTGAACAATCGATGTCATCGCGCGTTGAATCATTACGTCAGCAGCTACTCTGCACGCTGGAACGTGACTTCCTACAACTTCTCAAGACATCTTCATGAGGAGCTTCACCGAAACTATACCAGCGCAGGCGGCCTTTTTTACTTCCACCATGAATCTCGCCGGAAATGATTTACAGTGCATTTCCGAGAGTCTGCAAGACTCAACAATGAAGAAAGCAACAATCTATATTGAGGTCAAGCTAATCGACAGTGTTGCTAATGATCCTTTCGTGCGCACCGATGAAATTCGGCGTGAAGTCCACAAGTGGCTTGCAGATAATTTCCTGCATGTAAAGGTTGGGCAGCATCTCCACAAAAGTGGGTGTTGTCCGCGTCTTCCTGTTAGACTGCAACACGTTTCCTGACTACACAGGAAATTTGACCTACGGCAATCTCATCAAGGACATACAGGTCACAGGATTCTCTCACTCTCACAAGGATGATGGCTATCACGAACTTGAAAAGAATGAACTTGATATTGCGGTCTATTCCTTGTCCCGAAGCGAAGATGACGAGTCTCCAATAGCCGAAAATGAGGATGCATGCTCCCAGTTCACCGTCTTACAGCTCCCACACTATGCGTTTGACGGATTATGGGACTCTCTTATATATTCTGATCCGATTTCTGAATCGATGCTTCGAATCATTCTACGCATGATGAGGATTTCGAGAGACGCTTCTCTTAATCCTGCACTTTTCTGTTGGCATAACCTTGTGCTACTTTATGGTCCACCAGGTTCGGGAAAGACTACACTTGCCCAAGCTTTGGCGCAGAGAATCTCGATTCGGCTATCACATATTCATTCGTCGATGAAGCTTATCCTTGTCAATTCACACTGCCTCTTGAGCAAGTGGTTTGGCGAGAGTAGCAAATTGGTTGGAAAACTTTTCGATACTATCTGGTCGATCTCTACCGACGAAGGTCTCCTGGCCGTAGTTGTTATCGACGAAGTTGAAACCCTAGCAAGCTCACGTGAAAGGGCATCTCAAGCAAATGAGTGTGGGGATGCAATTCGGGTGTGTGCGCTAGCTGCCATATCCCGTGAACCAAAACTTTCAACGCCTGGCCTCATAGAGACGGACACTTACTAACTTACTATACAGGTAACAAACGAGCTTTTACAGGGCCTTGATAGACTCCGTAAGCGGCCGAATGTGATTTTCATCTGCACGAGCAACCTCATAGACAGCATGGACGTTGCATTCACGGACAGGTGTGGAATTAAACAGTATATTGGAACCCCTGATTACAAATGTGCCTACCAAATATTCCGTTCGGTCATCAATGAACTTGTCAAGAATGGGATGGTGCAGGCCAATCCCTTGGATCTTACACATGAGGTACCACAGTCCGAGTCCCATGGGCTTTCTGCGACCCGACGCCCGTCACCTGCCATCTCGACCCCCTCGCCAACACACTCCTCATCACCGCTCGTACAAACATCAAGTGACAATAGTCCGGCACTTTTGCCAACGCTGGAGTGGGCTAAGCTCCACCTATTTGACCGTCCATCGGCGGCGGCACCGAGGCTTGCGAGGATAGCACGAGCGGCTCAGGGTAATTCTGGACGAACACTCCGCCGACTCCCACTGCTCGCACTCGCGAAGTACACAGTGGATGAACCCTGCGAGATGGACGGCCTTCTATCCGCTCTCGAACGCGTTGTCAACGAAGATGAAGCGCAAGGTAGAGATAAAGCCGACACGGTTCTTCCTGTCGAGCTTTGCGGAGGCGAGATGCAAAATGACACCTTTGATATGGAAGGGTTGGTCAGTAGTTTTGGACGAGAGCTTTAGAGACTGAGAATAGAGGCATGTGGGCTAGTGAAGTGCTCTAAATGAAGCAATGAGAAGGTGCTGGAGGGCGATATTGATGTGTAAGGGATTAGGCTCAAGAGGACTGGTGGACAACTCGGTTGAAACATGGAAGGGTTAAAGATGGACATAACCTAGTGAACGATGGTGCTGTAACTGAGGCACACCCACACGGGGGAGTATGGATGCATAATGAGGGCATGCTATTGGTTCAAGTTAAGCTTTCTCCTCGTGATCATTCTCTAGATCTGATTTGCGGCGATCCGTATCTGCATCCAATCGAGGTCATGAAACACCAGCACTTGGAGCACGCCATAGATGAATCCTAGAAGAAGTTATTGAACCGGATTGGAAGTTCTGCCGCATGACAAGGAGTCGGGGGCCACCCGGGATTCAACGGAGAAGGAGAGAGGGTTGATCGGGTCAGCCCGACGGATGAAGATCTCCAAAAGCCGTGCTTCGACAGCGACGTGTTGGACAGCCCCAGCATGGAGCAGCGAAGATGAAGGCGATGCTGGTCTACGATGGAAAGATAACTCACGGCCGGTTGCAAGAAAACAAAAAGAGATATCGCAGGAGGCGGTTACGTTTATCGCGGCGTAAAATCGGGCGGTGGGGTTGTTGAGGATTGGAGCTAGGGAGCGCAGACAAGCATTTTTGACCAAAAGCTTGCATGTTTAGCCAAGAGGGGCACCGCTTGAGTGGATCCTCAGCCCGACGGGGGGCGTTGACTTGTGGTCGAGACCACTTTTGGGGCATTCAGGCATTCACCTGAGTGGCCGACGCGCGGCGCACACCAATTGCAAAGGTGAAGCCGTCATCCCCGGGTTGGGGTGGGAGTGCGGTGTGCGTTGGTGGTTGCGCGTGGTAGACGTTGGCGTGTGCATTGCATGGACCGTACTTGTAGTTAACTGCATTTACTTAATGTGAGTGGTAGCTAACTATCATTGCTGCTTGGACCGACTGACACTGACAGCAGGCAGCAGGTTTGACGAGCGAGTGCCCAAATATATCCCAATGAGTAATTAATCCTGCAGACAGACCCGCCAACTGACCGAAGGCCAGGCCATGCAGGGAGACAAGATATTAGACAAGAACAAGCAACAAGCAACAAGCTCCTCGGGGCGTCAGCGCTCAGGCGTCTAGTGTACCAATGTGCCAACCTACTGTATATCTTCCAGGCACACAGAAATTGTACAGTACATGTATGCCCAGCTAGGTATCTAACCCGTCGTTGAGCAGCACGCCAGGGTCATCAAGGCGCGCGCGCTGCTTCACTCTGCACTTCCAAATGCCTCACCCACTTGCACCAATTCTTCCGCACATTCACTCGCACGCCCATTCGAATGCTTGTAGGTGTACACATCACGTACCCTTTGACGCTTCCATCTCCACTAGACATTTAGCCCGACCACTGCTGGGCTCCTGTGCTTCTTTGTCCCGCCGAACGCCGCTCAACGCACCGGCGCTTCAGCCGCCAGACCTAACTGATCAAGGACTATTCACCAAGCAGACGGCGAGTAGTGGGACCCGATTCCACCATCCGCCGCCTGTCCAGTGTCTGCCCACCATTTGCCCACTAGACAGATACCAAAGTACAGGACTGCCCACTGTGCCCTGAGCCTTGAGCACGCCCGGGACGATTTGCGAACCCTGACCTTTGCTTCGCACGTTGCTCGCCCACCCAGTCCCCAGTACCCAGTCGCAGCGTCGTCTGCGGTCTGCGCTTTGCGGTCTGCGCTCTGCGCTCTGCCAGTCCCACAGTCCACAGTTTCCCACCCCCGTCCCATCTGATGAGCGAGACCCGAGACCCACCGCATGCCTCCAGCCCTTCCATCGCGCTCCCTCTTCTAGTTCATGGCCCCTCGTTGCATCTTCTTTTACCCTCGCTTTTCGTCCTCTTTCCCTAGCCCTTATTCTCCCCTTCCGCCTTGACACATCTTTTGGTCCTCGTAAATCCGACAGTGCGCCCAGTTCCCGTCCTGCATTGCCGTCGCTAGACCTGTGGCCTTCTTAGACTCCAACCACCAAACTCCTTGGCGAAGCCAAGATCTTGAGCGGGATCGCCGCTCCTTCGACGTCAACTGGTGAGTGCTCCATCTTCTTCAGCCTCATACCCAATTTCTTCCGTATGCCCTTTGTCGTCGAATTAGTCGTCTTCGTGTTGTGCGCCATGGGATGATTGTCCACCTTCCCTCCCCTCGATCTGCAATATTGCCAGCATAGCCACCTTCAACCCGCCGTCCCTCACTCGCGTGGGACCACACTCTTAGAGAACCCCCCCTCAATCGCCACCGCTGTATTCCTAAGCCTTCCGCAATGCTGATTGCGTCTTCACGGACTTTAGATCTTCTATCTCGACCGTCCTCCTTTCCCCGTCTCAAACATAGCCCCGGTCGACTTGATACGTTCGCGCGTCGTCACTACCCTACTCCTCGCATCTCGTCAGGCGTCGTGACTTTTTCACGACACAACATCCACTACCGCAACCCAATCAGCCGTCTGACCTATTACGGCCGCTTACCTTCCTGACATTCGACGGATCGCTTGCTGTGCCGCACTTCTCTTCCCAGTTCACACTGCCAATCGACTCCCTATCCTCAGTCGCGCAGGGGTTCCCGGGGTTCCCGAATCGCTCCCTCGTCCTCTGATCCGCCTTTTGCGCTTTCTTCCTCAGTGAACTCTGCCCCAAAGCCTCTTCTTTGGTAGTTGTCACAAGGCCCCCCCTCTATATAGTGACGGTAGTTTGCGTTGTAGAAGTTCAACAAGCAACAGATAGCCGCATAATGTGCGCAGTTCAAGGAGCATGACTTCCACTCCGACACGCGGTACCATTACCTCGCCCTCCTCGTTATCCAGTAGGTCGCTGTTAGCGAGGTTAAAGTCACCTTTACAATCCAAAACACGCAACTTCGCCGATTTCTATATTCAGCCAGACGATCCGCATCGCCAGTACTCCCCGGGGGATATTATAAGTGGTAGTGTAATCATCAAGGTCTTGAAGCCCCTGAGAATTACGCACTTGGTGATCTCGTTACACGGTTACGCGCAGGTATTCAAGAATCCGAACTCCCCCGGAGATGCATATCGCAATTACAGCGCAACGGTAGGATCTGGAAGAGGAAAAAAAGGTGGAAGCTACTTTGGCAACGGATTTGCCTCGCTTTTTGAAGATGAAGTAGTCCTATGTGGTGAGGGGAGATTGGGTGAGGGGGTGTACCATTTCAATTTCGAGCTTGAGTTTCCTTCAAAAGGCTTACCCAGCAGCATCGACGTAAGTCTTCCTCTTTGTGCAAAGACTCGTTTAGCGACTGACATGGAAGCAAAGTTTGAACGTGGAACCATTTCATACATGTTAACAGCTACATTGACACGACCCACTACAATATCTCCAACAACATCATGCGATACAAAAGTCTATTTGATGGACACGATTGACGTCGCTCCAATAACAGAGCCCAAGCCCCGAATAATCTCTTTGGAACCTATATCACGAAGAGCTCGCACCAAAACTGCGACCCGAAAGCCTCGGCAAGCTAATCCAGAGAATCCACAGCAACCCCAAGAGGGCGCTGAGACGGCGCGCAATGGAAGAGTCTCCGATCTTAACAGCACAGCCGAAGAAAGCGACGGTCCGGGAAGTCCTGCCCCAAGCGATGCAAGCTTTGAAAGCCAATTCAGTAGTGGGAATGCTTCTGGGACCGAATATGGCATCCGGTCAGTCAACACTACGGTAGACGGAGGCTCGCAAAATGGAAGTCGCACGACTTTCAAAGGCAAAACCATTACGGCCACTATCGATGTCTTAAAAGGAGGCTTCCTTCGAGGAGACCAAATACCCATAAAGATATCAGTCAACCACACCAAGCATGTAAGGAGCTTGAAGGGCATCATAATAACGCTATATCGGCAAGCTCGAGTTGACATGCATCCCGCTTTGCCAGTTGCCCCTTATAGCAAAGGCGACAAGACGAAGTCAGAGGATTATTATCCCAAGTCAAGAACAGGTCTTGGTGGGCTTTCACTTTCCTCTGCTGGTTCCAGCCATCTTTTCCGGAAAGACCTCTCGCAATCGTTTGCTCCGCTTTTCATCGATCCGAGAACTCTTACTGCAGAAGTAAAATGCGCAGTGCGAGTTCCTGATGAAGCATTCCCAACTATTTCCAACGTACCTGGAGCCATGATAAGCTTCAAGTATTTTGTCGAAGTCGTTGTTGATATTCAGGGCAAGCTCACCGCACTAGATCGCATGTTCCCAAATTCGGCACTCGTAAGCATGCCGACTGCACCAGGTGCAGGTCGCTCGGAAGACGCCAACAGCAATGTCTTTTCAACTTGGGGGGGTAACTTTGCTGACACTGATGCTATTCGCCGCGAGAAAGGTGTAATCTCTTGTATATTCGAGATCATCATAGGGACAAGGGACAGTGAGAGAAACGGGAAACGGAAACAACAGGCTCCCACTACCAATCAAGATGCTCAAACTGGAGGCGTCCACGAAATTCCGGCTCCGAGCATGGATCCTTACGCATCTGCAGCTACGGACCAAGAGTACTATGACTACGGTGAGGGTGGTCAATACTATGACCACTACGCCTATGATGATGCATATCAAGGTGGATACTATCAAGATGCTGCATACCAAGACCCACATGCAGCACATCCACCCTACCATCCCCCACCAAATATGGAGGAAGAGGGGTTGTCAGAAAAAGAGAGAATGAGACGAGCAGAAGCACGGCTATTACCTTCACAACCCCCAGAAGCCACTGGACCCTCCGGGCCTCCTGGCGTTGGTCGTGGTATTCCTGCTTCAGCACCGGTTCTTCCAGAAGATGACGAGTTACGACCACCTTTTTTCTCAGCCCAATCTTCCTCATCTGCGCCGCATCATCCAACGTTTGCTGCCTCATCCACCCACCCTCCGCCTTTCATCCCGATTTCACCAACTTCACCAACCACCTCTCATCCCGGTACAGCACCTTCGATACAACGACAACATACTGATGATGGGACACGAGTAACGACACCAGGTTCCTCTCTTACGATTAGTGCCGCCAACCCGCACCTGCAGCGGATGTCCTCAGCTTCAGATGCCACAAACACCAATCATCACGAAAGCTCAGTCAAAGCTCTCCCACCTCTTCCTCCCTCTTCTCCAGCGCCCGAGTACTTCCCTTCATCATCATCTCATGTCCAACATACGGATGACAAGCAGGAGTTACAGCGGAGGAGGCTGCAAATGGAAGCCAGTGCCCCACCACCGGATGAGCAAGGAGCAGATGCGCCATCAATATCACAGGGACCATCGGCACCACCGCCACCGACAGAGGACATGCATGACCTAACTCTTGCACCCTCAGCTCCTGTGCTTGAGGAAGAGGATGAAGGGCTTGTGGGTCCTGTCGGGGCAGCCGGGAGCTCGAACGCTGCAGATCCGGGAACTGGGGAAGCATTGCCTGTCTACCAACGGTAGTCATTGACCACGGTAACGCTTAAACTCCCTTCTAGCGACGGTCCCGGCGAATGTTTGAGACTTGTAGGAGGACATCCTCACCATCGCCGTCATCTTCACCATAACTTCTACTTCTACGTTAATGATTCCACGAGGGGGGCGTTTGTTGATTCACGAACGGCATTTAGTCGTAAAGCGTATGTGCGCCGGGCGTCTTTGAATCGGAATAACTTTTCCTTTTGATTTATAAACTCCGGATATCTCATTGGAGAGGTTACTGTTTATCAACGTCCCCAATTTTTTTTTTTAAAAAAAGACTCTTGGGATGTAGTTTTTTTTTTTTGTTTTTGGGATAAAGAGTCATGATACCTTTTAGGAATAAATGCTTTTGGGAGTTGGGAATACGAATAGGGGTGAGGTGAGATGGATGGAGTGTATTATCATGAGATGAGGGGTGCACCGGAGAGTAGAGATATAGGTAGCTAGCTGATGAAGCAAAGCAAGAGGAAGAAGATGAATGAAAGAAAGTGTCAAACTTCATACTTTAGCAGCTCCTGATATGGTGATGTTTGAAATTATACCCTATGCATCCATATGAAGCCATTCTCGCGGATTGACACCCGCTCATTGACATTCCCGAACCACTCCTCACTTCCTCCACCGGAACGTCTCCCATCGAACACCATGCATCATCCGCCCTTCCGCCATCTACGCAAGCTGATTTGCACGCATATCAACGACCCTTTGTAGATCATACGCATGCGCCACATACTCGCGCCTTAGCTGAGCAAGCTTATCCCGCATCAAAGTCTCAATACGTGCCTTCTCCTTCAGCAAGTATTGAAGGCGCTTCAACTGCTCGGCGTGCACTTTCGACCTATTATCATTCTGTTAATGCAGAGTTTTCATACCAATTTTATCTGGGATGGATAGGGGTTGAGTATAAGGAAAGGTGGGAGGGATGTGAATTCCTTACGCTTCTTGTGCATGAGTGTCGAAGAAGCTGGTTATGAGGTCTTTTGTGTCGGAGACGGAGGCCTTGTAGGATTTGTGGATTGTGGATTTTTGGACTTGGTGGCGTTTGCGTTGCTGTGGTTGGTTTTGGTTTTGTTAGTCAAGGTGTTTGGGGATTGGGTTGGGTTGGTGCGTGACGGTGCGGTCTTGGAAGGTGGATTTTTCTTTTTTTTTTTGTGGGAAAAGAGGTGGATGAGAGGATGGTCGGGAATTGTATGTATGGTTATGATACATACATCGCCAATCATCTGCGCCATTAGAGTCTGTAGTTCATTGCTCGGTTGATGGGATGGTTGGGATGCGGGTTCGTCAACTTCGACGAGGTCTGGACTTGGCTCCCGAGCATCATGCATATCGACGTCTTCAATATCATCTGATTGGTCTTGCTCGAATTCCTCATCGTCTTCGATGACAGTGTGCTTGTGCCCAATCTTTTGTCCTTCATGGTGGACTGTTTGCTGCTTTGTTGTAGTGCTTGATTTCTTGATCACACGTGGAGGCATTTTCGGATTTTGTCTGATTTCACTGGGATTCAGTTGCTGGAGGTTAGTCGAGCTTGTTTAATTGCGATCAATTGGCCCCGAAATGTAAGGACTGAATTGGTGTAGTGAAGTGATAGTGAGTGAGGGCGAAGTCTAGCCGAGTCCCTTCCCCACAGTTGCCCGACCGCCAAGATTTCGCTGTCTGGTCCGTGCATTGGCTGCCACCAAAATTTTGAATCTCGCCTCGGAGATCTTGCGTTCCTTATCGTTCAGACATTTCTGACCAGACACCACAGAGAGCTTGTACAATGGGTCTCTCGGCGCCGAAGAAGTATGTATAAAGGGTCTACCTCAATAAAATCACTACATCATGCGAGAATGTTGCTAACCAGCACTGAAGCCGCTCACGGATAGGAAACGATCCCCAGAATAAAACATGGGCAGATAACACCTCGCGCTTCGGTCACCGAATCCTCACCTCTCAAGGCTGGAAACCTGGGTCATTGCTCGGCTCTAAGAATGCAGCGCACTCGGAACACTACACTGCTGCTTCACATTCGCACATCCGAGTCCTGTTAAAGGAGGACACACTCGGCCTCGGGGCAAAGAAGGGAAGTGAGCGAGCAGAGAACTTCGGTCTTGCGGCGCTAGAGAGTGTTCTTGGAAGACTCAATGGAAAAGAAGAAGACGTTAAAAAGGAGGAGGCACGGAGAGAGGATATCGAAAGGAGAGGCTATGTGGCGAGAAAGTATGGGTTCATGAACTTCGTTAGCGGCGGGTTCCTTGTAGGGGACAAGATGGAAAGATTCTTGCCAAAGGGAGTAGAAGTCAAAGTAGAGCCAAAGGATGAAGATGTTAAGGACGCTGTGGAGTTAAAGGAGTCTAAAAAATCAAAGAAGAGGAAGAGGTCGAGTGATGACTTGGGCACGATCAAAGAGGAAGACGCCACCGAACAACCAAAGCTCAAGCGCAAGAAGAAGAGCATGAATCTCCGCGAAACTGCAGCCGCAGATGCAGAGACCGCAGAACTCGTAGCCGTAAAATCATCGTCCAAGTCCAAGAAAGAGAAGAAGGACAAAAAGGACAAGAAAGACAAGAAGAAATCCAAAAAATCCTCCGCCTCCGAGTCAGAAACCCCCGACTTGGCCGCCACACCTTCTGAGCCCGCCCTCTCCGACAAAGCCAAACGTAAGGCCGAGAAACGCGCCCGTAAAGAAGAAAAGAAACTCAAGAAGGCACTGAAAAGGGCAGCCAAAGAAGCAGCACGCTCAAACTCCACCGCTGACGCCTCATCATCTTCAGAGGACGAGGATACAGTGACGCCTGCGAGCACCTCCGCACCTACAACGGGCACATCGACTCCTTCGGGCCTCACATTTGGTGCTGGCGGTCGACATGCGGTCCGACAAAGGTACATCAGACAGAAGAAGATGGCAAGTATGGATCCTCAGGCACTTAAAGAGGTATGTAATATCCCCCATTCCGAACCCTCAGCTTCTGCATAAATACTTACTAACGTACGACAGATCTTCATGATCAAGAGTCCTGCATGAGTATCGGCAGCAGCACGGCGCACACTTCATTCCATTCATTAAGCATAGCGTGGCGTTGCATCTTGATTCTCCATTCCCCTATTGCACTTTAGTGCACCTTGGATTGCTATGGCCTTTCTACCACCAATTGTCTGGTGTCAGCGTGATTATAGACGTACGAGACGTATCGGGCTATCCATCAATCCAACTACCAACCAGCTAGTTCCTTTTAATAGAGACTTCAAATACCAAAGATCAATACCATGACCTTACCCGCTTCCAAACAGACACCATGTGACAACATCTAAAATGTTAAATTATCAAATCATGCAGGGAATTAAATGAATTATGCATTAACATCCGAACGCTCATTGCTCGCTCGCTCGCTCGCTGACTCACCCGCTATATACAACACTACTAACCCAATACGAGTGATCCTCGCCGACAATAACAACCTCTCATCGTGCAATACAACTCCAAATCCAAGCCCAACACAGCCCAGATTAGTTCGATTCATCCCTAACCCGCTGCGTTGCGTTTCCTTTTCCCAACATCTCCTGTGTTATAGATGGATTTGGACGTTCCCCCCTTAAGTACTTGACTTGCGTCTGAGATTAAATATTTACCGCTTACGTTCTTTTTGTATGAGAAAGAGAGGAGAAAGAAACGCCGGGCACCAGGCTCCAAGACTTTGAACGTGATATATGAGAAGAAGGAAGCGAGGCGTGGCAATCAAAATCAAAATCAAAACCCAGGACCCCCGGAAAAAATAGTATAGGCGAATGAAGAGCGTGAGAAGAGGATGGAACAGGAGCCGAGGAAGCCGGAGACAACGGTACGGTGGTGGCGGTATCAAGGGAATCAGTCTTCGCTCTCCCAAGGTCTCCAAAATTTCCATCCTTCTCTTACTTCCCTCATGGGCTTTCTTCGTGCACTGCCAACACCCACCAACCTCTCGATGCCCTCGGTGCCCTCGGCGCGCAAGAACTTCTCCTCGTCAATCTCTTCACCGCCCTCTTCCTCGTTACCGTTATGCAAAACGGCAGGCCAGAGGACACCAACACCATCACCCGCAAGCGTGACCTCGAACTTCTCGAACCCCTCATTTTCTAGTTTGAGTTCGAGGTTGTCAAGGATCTTGTGCTTGAGCTTCGTACTCGTGGATATTATGCTCGCACTTCCATCTACTGAGTCGCTGTAATCCGAGTCTTCTTCTGAGGATGACTCATGGTGTTTACCATTTCCGTTTCCATTGTGCAGGCCGGTTGGTTGTGGCTTGAGGATGGTAATAGCGCAACCCCCGCCACCAGCACCGGTGAGCTTTGTCCAGCCGATGCCCGTGTGATCGATGAGTTCACGAATACGTTCCAGTTTGGGGTGGGAGACGCCCAATGCAACAAGGAGGCCGTGATTGACAGTGATTAGGTCACCGAGATGCTTCAGCGCCGTCGGAGATTTGGGATCGAAACCAGGTGACGTGAGAAGCTTGTATGCGGATTCCGTGACTCCACCTATGGCATCCAGAATTGTTTCTGTTATTGCGGGGTGGTTTCCCTTAAGAGTAGCGACCTTGGCTACTTCCACTTTTGTGCTGCGCGATTGTCTCGTGTTCACCAAGAGCAGTGGAAGTTCGGGGAAGCTCCAGATCGGAGCAACCATAGCCCCATCTTCTTTCCGTTGGAATAAAACCGCTTTGCCTCCGGATGCGACAGTGTTATCAACACCGGAGGGGTTGCCATGTATGCACATCTCGCCAACAAAAGCCCAGCGATTGATCCGCTCTATTTGTAACTCGCATTCCTTTGGTGGCTGATCTTGGTGGGGCCCGCTCAGGGCTCGAATTTGAAGCAGAAGAGCTGTGCTAAGACAGACGGCGATGGTCGCGCTGCTTCCGAGACCGGCACCTATCGGAATGGTTGATCGTAGCGTGTACGTGCATGGAGGAGTTTTAGGGGATGCGAGCGAACAGAAGAGGTAAAGAAACGTTGTGGCGGAAGCTTGATGTATCTTGCGCGTGGCCTCTGGAACCTTGGGTGAAACTACATTGATATGTGGTTGTATGGCGTCTAGCAGATCGGGATCTAAGGAGGTGACTAGATCGTAATAGTACTTCTTCTTGCCCTTAGCGGAGAAGGTTGACCACGGCAGGTCGTCAATGTTCCACGTATGCTCCAATTGGATATCTGGAAAGCGGAGGGTCACGGTTCGGTGCGATTTTGAGAGAAAAGAAACGAGGAGGTATGAACGAAGTGATATTGCTGCGGCCATTGCAGCCTGGCAACAATTGTCAGCGTATGAAGGAAATATCAAAGGATTTCAAGCATACTTTTCCGTGTACTACAGCATGCTCCCCGTACACTATAACCTTGCCCGGCGCGGAAACCATGAAAGAGGGCATCATGGGGGAGGACTGCTTCCGAACCATGAGCGGAGCGTTTCCATTTGTCGGGGAAAGGGCGCTGCTGGAGGATAATTGAGGGAGCAATTGAGCGGGCATTGTGTCTATGGGAGAGTGTTCGGGAGTCTGAGTAGCATGAGAGCTTGTGGGGGAGCGCGATTTAAGAGAGGCTGCGGTGTGGTGAGAAAACGAGGAGCTGCAAGCTAGCGGTGGTGGTGGACAGGGAGGACCGCAGGAAGGGAGGTGTGGCTTACCAGCAGCATAGTCGCGGTTCTTCCCGCGCAAGGAGCCGTTTGTGGCCATGGGGAGGGCTGTCATACGCAAAGAGGAGGGACACGACAGTGATCGGGGGTAATGGGGTGGTCAGGGAGAGGTCGTTGTGGGTGAGGTTGTGTGGTGTGGTGTGGTTGAGGGTCGCAGATGCGGGAGGAACTCCTTTGCCGTCAAAAGTTGGGCAACTTTGATATCATGACACTAATTCCGATGGCGCAGGCTAGTGCCAGGATCACCAATTGGCGAAGGCGTCTGCAGGAACGCTGTCTGTTTCTCCACAATCCTGGCAAGCCCAGGCTTTTCTAGAAAAAGCCCTATGCTGGCTCGCTGGGTCCGGGCCTCTGTTTTGCCCTTTGTGGTGCTTCTCCAGTCCCCCATCATCATCTCCTATACACGTCCAACTTGTACACTCCCTTCTGTGCCACCAGGAAGGCATGAGGACGCGTATGCCGCATCGAAGACCTGGCGACATTGCACAAAGCCGCACCTTGTCACTGGACCTTGTATAGCATAACACCGTCGTGCTCAATCCGCCTTGTTTTCATTGGACGGTCCTTTCCGTTGCGGCGGTCTTATCATGTCCCAACTTTCTCTGGCTGGTTTCCCATTTGCCGGCAGATTTGTGCTCACGCATGGCGGCAGCATGGCTTTGACAGCCCAGTGCCAGGACAAAGAAGACCTGCAGCCTGTCCACGGCATTACCAGGTGCCAGTCCATTCCACTGACCTTCAGCTCAGCCTTGTCGCTTGGTGCTGCACCGCAAGAGCTGAGCGACGCTTCAGCGCTGCGGCGTCACCGTCTACCTTTATTCCCACTGTCCTCGTAGTCGTCACTCGCTATGAGGCAATCTTCCCTTCTTGCGATGGTACCGGATTAGCAAATTTGCCTTTCAGCACCATCGGACGAAGGCGACAACCAATGTATACGTCAACGTGCACTGCGAAATGCAGCTTCGCCACGCTCAGACGCGCGCCGAAATGTAGCTAACAAGTCCTCGCATCGGTGGTATCCGAGCCACTTCAGCAATGCAGCAGTAGTCTTTCTCAGTAAATATTCGGATTCGCACCGATGACTTTCTCGAGGAAAAGGGCGTTTTCAGAAAGCTTGCTATTGCAAGCAGATTGAAGAAGTTGGTCATTATTTATAAAAGGGATAATATAGGCCTAGTAGTAGGACGAATTAGAAGACGCTGCTATAATACAAGCAAGCGAGGGTAACTTCAAACCGGCTCTCCCGGCCAGCATAGTTCCCCAGATTAATAGGAGAATTCTCAAAGCAGAATGTATTGTAAAATCCAGTTACAGAAGGCGTGTCTTCAAGTATCTCGCCCGAGTAAAGTCTGGGGAAGTAGAGATGGGGACGCTTGGAGGATGACTACTGGGACGATGGCTAGGTGGGTACTATGACGTGATTGGCTGAGCCGACTGCTGCCCTGGGCCAACATCGGAAACTGTCCTCATCGCGCGTGTGCCTGGAGTGAGACCTGAACCGAACAACTCACAACAACCCCTCCATCCTCCATCTCAACCATGATCCAGGCATTCCTTCAGGTACATTGGTCCATCCTCTATCTATCTTTCTCTCCGATGCTGACATATAGGATAGCGCCTGGCCCGCTGGCTCGATCGGCCCCTCTTCCCATGGAAGAAATTCGTAATTGGGTTCTCGCTGGCTGAATTCGCCTTTGAGAATTGGCTCCTCTTCCGTCAGTACAAAGTCCTTCAGAGGAAGACTGTCCCCAAAGCACTCGAAAAGGAAATCGACCAGGCTACCTTCGACAAATCCCAGGTCTGTCAACTCAACTCCGGTACACATTCTCTTGAACCAAGCTTACCCCCATGAATAGGCATACGGTCGCGCAAAGGCCAAATTCAGCTTCGTCTCCGGTCTCTACAATCAAATCAAGAATGTTGCCCTTCTCACCTACAATGTCTATCCACTCGTATGGGCCGTCGCCGGTAGCCTCCTCGCTCGCTACGCCCCGGCCCGCTTTACGGGAGAGATCTCACAATCGTTACTATTCTTTTACCTCTTCGGATTGATCGATTTGGTCGTCGGTTTACCATTTGCATACTATCACAGCTTCGTGCTGGAGGAGAAGTTTGGCTTCAACAAGATGACAGTCAAACTCTGGATCACGGACATGCTCAAAGGTCAGGCTCTCACGGTCGCCTTTGGCATCCCTATCGGCAGCGCTTTCTTGGCCATCATCAAGCGGACTGGCGACAGCTTCTTCTACTACATCTGGATGTTCATGTTGGTTGTCCAAATCACGGCTATGACCATCTATCCCGTCTTTATCGTGCCTCTATTCAACAAATTGGAACCGCTGAAGCCTGGAAAGCTTAAGGACTCTGTCGAAGCTCTCGCAACAAAGCTCAAATTCCCACTTAGTGAACTTCAAGTCATCGATGGAAGCAAGCGCAGCGCCCACAGCAATGCCTATTTCACTGGTCTCCCATGGGTTGGAAAGAAGAAGATTGTTATTTATGACACACTCCTAGAGAAGAGCTCCGACAAGGAGGTTGAGGCTGTGCTCGCTCACGAATTGGGACACTGGTCTAAAAACCACACCTCGAGACTGCTTTTCGTTAGCCAAGCTCACCTCTTCTACATTTTCGCTCTATTCTCTGTATTCATTCACAACAACTCGCTTTATGAGGATTTCGGTTTCCACAAGGAGAGGCCGGTTCTAATCGGTTTCTCTCTCTTCAACGAGATTCTATCTCCCACTGATGCTATTGTAAAACTTCTCCTGAACATTTGGACCCGAAGCATGGAGTTCGAAGCTGGTAGGTCCCTCCACTCAAGCCACTTTACCCTGCAAAATACTAATTCCAACAGATGCCTTCGGAAAAGAACTTGGCTATGCTTCCGAACTCGGATCCTCGCTCATCAAACTCCAGATCCAGAACCTCTCAAGCATGGATGCAGACTGGTTGTACTCCAGCTTCCACTACTCACACCCCATCTTGACAGAGCGATTGAAGGCTATGGGATGGGCAGGCGATAAGAAGGTCCTCGAGGAAAAGGCAAAGGATGAGGAGAAGCCGGCTTTGGCTGCGGACAGGGAACTTTAGAGCTCGGCGATTGGGTGATGGTTAAGCATTGTATGATAGGATAGACATCCGGGGTACGCAAATGCATAGCGAACTACTAGCGTAAGATAAACTGGTGAGGGAGTCAGCAGCAGTGGGGAAACCTTAGAGGTGATGCAGGGATATATAAAAAAAATGTAATGAAAACCTAGATTGAAAGACATAGCTGACAAGTGCGTAAAGTGCTTGAGGTGAAAGCTTTGGCATTAAGAAATCATTCATACGTGCTACTTGCTCTTAGCAAAGATGACTCCAATTCACAACGGCATGACACCAGAACATTTAATCTCGCGCAGAGAGCAAAGAATCATCGTCTACAGACCTCATCTACGCTGTATTCTATGTAAGAAGCACAAATCCAAGGCCACTTTAACGAACAGCACAAAAGAACCGCGTTTACACGTCTAGTCCGATTTACTCCTCCATTTCACTCCCATCATCACTATCATCGTCCTCATCGTCTTCGTCGTCCTCTTCATCCACTTCACCCTCGAGCCCGTATCCATCCTGGAAATCTGCGAGCTGTTTGACTTGCACCTTGAAGCCTGCGGATTCAAAGTTCTTCTTCATATCCTAAGGAACGGGTTAGCACTGTAGCACCTGCATTGTACATGGAGGCAAGGTAGGGCGAAGTAGAAAGAGGTAGAGAAGTGGTTGGAGGGAGCAGGAAAGGAAAGGAAAAGGGGAGAAACGAACCTCCAGCATAACACCGCCACATGTAACCACCAGATCAGCTCGTTCGGCATCAAAAACACCGGAAACAACATCTTTCAATATCTTCTTGACGTCTTCCTCGCCCACCTTCCGTACCTCGCCAAGTATCCAGTCCGAGTATGATTTTTCCACACCCCTGACTACAAGGTCTACAAAACCGCCTCGCGCCGCATCGACAATGGTGGCCTTCTCGTCGACGAACTCGCGTACGATACTGCTAATTGCGCCTTCGAGGGCCAATTTTTCGAACTTCTTAGTGCCTGTGGCGTAGCCATGTACGACATCCTTTGCCTTTTGGTACGCGGTGAAGGCATTTGGTGATTTGTAGATGCGGAACTTGAGCAGGCCTGTCTCGACATCGCGGAAGAAGTTTGTGCCGTACGCGAGACCCGTGCCACGGATTGACTGCCACATTGGGCCCTCGACGGCGTCGAGGTATGCTAGTGCCACCATGAGTGGCGGAAGGAGCGGTGATGTGTAGGAGTCGGGTCCGCTCGAGGTTAGGACTGCGAAGGACGAGTCAATCGGGAGAGGGACAATGTAGGATGCACCTCCAGGTTTCTGGCCAATCTTTGATAAGAGGGCTTTTCGGTCGTCAATGGGGTTAACGGTGGGGTTGGGGGAGGGTTTGATGACGTCTGTTAGGTGTTTGAACGTCGAGACTGGCTTAGGCAGAGTGTTGAAATCTGCTATTGCTAGGATTCGCAGATTTGAGAAGGTGAGAAGATGTTTCCTCAAAGATTCTAGTTTACCAATGACTTCTTCTGGGGTCGTCTTAAGGAGCTTGAGGATCCGTTTAAGGTAAACGGCTTTGACGAGGGTATTAGTTGCGCGGACAGACGATGCTGCATCGTAGTGGATCATGCGGTCTACAGCAAAAGCCATGCTATTTCCGTCGCGCTTCTCATCTGGAACATCTGCAAGCATTTTCTTGACCGTGGCAATCAGGCGTTCCGTGTCAAAGATCGAATCAACAAGCAGTGTGGCGAGCCACTTCACCACCGTTTCGAATTTCTCAGCCTCTGCAACAAAGTGGATATACACCATTTCCGAGTTGCCAATGTCAGTACCCCTATCAAGACTGTACTCGATAGTATCTTGCTCCAAGCTGGTGATAACTTGCTCGAACTCGATGCGTTTTCCATCCTTCATAATTGGCGTGGCAAAAAAGTTCGTTAAGTAAACCCCGAGCAGTGGCTTCAACTCCGTTGGGACGGATGCTGTGCCTAGGGCCAGTCCAAAATGGACGAAAGAAGTACGAATGTGCTCGAAGTGAATAAAGAGTGGTAATCCGTTCTCGTCTTTGTCGATGATCTTTTGGATGCTGTTGTCGAAAGAGCCCAGTTTCTTCCCGAGACCAGAACGGGCACTTATAGTCTCAAAAAAGTGAATCGATTCGGTCCCTGGAACTTTTAAGTTGGCCAGGATGTCTTCCGGAATTGGCTTGTCGTTTTCCTCCTTTGCTTCCTCGAGCTTCTGGGCCAGTTCTTTCAGTCCATCCTCACCAAGCCTTTCCTGCTGTGCCTTCACACGAGCAACTTCGTCTGCCTTGATTTTCTCAGAAAGTGCTGTAGATGGTTTACCTAAGATGGAAACATGATGAGCGTCTGATATCCACTTCTTCAAGAAAGATCGCCAGTCTTCCTCTGTCCACTTCTCCAACTCGTCGAACACACGTAGTGATCCTAGGGACTCGAAGAGATCAGAACCGTCCCGATCTCCGAATAGGTGATCCTTGATGACAGGATCTTTATATTCATCATTCCCGATCTCTGAAGTAAAACGAACTTGACGTTTAAAGCGATGGAGGCAGTCCTTCAAGTAAGCCATATCAAGCGGCCTGGAGGCATGGTCACGGAGGACGTCGAAAAACCGTTTCTCAACATCTGCCAGCTTCTCTGTAGCTACACTAGTCAAGGTGAACCATATGATCATATCGTAATGACTTTTGACCCAGAAGTAAACCATGCTCGCGAGATGTTCCTTTTCAACGAGAGTGTTGACAAGGACCGAGACTGAGGAACCGGCGAGGTACATCAGGATGGTATTCAAGGCAGTCTCTAGTTTGTCATCCTTTGCCTCGGGTCCGAGAAATCCGATTTGAATTTCTCCGGTTGATTCATCTTCTTCAGGAAATTCTATTGTGTCCACAACAGTCTTGCTGAGGGGTGGAGTTCGCTTTGACTCGACCCATGGACGTTTGAATGGAGCGTCGAAAGCAGGAACTTGGTCAATGATGTCGGATTCGAAATTGTCTAAAATTTCAACCAAATTTGCATGATCGACCTCTCCAATCAGAACGAGGCGCAAGTTCTTGGGTTGATACATGTCCTTGTGGAATTGACGGATGCGGTCTGCAGTTAACACTCGCAAGGCGGGTGTCATTCCTCCAGTCTCATAACGGAAACCGTCACCCTCTGGATAAAGTAAACGTCGCATTTGCAAGTCCATGAGATCGCCCTGGAGATTTTCTCGTCCTTGCATCTCGGAATAGACGACACCAGCATCATAGCCAGTACCGTCAATGTGATGAACCTCGGTATAGCATCCAGCATCAGTGAGTGTGGGTACAATAACATGATCGAGGTAGATTGGGAGGATTTGGGCAAACCCTTCCCATCCGGCTGTCGACAACGAATAGACTGTTTCAGCGGTGTCAGTCCACGCATTAGTGTCTGAGTAGGCACGCGTGGCAATCTTGTCGAGCACTCCTTTATATGGGTATTTCCTAGAGCCCTAACTGTAGATGAGAATTGTAATTTACTGGCCGTGCATGGAATTTCCTACCATAAAGCATAGATGCTCGAGTGTATGTGCTTCGGCTGGTCAGTAATGCCTAACGGATATCCCCAAAGAAATCAAACTCACGTGCACCTGAATCATCATGAATCTCTGTCGCTACAGCGAAGTATCCGTAGACCTAGGCAAGATTAGACACGTATGAGACTCAGAATTTTTTGCGAACCTTGGGGCCTTTTCTATCCACCACCACAGCACGCATCCCAGTTCTTTCAGATTCATACTGTGTGAACTCCACGTCCGTATAGTCGGCCTTGAAGTTCTGAATCTTCTTGAAATGAGAGGATTTCTCTATGGAACCCATTGTGCCGTACTGAAGTAACTGCTGGCGATGCAGGGGGAGTTTTGGAGGAGTCAAAGTTTTAAGGATTTGGTTAGGGCAGGTGTCGTTGACCAATGGTCTCAGATGCGGGTCTTCTTTGTCTGGATAATAACCGGCACTGCCATTGTTCAACATTAGCTATCGTGGTAGGGCGACGCCAACAGAAATATCTTCGTATTATACCAGTCCCCTGCTGAGTGAGGCGCACACAAGCCCCCGGCAGAATGCTGTTCATTCTTACCGATATGGCCTTAGGAACTCACGATTTTCTTAATGGGGCTGATGGGTGATCACGGCTGAGACAAGACGAATGGACGGTGGGCATGGGATATTACAGTGAGGCATGTGATGAAAGTGAGGCGCAGCGGGCTGAAATACGAGTGAGGCTAGGTTCTTACCGTTGTGCGATTATGGACCAGAAAGACAGTAGCACACCTAATATAAAACGGAATATGGTGAGGTCGCGGAAAAGCAAGACTAATCCAAATCAGTGCTCAAACTCTGTTCGCTGGTGGGGGTGGCACAAACCGCTCCCGGCTTGCTTATTGGTGATTATGGTGAGATTGTAAGGATCGCCCTATTCCCAAAACCAGATATGGGGATAGGCGTTGCTGTGCTCGAACTTCTCCTCGAGGTCGCGGGGTAGTTGTTTATAAGATGGCGGGGCCTGCAGCCTGTGAATTTATCGATTGACTAAGGAAGGGCCACTCCACCTGCACTTTCCGTAGGGCTGACTTGGCGCACTGACCACCTCTTGACGCCACTACAGCTTGACCCGATCCATGCATACCTAGGTCCCTTGTTTGTGACGAGCCCACTGTGACAAGTGTTCACGAACACGCTCCTTCTCTCAACACGACATGATCCGCATTCCATAAGATCCCAATGCCTTCCACAGTCTCGGACCAGGGCCTTGGAGACGCCATTCTCCAATTCGTGGAACACAGGACCTTTCCGCAGTCTGAAGATGTGGCCTCAGCACCTGTTCCCTCAACAGCCCTTCCGAAGCTGCAAGAGGCCGTCAGCAAGGCTCGTGAGGACACAAAAGTTTGTGGTTGGCGCCCGCAAATCAAATAACTTACTAATGCACGTTTCAGAGCGAAATTCGACAACTATCCCGAGAAGCCTCGTCCGATGTAGACGGATGGATCGACCAAGCTCGCAAATTACAGAATGACATAAAACGCTCCCAAGAAACAGCACATGAGATTGTACAGCAGGCAGAATCGGGAAAGGAACATGCCGCCAAGGTCCAGGACGCTGTAACCAAAGTCAGCTTCCTCTACTCGGAGATTGGCTACAATGAAACATTGGCGCAGACGGTCGAACAATTACGAGATATCTCGGCGCTCGTAGATTCTGCGCAAAATGCTGCCGTACATGGACACATCATACATGCACTAGAAAGACTAGAAGATGCTGATGCCGCACTCAAGCAGCTTGGACAATTCGAGAATACCGTGGTTGGAGGCCTACTGAAATCTCAAGGAGAGAAAATGAGGCTAGCAATAAAGGAGACTACGGCGGAATCATGGAATGGCCTGGTTGTTGTTGATACGAGCGAGAGGCGTATCGCACTAAAGGAAGAAATTGAACGAGACACAACCGTCCACATCAACACTGTGGTTGAAGCTCTTAAGAAACTCGGTGAGTTTGACAAATTTGTCACAATCTTGAGCCGCGATTTCGAGAAGATCATCATCTCCCCACGCCTTACTTCAGGATCTGATCACGTTGTGTATGCGATCGATATTGATGGAGATGATATCCAAATCGCCGGTCATGTCAGCGACCTAAGCGTGAAAGCGACACTAGAAGATATACAATGCATGGCCGAATACTTAAGCACTCGCCTTCCACCGTCTATCGCTGTTCCACTTTCGGAAAAAGTTGTTCCGTTCATTGCATCGCGACTGACCTCCAATTGGCTCCTGCCGTCCATACCAC
Organism: Nigrograna mackinnonii; assembly: GCA_001007845.1. Taxonomy (NCBI): domain Eukaryota; kingdom Fungi; phylum Ascomycota; class Dothideomycetes; order Pleosporales; family Nigrogranaceae; genus Nigrograna; species Nigrograna mackinnonii. Next base: position 177,429 of record JGVQ01000168.1, read on the forward strand.
TTTCCATGGAAGGAATTCCGGATTTTCAGGAAAATCTTTCTCTTGTTCTGGGGTTAGCTGAGTATTTCGATGAGCTAGAATGGAAAGGGCAGAAGCGTCTACAAGATTGGGTAGACAGGTCTGCGGATATTTGGCTAGCCCGGCGAAAGGAGGCTGCAATTGCTAGGGTACATGTGCTTTGCCAAAAGGGCGTGCGCGAGAAGAAACTTGTCGAGAGGATCGAGACCCAGACTATTTACGAAGGCAAAGAGGCTACCGACTTTCAACAGGAAAATGATGATGATTGGGGTGCTGAATGGGGTGACGAAGAACAAGAAACCGCCAAAGAAGAGCCAGCCCCTCCGCCTAAGGAAGTTGAGGAAGAGGATATGAGTGCTTGGGGCGAAGATTTCGATGTCGAGCCTGATGAAGATCACGTGGCAGAGCAGAACAAGGAAACACTCTCGAAACCTGAAGGGACCAATGAAGAGGAAATAGACGCTGATGCTTGGGGGTGGGGAGATGAAGAAGAATCGCAGCCAGTCGCACAGGAATCTCCCATAAAAGCAGTGGCCCAAAACAAAGCGAACGGAAAAGCCGCTACTTCTAAAGAACATGGCAGGCAGAAAGAAGTCACCTTGAGAGAGACATACACCGTCACTGCTATTCCCGATTCAATCCTTGAAATTATAATGCAGGTCGTCTCCGATGTCGAAACCCTGAATCAGCCAGATCTCGCAACGTCAGCAGTAGCTCCAGCTGGGGTAGGCTTGTACGCTATACCTAGTCTTTTGATGGCAATGTATAGAGCTACAGCAGCTGCTCATTATTCTAAAGACGTTGCCGGTAACATGCTGATCTACAATGATTGTATGCGCCTGTCAGACAGCCTGGGCAAATACCTCCGAGAACTAGCCGAAAACGATAGCAATTCCACGCTTTCGCCACTTTTGCGGCCATCGAATCAATTGAAATTGGTCACCGACATCAAAACAGTTGAAAGCTTTGGCAAACGTGCGTACGGACGAGAGATGGAGTCACAGCGAACGATCATTCGAGACCTTCTCGACGGAGCTCAGGGATTCCAAAGTTGCACTGCTGCTCCATTCGCCGCAGAATGTGATAATGCAATTGCAATGACAATTGATCGAATTGAGGAGGTCAAACGTCAGTGGCAAAACATTCTCTCCCACTCTGCACTTCTCCAGTCGCTGGGGTCCCTGGTGTCGACCGCTTTAACGAAATTTATCACCGACGTTGAGGATATGTCAGATATTGCCGAAGATGAATCCAAGAAGCTTCACTCATACTGTGTGTCATTGTCATCACTGTCATCGCTTTTCCAGACAGAGAATGATGCTGGAGAACCTCAGGACATGACGAGCATATACACCCCGAACTGGTTCAAGTTCCAATATCTTGGAGAGATCCTAGATTCCAGTCTCGCAGATATAAAGTACTTCTGGACTGACGGCGAGCTCAAGTTAGAGATGGAGGCAGAAGAAGTAGTGGATTTGATTAAAGCACTTTTTGCGGAAAGCGAGCATAGGAGGAAGGCTATCGGAGACATAAGGAGAACGAGCATGCATTAGGCTGGGTACAGGCCCTGGATATTATCATGATGGCCAGACTTTTGAGACTTATGAACCCATATTGTAATGCCTGCCTAACTAAGTCAATATCACCCAATTTTGACAATATTTGACTCGATCATCCGGATTGCACTCTATGAGCCCTCACCTGCAGGTCTTGGAAGAGGTTCATCATGTGACGCGGAGCTTTCAATCGCCGACTAACCCGCGCTAGACCCTGTTAGAAAAAAAGTCCAGAGCGAATGTCCCCAAAAATTTTGGAGCTCTGTTCGACACAAGCTACAGTGGTTCACCTATCATGGACTCTACGACAGCAGATGACTCCTCCCAGTCTAGGGTGCAAATCCGACTGAGCACAAGGGATGCGGGCGTCGAACTTCCTTCAGATCCTGGAGCCCTGCTTGTACCAACCTGTACGTTCGCGCATGCAAACCCACGAGGTGGATGTAAAAGCTCGCGCAGCAACTGACAATTGCCATAGCTCTCCGTCGCTTCAATCTATCACAGCTCGTAAATAATTTGTTGCATTCGTCGACCGCTATACCTTTTGAATTTCTCGTCAATGGCCAATTCTTGCGAACCTCGATCGATGAATTCCTCACGCAAAATGGCATAAGTGCTGAAACGGTCCTGAACGTCGAATACACCAGAGCTTTGATACCCCCATTGAATGTGTCGAGTTTTGAACACGATGATTGGGTTTCGTCCGTGGATATTTTATCTCAGAGCTCCCCCGCAGGTGCATGGACGAAAGAACGCATTCAGGGTGGACAGGAAAAAATACTAAGCGCAAGTTATGATGGCCTATTAAGAGTTTGGAATCTATCAGGAGATGTAATAGCCACGAGTACGGCCCCGAACAATGGAGGAAGAATCACAAGTCTGAAAAGTGCGAAGTGGTTGTCGGATAAGAAAATTGTTGCGGCTGGCCTGGACAACGTAGTGAGAACCTTCAAATTCGATGAGGATACGCAGACGATCACACCGGCGTTAGAACTCTACGGCCATCGATGGGGCATCGAAGATCTAGCAGTTCATGGGCCAGCCAACCGAATACTTTCAGCTTCCTCTGACACCACCATTTCACTTTTCTCCAGTACTGCAAAGGATGCCCCAGCAGCACCTGCAAATCTTCTCCCAACTTCAACAATAGCCTCCAACAAGCGACAAAAGCTTTCCAAACCGGATAAGAGCGTACCATCCCGCGGGGCAATTGCCACCCTTAACGGTCATTCATCACCAGTTTCCAGCGTCATTTTCAAGCCCGAGGACCCTACAGTTGCGTACTCGGCATCTCACGATCATAGCTTAAGGACATGGGATCTTCCAACGGCTACGTGCGTTGACACGCGAACGACGGGTCATTCGCTTCTTTCACTCACAGCTCTTCCAAAACTCAATCTGATTGCAACGGGAACTTCGGCCAGGCATATCACGCTTATTGACCCTAGAACTTCCGCTACGCAAGTAGCCGTCATGACTCTGAGGGGTCATGGGAATGCAGTTGTCTCTCTCGACACGGACCCTGATTCCGAGTTTGGATTGATATCTGGATCGCACGACGGGACAGCTAGAATTTGGGACGTACGTAGCGTTCGACGAGAAGGCGAAGGAGGCCAAGTTGGCGAGAGTGTTTATTCCATAGAAAGAGAGAGCGGAGGAAAAGCAAAAAGCAGCGGCGAAGGAGCGAAGGTGTTTTCGGTACGGTGGGATCAATCTGTCGGCATTGTAAGCGCCGGGGAAGATAAGAGGGTGCAAATTAACCGTAGCCGATGAATCAATGTTTAAGACATATTTATGGACAAGATAAGAAGGAAACAGTAGGCGTTTACTGGAAAATTTAGATACCATATGGATTGGGCGATGAATCATATCCTATTCCCTGACCTTTCAGCTTTTACTATGATAAAATTGTATATGCTTATGGCCTCTGACATGGCTGTCTTCCCAAACATCAGTCATCAACCCCGCTGTGTTTTCCAAAGACTTTTTAACTCTATACCAGCTTAATATCAACGCCATATAATGCTATAACAATCAAAAGGGTATCATATCCGACCCACATCACAATCTCCTATCCCCTTCTTTTCTCAAAGCCACTTTCAAAACAAACCGAATAACCCACTCAAACCATATGACCCGGCAAAAGGAAATTCGCAACCCCTTCCTTGACCGCATATTCATGTCCGCAATTCCCACAGGCCAATTTCCCCTCCCTAATACATGTCTCGAGTAGCACACGATGCAGATCCTTCGCTGTCTGACTCGGCACCTCCTCCGCTTCGCTTCCTTCTTCTGAAGTAGCCTTACTAGGTTCTACAAGTGCATCGCGTTCCGGTGGTGTAGGTGGGAGGTCAGGAAGACCAAGCTATTAACCAATTAATCTCATGCTCTCCAAAAAACTGTCGAGAAATTGTCGCAGCGCACCCATACACAAGCGAGACCGTGCCTATCTCACGAATAGAAAATAGAAAGGGAAAAGAAAGACGTACTTCACTAGCAATAGTCCTCAAACCATCCCACATAAGCCTCGGCAGTATATTTTGTAAAAACGCAAGATTTACATCCGTCTCCACGATCTCGAGCTCGGCGTCCCGCGGGTGCAGGGGAAATGACGCTTCGGAAGTTTTGCAAGCTTTGACAGCGCAGGTTAGGAAGTTGAGGGTTAGGAGTTTCATTTTGGGTGCGAATGGTTCGCGTCGATATGGCTCTAGGTACGGGGAAGGTGTTGAGCGCGATTGAGGGAGTTGGTGGGGGAAGTTGCGTGAGGTGGGAATTTTTTTGGCGGGTGGAGGTGGGGTTTTTACGGGACTAAAATGAGGCTCAAAATTAAGCTTATTTTGGGTGCGAGGGAGCTGTTTAGAGTTTAGACATCGCAATCGACAATTTAGAATGCAGATGTAGTTCGTAAAAAAATATCTATTTGCAGCTCAGATGTGCCTTCATCCCAGTACTATTCGAGGCTGGACTAAGACCGTCCAAATGAAGATCTATCAAAGGCCAATCCTTCGATCAATGCTCGGAAACCTGTAGTTCAGGGAGATAAATGTCTAGTTCGGCAATTCCGATCCATCAGGGTCAATTCTTTGACCCAGAGCTCCTGTGAGGATGAATAATCCTTGGGGTATCATAATTAAGCCGCCAACGCCATGCAAGTAAATGAATGCCCTAAACAGCCGACTCTCAGCAAAATATTAGAATGTGTAGCAAGGCAGACCTGGATAAAAGCTACAGGTCGGACATTACAGCCTTATCTAAAGAGCACATCGATCGAGTCCATATCTTCAATCTCAGCGTCAGCGACTGTGTCCATGGGTCGGAGCCTGTCTCCATCGAACATGAGGGTCACAGGCTGATCAGTAGGGATATTGTTCCTTTGCTTATATGCGGAAGTCAGATGTTCAAAGGTTGTGTCCTAAAGCAAAGTTTAGTTTAAGCCAAACAAATCGGGGAAGTGGGAGCCCTACAGGATTCACTGTAACCTTGAAATCCGGCTTGCCCTTGGCTTTCAATATTACCCTCTTTCGCTCCTCTTTCGCTGGCTCCATCACGGGTTCTAGCTCTTCCGGAGAAGAAACGGCATGAATAGCTTTTTTCTTCGCCATTTCCTCTGCGGCTTTCGTTTCCTTATGTTGTTCGAAAAGCTCTTTTGTCCAAGCCTCGAGGTGAATCTTGGGCAGATCTTCATCCGTGTACAGATCGTTGCTTCCGTCCATGGATACATTTCCATATGCATCCACACTCAATCCCAATCTGATCACCGTTGTGCTATCGAATAACTTATTGCTCTTCCACGTAAAGAACACTTGCCGGGTCATTTCAGGTGAAAAGTTCTGCTGCTTGCACCAGGATTCTCGGGATTTCTCCAACGTGTGATTGGTCCTAACTTTGATGAACATGGGACTTGAGTCTGGAATCTCAGACGTGATGAATAATTGTACGATAGGACCTTTCGCTACGTCCTTTGTGGGCGCACCTTCAGTATTTCCAGTGGAAACCTGTCCTTTGTTTGCAGCTCTTTCTCGAGCTCGGGCTGCTAGTCTAGCCAGAAATGGATCCTCAGTCTCTTCAACTTCATCGTCATCTTCTACGGTACGAACAGGTTTCGATGTTAATTGTGGGAGGCTCGCCTTTGGAGGGCTGAATGGAAAATCTTCTGGGTTTGAATCGGAGTCTCCGAGATCTATCACATCTGATTGCTTTCGAGGAAATGAGCTAGCCGAGCTGGAAGATTTGGTGAGAGAATCGAATCGTGAGGAAGGAGAGTACCCGGGTGCTCTGGGACCTGGAGATATGGGTGTCGTACCCCGTCTGTCTTTGAATTAGCTAGATCGAGAAGCTTAGCGAAATTTGCCCATACCCTATAGTGTTTCCCTTAGTCAACCTCTCCGGACTCAAACCCAGCTTCTCATCATCCTCAGTAGATGTCTTGCGCCGCTTCCTGTCCCGCTCTCCAGCTGCTTTTCGCTGTTTCTCGTCTTCTTTCTCTCTCTCCAATTTCCTCCGTTTAGCTTCCTCAGCTACGATATCCGTGAATTCGTGGGAATGGCTGAACAGGTCTTTCTTTCCCCCCTCCTCGCCCTTGGCATTTGTCTGCCATGCCGCTTTCTTGAAGATGGATCGCTTTTTCGGAGGCCCTTGTGTTAGCTTTTCAGCACTATCAGACATTGCGGGCGCATGGGGTCGAGGATTCGTGGCTAGAATATGAACTGGATTGAAGGGTTAAGGTGAGGTAAACGGAAGTCTAGTTTTCGAGATCGAAGATTCGAGGCTGACGCGCGATCACGCTTCTCGCGATCAGCCCGATCTCGAGCGAACGAGGATTGGTCTGTGCGTGGAACCTAGTGCGGGTTGGGCCCCACTATTTCCGACGACATCAAATACTTTGGATAGCCGGAGCCAAAGGAACCAAATCCATAACTACGCTCCTTCTACACCTACCACCACTCCAAACATCTGATAAATTTTACAATTCTCACCAACTTCAATCGAACATCAATCCTCTAATCATACTTTGCGAATCTTTCCCTCCATCATGTCTGATCATGAGGACGAACACCTCGAGAACGGCGAGAACGCAGAAGTCCAAGGCGATGCCAGGGATCCCAGCGGCTTCTTGAGCGAGATTATCGGCGCGCCTGTCACTGTAAAGCTGAACTCCGGGATCGTGTACAAAGGTATGTTTGTTTAAGATTGTGTTATGGTCCATCTTATCATAGGGCTCGATGCCATTGTATCGTTGAGCTTTACATGGCAAAATACCGATTTCAACAATCACCTATTCCATGACTCACATAGACTTACTTTTTTACCCGGGACTCGTTTCTTCAAAACAGCGCAACCTGAGCAATACCCTGTATGATTCTGCAATCTAACCACTCATTCATTAGGCGATCTACAATCCGTGGACGGTTACATGAATATCTCCCTAGAGCGATGTAAAGAGGTGTCTGAAGGGAAGGTCATCCGCAACTGGGGTGATGCCTTTGTACGCGGAAACAACGGTACGCTTGAACCCCAACATATCATTTTCTTGAACCCAATTTCCGTTCCACATACCTAGGCCTTGCCTATAAGGTCGTTCATTCAGAGTGTGATGGCATATGTTAAGGCCGCTACTAATTTGTTCTCGAAGTTGCCTACATTTGTGCCGATAATGCTTAAATACACATGATGGCTCTCGAAAACTTGGTATAATGAGATGAGATCAGGAGGGCCGTGGTAGTGTGCACTTCGGCTGCGCAGTCGCCTTGAGTCTCGAAATTTGTGCTCGGCTTATGGAGTACCACATTGATGAATGAAAATACCATTTCGACTCAACCTTTATCGCAAATCACACGATTCTACTAGAGACAGTGAGACATTCACCGAGAAAACAATGCAATTAGAGTGAAATGTTAAACAGGGGTCAAAAACATTGATCGAGTGCCTGGTTTAAGACTCGGGCAAATAAAGGACCATTTCCGAGCACTCTGGTCTACAGATCTCTACTTACTATGACTACCCCGCAAATACCTTTTCTTAGTTTCAACGCCCTCATATCCGATCACCAACTCAGCTAAGTCAGATTGGCAATCAGATCTAAACCACTTTTCGATCGGCGGTCAACATCCAATTGAATCAGATCGAGATTGGTAAGTAGAACAGGTCGCGGGCCAGTACAAACAAACAGCGGATGAATTTCAACCTTGAAAGAAACCACAACGAAGCCAACATTCGCAAGCAGGAACACAAGCAAACATCGCGGCAAAGTAATGCAACATCATCCACTACATTCGTCATTCAACAGAGTACTCTAATCATCACAACAATGACTAAGGGATCTTGTTCGTCCACGCCATGACTGTTGTCCCATGCACAGCAATTTCGCCCTTCTCATTGCGCTCTACGTCCGCGCCTGATAACGCTGTGTCGAAGATTCGGCGGAAGTCCTAGACTTTCGTTAGCCTCTATGCTTTACTGAACGCAAACTTGATCTTAAATGTCTATGTGAATAGCATTATGAGCGTCGATAGAGGAGGTAAGTTACTCCAATAACCTCGGATAAATATGGATATCCTTTGGTAGCGAGCATCGCTGGCATCATTTCCGAATAGCTACATTTATTCCATGAAAGCTATCATGTAATCGGCGTATCCGGGGAGAATGACGTAGAGGTCTTTTCGCCGCTCCTTCCTTCCATTCGTCTTCGGAAATCCTTGGCGGGGTCCGCTCAGCAGTATCACGGATTCGCGAACCAGCTTGTTTGTATTTGAACCAATGCGACAACCAAGAGCACCCAGCAATAGCATCCGAAATTGGCGAATTACGCGCGCCCGGAAGGCTTTTCTTACAAATTGCGCCAAGGGGGGCTGATAAAATGCATTCACCTTTACCTCTGCCACAGCGTCACGGAAGCAAGTGTAGTCACCAACCCTCGAATCGGAAAGCATCAGCTCTCGATAACACGTGGTCGAGTCTTTCAGACGGACCTTCAGCTATGCATCAAAGCATGTCGGCTCGTTGGGAGAGCTTGACCATGGGCGTGCCGTCGCTCATGATTCGCCCACAATATACAACACACCCCTTCGCTTTAGCCCGAACCTTGAGGCGAAATGGATATCCCGTCCGCTGCGTATACATGGGTTCTGCATATATGGCAGAATGTTCTCGAAGCGCGCTTAACCGGTACAGTTCGCTCCTCTTTGCGCCAGGAGTTGGATCCAAAGTAGGCGTTCATTCTTCCATTGGGGGTCTCATAACACACACACACTGCGGTTCTACTTTGTAGCATACTAATACGCCACAGCAATATTGATTCAACGCGGTCCATAGACAATGATACTGGGACCTAAGATACTTGTATGGGTCCAGAAAAGAGCCTGGGATAGATACAACAACATTGATACTGTCGGGCGGAGATGGACGATACCAACGTCATTGAATAAAACCAGACTAAACACGGCGTAGTGGTTTAGTAACGTGTCAAAGGAGCATATCTATCCAAGGCCCGTGACATTGGAGACCGCTGGGGAACTTTCGTAGTCCTGGAACAGCTGGGGAACAGGAAGAGCCAAGGACTTGAGGTTGGTGATATTGAAACTTGCTCAACGGGGAACGCGGTATACCTGGTGCGCATGGGCAACCCGCATCTCCTACAATTTGAGCCCATTCAATCTTGAAGAGGTTTTATCACATCTTTGCGGAAGATGTTGGTAGTCGCCTTAAGTCCTTTTCAGGTGTTTCGCCATATGGAGTGCCCCAGGGCTATTGGCCAATTCCCAACAAGTTGGCTGAACACCAACGAGTTCAGAGGTGAGAGCAGAAACAAACACTTACATCTAATTTATCGCCTTCTAATACAGCCACATGGCTCAAAGTTCGAAGCCTACTCCATAGGGCCTCCTTACTCAGCCAGACCGTCCATTTCACTTTGTTCTCTCCGAGCGGCAAAGAGAACAACGAATTGTTCTTTCCGACAAGGGCAGCAGTTATCGGGGTTGAGGATACTTGGTTCTCAAAGGCTTTACGCCAGACATCATGACGAAATCGTGGCTCGTGATCATCAGTCACGTTGTCAAGTTCGAATAAGTGCGCTCTTATCGTTGAGGCCCACGAGTTGGTCGTAGGATAAGTCTTCGGTGTATTGTCTGGACACTATGAGCGTTTTGTCGAATAAACAAATCTCTCAGAATGGGCAATTGAGGGATTGAGACGGTAGAAAAATACCAAAGACATGTGAAACCCATACACCGACGAACCGGATGAAAGAAACATAATGTGTATAAAACTTTTTGAAATACCACCAAACTACGCAAGGCAGACGAATAAAGGACATATATCAAGACTATATTTGAAAAGCTGAAAGGTGGTGGTCGAGGAAGAGAAGTATCGCGGTTGTGTTAGTCATCCATTTAGGGGTATACGTGGTTGTTACCAATATGGGAAAAGATACTGGAACGGGAACGCCCAGGAAATGCAGCGCGAACGACAGAAAGGCATGCCGCGAGAAGCAAGGTCCCTGCAGCGCACAGAAAACAAGAGCATTGAGTGTTGCGAGCTGCAATCCCCTCACATGGACATCGACATAGCGTCACGGGTTGTGATACTAGAGAGTGCCAACTCACAGTCCTCGGCGTTCCATATCATGCCAAAATTCCCTTCAGCTTTCAAGACACGATGGATTTCATGCAGAGACTCTTCATTTGCGAACCAATGGAATGCCTGCAGAAGCTTGTTAAACACAGAGTGTGAAAAGTGGGTGGGGCATATGAAAGCGACGAAGCAACGCAGAGCAACCCATTGCTGCCGAGGGACAAGGTGTACGTTGGCGTAAACAAAAGCGGTGAGAATACAAAAGCGACCCAGCGCAATGTCTCAGATGCTCTGAAACGGAGAGATGGCCGTGTGGGCAAGAATTGTTCCGAAATCGAGATGTGAATTGTGACGCATACGAAGGAAAAGTGGGCAAGAGCTGCAAGTCATCGAGAGCGGATTACGCGTTCGGGTGCTGGAAAGAGAAGGACATTGAGAAGAGGAGGTTGGATCTACAAGCTGAGAGGAGAGAAAGGAGGGGCGGGAGTGCTAACTTGGACGGCGTCATCTGGGACTGCAGTGCAATGGTGCGGAACGTTGCATGCCAGAGTTCTGAAGAGGGGTCCACGACCAGACAACAGAGCCGGAAACGGCTCGCGGCGCCCTCATCTGGCATGCAGCGCGGTGCAGCTTGGAGTGCAGCAACAACAACACCTGCTGCTGCACCACACAGGTCGCACAGTCGCAGAACGTGCAGTCAAGATCTGGTGGCTTCTGGGGATGACAAGAGGAGAATCGCCTCCGGAACGTACCTGTGCGGCGAAGACGGCGTCCACGCTCTCGTTGTCGACGGGAATAGAGGTGGAGAGTCCGGAGACGCACGTGACGTTGGTGAGCATTTTCTTGGTCAATTGCTCCCGCATCTCGGAATGCGGCTCCACAGCCATGACGCTGAATTGCTCCTCTCTGGCGGCAAGCAGTTCAGTAAACTTACCCGTGCCAGCGGCGAGGTCGATGAGGCGGGCACCGTGACTCCCGCTTACACCAGCAGCATCAAGGAGAATTGATACCGCTTCTGGAGGGTATGATGGCCTGTGCTGGTCATAGAGGCCCGCCTGGGCGAAGCCACTGACTGCTCTCTCACTGAGCTGGGGAGATTCGTTGGCGGACATGGCTCGGCTCAGCGGTGTTGCTTTCGCGGTCGCAATGCTTGGGTTGATGCGTTGTTTGGGAGGGGGTTGGTACGTACAGGAGGGCGTTTTGCTGGCTAGTCGTCGCTATGTACAGAGAGTACACAGTAGCGGCCTCGAGAGTTTGGTACTCCTCCCCCTCGACTAGGCGCAAAGGGGCATCTGCGATGGCGGAGGCTGGCAGCCAGCGAGAAGACGTGATATGATGTAGTGCGAACCCGGGGCGGCTCTGGCGCAGCATCGCTCGGATCGCAGTGGTGGATACAAGGTACCGAACAGCAAAAGCATTGGGCGCCCCGGCTACGTCGACGGCGACAGGGGCTACAGGGCTAGCAGCACGAGCAGCTCGAGCAACTCGCAAATCGTCTCTCGTTCAGTGTTTTAACACGGAGTATCCGTCTGCCCTGTGTGTGCCGGCAGAGAATGGAGAGGGGAGACGTAAAGATTTGCGTTCATGTGTACAGGACTGGAGATGAAGCCGTTGCATGAAGACGGGCAGGTAAAGATTCGATAAACTGTCGCCCCCCGCCGACGAGGGAACAAACCTGAAAGGGAGGACTTGGGCCTGCTTTGCCACTTTATTGTGGGTATCGTGGCCTTGTTTTGTAGCCACTCAAACGGGCACGCTCGCTGCCCCCTACGCCCACGAGCACTTTTGGGAACAGAGCCGCCGATGGTCTAGAGAAGCAGACGCTGGGGGTTCGCTGTCAACCAGGGCTACCCACGCCGCAGGGCCATGCTCCACTCCGCTTCCTTCATCTCTGCCATGTGAGAAGGGCAATCAATGGGTCAATTTGTGTGCGCGCGCCTGGCTGAGAGGAGGATGCAGCTTCATATGCTCCCAATATTTTTTTTTTCACACTTGGGTTTGGCCCGAGTCTCCTGACATGCCCGGAGCAGGCGCATAATGCACGATAAAGACTTCGGCGTGCACACAAACCGTGTCCTCTACGGATTACTTTGATACACACACACCTGTATTTTTGGTCGGCGTCCGATTGTTTCGAGACGGGAGATGGGCAAGAGGATGGGGACAACAGGACAAGGGCAGGAGAGTGAGGACAGGAGTGCATGTCAAGCCTCAGAGGGCCGGGTCTTGGTTTGCTGGCGGCGTGCCTGGATTGGAGAGCTTCCAAGGCGTCGAGGGCCATTTTTAGGACGGTCAGGATGCTTAGGAGCGTCTGTAGGCCGGGGATGGCGCCGCGCGCAGGGGGCTCTGGTGGCTCCGGCGATGCTTACACCATCATCATGGCCATGGTGGCCACCAAGATGGGATGAGCCCAGCCCAGCCCAGTACTCAAAAGACAAAGGACGAAAGACGCTGGAGCAGCTACTCGGTATGCTTAGCTACTAATTGACACAGGCACAGGCCACAGAGATGGTGCAGAGCCAAGCCCCAGCCCAATCGCCCACTCATTCAGCTACTCTCAGGTTTTTTTGGGGGGTTGGCCGGAGAGGCGAGAAGCTGCATCTGCATCTAGCACTTTCCCGGGTGTCCTAGCCACACGAGGCCATGGGACAGCAAGTCGTCAGGAGTATTTTCCAAAACACAAGAGGCCCGATGCATGCGACCAAAAAGGCGCCGCCTGATTCTCTCTGCGCCTCCTGCGTGCTGCCTGTCCTGCCCATGCTGGTGCTGCTGCTGGTGCTGCTGCTTGCCGCACGCGGTGCCCGCTGGGGGAGTTTGTAAACAGTCAAAGTGCATACCAGTCGGCCCAGTCCGCTCACGCTCACGCTCACGCTCACAATTCACCCTCTCCCAGCTACGCCATTGCACCACACACACCCATACACATCCCCGGCCCGCTCCCTATAATCGCCTCACCTGGGCGCTAGGCCTCAAGCGGGCGTGATATTATTGCATCGGTAGATCTTTTGCAAGCGGGCGTTGGCGAGGAACATCATCGGACGGCAAACTCCCTATCCTGCCCGTGAGCATCTAACGTTTTGGCCTTGCCCGTGCTCAACAAACTCAACTTTCTTTCCTAGTCCTGTCTCCCCAATCTCCAAAAAACCTCACCCCTCGTCCAAACCCTCACCAACCCTCCCAACCCGTCCACCCAAAACAACCCTCCTCTCCACCTCCACCTCATCCCGCCAGCAGTCCCTCGTTTCGTACCACGCTCCTTGGTACCTCGTCCCGCGTCTACCTGCGTCCGCTACCTGGTAAGTCGCTGCTCTCCTTACCACCACGCCTGTTCCGAGGCCCCGGTAAAATCTGGTAACGCTGTTGCCCTCGACGTTTCCCCAACCACGCGAGGTAGAGGCTGGTGCTTGCCACAGACGACGCAGGGCTCGATTCGAGTCGCAATTGCTCGCCGTGTGCTGGCTCTGCCGTTGCCGCTCCTGTCAGATCCTGGACGTGTCTTGTATACACCGCCCAGATCGACATTCGCCTGACGTCGAATTGACTTCCCCGGCTGCTCAGCATCAAACACCACCCCAAGTTTCCTCGCCTCCAACCCATCATCTTTCCGCGCCAACCCACGTCGCTGTCCCTCCGCATCTCCTCAACACCTGCGGGCGGCGTATTCTTCCGTCTTCGTCTGCTAATGCCCGACAGTGCTCAGATCCCCACGAGAGTCATTCCTTCATCCCTCCTCCCTCGTCGGAACGGATCACCGCAACAGAGCCTTTCCCGTCGTTCTTCTTTGCATTAATACGGTCCTGACGATATAATATCTCCTTCCTGCATGAGCGTCGCCGCGTCGACATAGGTCGGTCGGGTGTTCGGTGGGCATATCAATAAGCATCACATTTTTGCCCGTCGTGTCTCACAACATGGTCAAGCCTGGGTTCGGATTCCTTCCTGGCCGTAGAAAGTCGTCAGGGAATCCCATGGACGATGTTAACTTGAATTTGGCATCAGACTCTAGCCCAGTGACCGAATCGTCGGGCTTTCGGGTCCTGAATACTGATGAGGCTGATAGAAGGAAGGCGGAGCAGGCGTTGAAGAAGACGGAAAAGTCAAAGTTTGGACGATTTAGTGGGTTTGGGTCTGGTCAAAAGGGGCGTTCCATGTCTGTCGACGAGGACTCGCCCTCGTCTTCGAAGCGGTACGTACATGATGCGGCTATCAACTTTGCTACCGGTACTGAACATTGCAGCAGCGATAGTAAATCAAGCAGCGGAACATATTCATCCAGACCGTATCATCTCAGCAATTATGGGGGATCAAGTAGCTCTACGCTCCCATCGTCCGCCGATATGGATATGAACGACAACATGTTCGCAAATCTACCTCCGCGCCCACCGGTTGCACAACACAGCAGTTCTCCCAGCCTTCTATCCATGGGTGGTGTAAGAAAGGAGCTACCAATGCTTCCCAAGTCTCGAACAACGGACATGTCGGGCTACTATGGAGACACAGGCTATAGTTCAGGCCGCAATCGTGGCATGACAAACTCGAGCTACGCTAGCACCGCTATCCCGCCAAAGCTTGAAGGAGACCTGGACTTTGGCAAATCGGGTTTCGACGATCTATTTAGCGGCATGGACAGGAAGGAATCTCCAGATTTCATGAATGACACCCCGGGCCGCTCTCTTCTCGCAGGCAAGCGCCAGATCCAGGCGGAACCCATCAAGATCGACCGAAAGCTAGACATTGAGCCACCCCCTAAGTCCTGGGACAGCCGTGGATCTAACGAAAACCTCATCTCGTCGCCCAACGAGGACAATTCTCCTCCTCCACCGCCGGTTCCAAAGCACAAGTATGCTCCCGTCGCCTCGCATAGCCCTGAACTCAATGTGTCAGGCGGTTTCGAGGACGAGGACGCAAAACTTGTTCGGCAGTCCGTGATGCAGCGCAAGTCCCTCCTCGAGCATTCGCCTCAACAAAAGCCTCCGTACACCTCATCCTCTTCGGCTGGATCTCTCCAAACGCCGCTCTCCTCTCGATCTGCTTCGAACAATACTACACCCAAAGCACCGCCACCTCGAGCTGCGGTATCACCTTCGGTAGAAGAGGATGATGATAATCTATTTGCAGCACCGAAGCCAAAAGTGAGTCCAGAACGAAAGCCCGCCAATCCTGTCCGGAAGGAGAATGTTCCCCCGCCCCCGGCAGCCACTGGAGAACCCTCCCGCAGGGTCATGACTGCCGCTGAGTTCCAGGCGCAAAAGCGATACCAAATGACCCAGCCCGCCGACGAGAGTTCCGATGAGGAGGAATACGATGATGAGGAAGAAGCAATTGAGCAGCGCTTGAAGGAAGAACAAGCCCGACGAGAACAACAACGCATGCAGATGGCCCGTGATCACCTTCGGCGTTCTACTACAGCTCCCGCGGATCCCAACCGGCCTGCTAGCGGAATGGGTACATCTTTCATGGGCAATGGTTTCCCATCCGAGATATCGAAGGATGCAGATCAGTGGGACGATGAGGATGTTCCACTCGGTATTCTGAAAGAGCATGGATTTCCAAGCCGCGGCAAGCCCCCTACACAGCCAACAAATGCGACCCCGTCATATTTCCGATCTTCTACACCGACTATGCCAGATCGCCCAGCTTCCGCAGGGGCCATGAACAATCGCTCTTCCGCCTATAGGCCACCGTTCGCTCGTGGCCTACCGGACGATCCCCACGCATCCTTCATTGGAGGTGGAATTGTAATGCCCTCTAACCGCGAGTCCATGGGTTTCAACCGTGCCGCTTCCGTGTACGGTGAACCGACTGGTGGGGCACCGTACCAAGACCCACAGCAGCCGTACACTTCGCTCGTTGACCAGATTCACATGCGGGATATGTCCAAACAAAAGTATATGGGTGGCGCATCCAGCAAAAACAAACCTCAGCAAGGCCCATTCACCGGCCTACTTGGAAACCAGATGCACATGAACCAGGCGCAAAACCCCACGCGGATGTCTCAAATGCCCATGCAAGGCATGCAGGGTATGCAGGGCATGCAAGGCATGAATGGCATGAATCAGATGAACCCAATGATGAATATGATGGGCGGCATGCCTATGATGGGCATGAATCAAATGAACTATCCCATGGGGAATCAGAACGACTTTATGCAACTGCAGTCTATGCTGTTTGCTCAATCTTTGCAACAAGCTCAGCAAATGATGCAGGCAAACGCAATGATGGGCCAGCAAATGCCGCAAGACCCCCGTATGTCCATGGTACAGCAGAACATGGGAATGCAAAATCCAAACCTTGGAAACAACAACTTCCTCAACGTCGGACAGGGGGGCATGAATCCGCAACGACCAATGTCGATTATGTCATTTGGTGGTGGCCAGCAGAGCCGCCCATACTCCACTCCAGGAGCAGTTAGCATGAATCAAGGTGGATTCCAGCCGCAAATGGGTCCAAACGCTGGCTACACTCCGTCCATTGCTCCCTCTGAGCGCTCCAACATTGGTCTTGCTTCCAGGTATCGACCAGTCATAACTGGTAATGGCATGGGCGGCGACGCTGGGTCCACCGTCTCATCAAAGACCCTTCAGGCTTCCGGAGGTGCATCTGCTACGTCAACGCTAAAAGTCAAGGGGATTCTTAAGAAGTCTGGAGTGACCCAGGTCACAGTACGCGAGGACGATGAGGATGATTGGGCTAAGATGCAAGCTCGGAAGAACAAGTTCGGAAACAAGAAAGAGGAGACTAATGGTCTACAAGAGCTCGCACGTGCTGTTGACGGTTTCTAATCGCTACTTCCCGCTCACTGCAATATCCCCAGTCTACAAGGATACCGATATCTCAACAAGGAATTATGAACTTTAGAAAGGCAACTGCATATCACTATACGATCTTGAAAAAATAATTACCAACCTCAGCGATACTATGTTGGAAGCGGGATATATCTACAGCCTGGGGCAGGCGGTTGCTAGATTTCTTGACAGGACCGATGGATAATACCGAAACTGAAGGCCATGTTGAGGGCCAGGAACTAATTCACAGGGACGCATCTGGATTTGATCTGCATTTTGGAAGGCGTTTAAAAGGGATGACTACCCTACTGTCTTTGTGCTTTGCGTGTTATTTGGAGCGATTATTGGATCCCATTTTAAGCAGGAAACGCTTTTCTGCATTTACAGGAGGACGGATGGATGATGCCCCATTATTCTTTCATTCTTGGAAAAAACAACATTGCATCATCGTCATTACTACAACAATCATGGTCTGGCCGGGATTTTCTCTTTTCACCCTCTTTCTTTTGGAACTCTTGGTTGGGGGCCTGGCCGATCACTTTACCGACTGCCTAGCAATCCTGGCAGACTTTAGGGTAGACGGGTGGATTGTGAAACTTGCGTAGGCATGAATAGGTGAAAAGAAGCAGTGGTGGTGTCTACTTCTTCCACCGATCTGCCTTGCTTACCCACACCCGCCTACTCTTGACCTCAAAACCCCTTATTCGACTTGTAATTATAATACATTCACTTCTTCCTTCCACAACCCTCCTGTCTACTGCGCTATATACCTCTCCCTCTTGTAATCTGTTGATTTGGTATGCGTGTTTGGTCTCTCCATCGTTGTTGTGTTTGATGTGAGAACAAAGTAGAGCGAAGCGAAGCAAAGTAAAGCGAAGCGAATTAGCCTATCTCTCGTCCTCTCTCTTGATAAATATCTCTGGTTAATCCTTAACGTAATCACATGTCTCTCATTAGCATAAATGCATCTACTCTGTCTCTCTCTCTCTCTCTCTCTCTCTCTTTTGTTCTAGAAATATATATACCTAGGTATACAACATTTTGTCGATCGTCTCTTCTTCTTCTTCGAGCATATGATGATGTATTCTTATCACATCTTTATCTCTATGAAGATTTCACCTAGTCTACTTGTTTGAGAAGAAGAAGAAGAAGAAGAAGAAGAAGAAGAAGAAGAAGAAGAAGGGACTATACATCCCCCCCTCCTCTTTCCCTTCCTTCTCCGTCTCCCTTCCTTCCTTCTTTCACCCCTCATCTCGCTTCGAAATCGTTTTCCATTGAGTTTCGTGTGGTCTGGTTTGGTTTGGATCGGATTGCATCGGATTGGAGGACGTAAATAATACCACAGATGTAGTTGGGCTTTTAATATTCTTTTTTTTTATATACTGGATACTGACGGGATACTGGATATATAGATGGACTGGACTGGAATAGGATGGATGGATTGGGTTGGGTAAATAAATAGGTAGTTAGTTGAAAAAATCAAGAAATTAAAAATTCAGCAATAGGGAATATGGGATTGTAGAATGAATATACTGCGAATTTTTATGTCTTTTATCTTTGGGAGATCGTTGGCGTGGCATGCTGTGCTGTAGAGGGAGAAACGTGGGGTACCTATACATGCGACAAAGGCCCGTCCCTATTTGATTTGAAGCATGGAGCTTACGTGCTGAAGCGTGTGGCTTTCTTACGAGGAGTATTGGAGGTGTGTAAATGGGACGGGTCTTTGTTCTGTAAGGCGGTGCGAGAATTCATCACTCATGTTTCGCTTTCTGTGAGAGTATGCTGTGGGCATTATGACCCGGGTTCGATTAGATTCCGGGGCTCTGGTATCTATTTGTTATATCTCATTTCAATCATCAACACAACGTTTTTGCGCCAATACTCCCTCTAGTCGCCTCACGCATTCCTATCATCTACCGCTGGATTTTCCCGTCCCGGTCCAGTAATTCCCGTGTAGCAATGACCTCTGCCTCATTGTAGCCTGTCCATCCCTTCTTCCCTGCGCTATATAACCTTACTATTTCTGCCAACTTGTTTGTAGCTAGCTCTTCGAGCTTCTTCACAGTTTCTACCTTGGGGAGCGGTATGTCGTCGTCTTCTGAGTTTGCATTGCGTTTTGACGAAGAGGTTGAAGGAGAGTCAGAAAGAAGTGGAATGAGTTTCTTAGAAAGGAGTTTGAGGCCGTAGTAGCCGCGGAGATAATTCTCATTCAGCTCAATAGAGCGAGAGAAGTGTCGAAGAGAGAGGGAAAGAGGTTTGAGATCAGAGGTTGTGGATAGATGGTAGAGAGTCGCTATTTGGGCATGCGCCTGTATCCATGTCAGTTTAATGTCCATGATTTACTTCGATGTCGTTTGGATCAGAGGGAGCACTCACACTCCACGCGTTGGGCATTACTAATAGGACCTCCTCCATGCAAAAGATTGCCTGACTCCAGGCTCCTTGGCTTGCATACAGATCACTCAACTCTGCCCAGGCTTCCACATCCGTGGGACTATTCTCTAGTAGAACAGTCAAAGCCGTTACAGCATCAGCTACCCTGCCCAAGCTTCTCAGCACAGCAACTCGCCGTTTGCGAATGCTGAAATTCGTAGGGTCTTCCCGTAATATCTTCTCATATCCTTCAAATACCTTCTCAAGCTCGGCATTATTCTTAGCCTGAGCCTCCTCGTAGATTCCGCGGAGAGTAATAATACGTTCGTTGTCAGCGCCGAAGCGGCTCGTCAGGCGGTCGAGAACTTTGCGCGCTGATGCATCATCGCCTGTACGGAGCGATGCATAAAACAGATTCTCGTGAATCGTCCAGCTTTCGGGTGATTCTTGTGAGAAAAGGAGGGATAATGGCCATGGGAGAGAGGAGGTTGGCGAAGTGGAAAGGATCGGGGGCGCCTTTTGTGAAAGCTGGAGGGCGGTTGCCGGAGGTATTTGGGACGGTGGACTTAGTAGATTTGCTTGAGCCATTGCGCAAGTTCCTCCTCTTTTCAATCTTCTGGAGATGTGGAGAGGGAGATAGTATGAGAGATCATCCTCCGGGGTTTCGTTTCTAGAAGTGAAGTGAGGCCCGAGCTCCTTCGGCGAAACTGTTGATGCTGTTCCGGCGGGCGCGGCAAGTGCCATGCACGTCAACATTGTGACCCAGAACATGCGACCTTGCCGCTTTCATCGAGTCGATTTTACTTTGGGTGAATGATTTATTTCGGAATGTTTATGGGGTTATAGATTCTCATGGAGCCGCAACCTCGGTGATCATGCCCTCTGCCTTCTCGGACCACCGCTCATCTGCCCCTCCTCGACCGTTAAGATACCCACGTCGTAGGCTATAGGAGGACTGATTGCGGATTTATAAACATGTAGGGTGATTTTGGGCAAAGTACGTTTCAGAGTGTATGTCTAAGATTGTTCAGGTTCGAGAAATCTCTGTACGACCTCATTCGAGGTCTGCGGAATCACAAGGGCACCGAGAAGGAGTACATTACCGAATCGATAAAAGAATGTCGGAAAGAAATTCGGTCCAACGATATGGACCTCAAGTCCACCGCCCTTATGAAGCTCACATATCTCGAGATGTTCGGTCATGACATGTCGTGGGCCTCCTTTAATGTTCTCGAGGTTATGTCCTCTCCGAAATACAGGCATAAACGCACAGGATACCTGGCGGCAGTCCAGAGTTTTAGAAGAGACACAGAGGTTCTCATGCTTGCGGAGAACCAGCTCAAGAAGGATATTACAAGCCCAACACCGACGGTGATCAATCTTCCGCTTGGCGCTATCCCACACGTTATCAACCCAAGCATGGCGAACTCAGTCTTATCAGATCTGTTACCTAGATTGACCCACTCGCACCCCGCGATCAGGAAGAAGACGGTTGTCACACTTTACAGACTTGCCCTGGTATATCCTGAGACCTTACGGCCTGCTTGGCCGAAGATCAAGGAGAGATTGCAGGATGAGAATGAAAACCCAAGCGTCACTGCGGCCATTGTGAACGTAGTATGTGAGCTAGGGTGGAGGAGGCCACAGGACTTTCTACCTCTAGCACCGAGACTCTTCGATCTACTCGTTGAAGGCGGTAATAATTGGATGGCTATCAAATTAATAAAACTTGTAGGTACCATGTACCAGAATTTGTACCTTCTGCTAACAAGACAGTTTGCAACATTGACTCCGCTCGAGCCTCGCCTTATCAAGAAACTGCTCCCTCCCTTGACAAACATTATAAGAGAAACTTCGGCCATGTCACTCTTGTATGAGTGCATCAATGGCATTATCCAAGGCGGCATCTTAGAAGCAGTTGAGGGGACGATGGAGGGCGAAGAAGTAGTCAGGTTATGCGTGGGCAAGCTCAGAGGGATGATGGTAATAGAAGGCGATTCCAACTGTAAGTTAAAACTTGAACTTGCTACGGCGGCCGCACACTCATGACATGTTAGTAAAATATGTCGCGTTGCTTGCTTTCGACAAAATCGTACGATCTCATCCCCATCATGTATCCGAGCAGCAAGACGTTATACTCGAATGTATTGACGATCCCGATATATCAATACGAATGTGTGCTCTTGACCTTGTGGTTGGTATGGTAAACAGCGACAATCTCACTGCTATTGTTGGCCGTTTGATGCGGCAGCTACGTAATGCACCTATAGTTTCGTCTGCGGACGATCCAGCCAATGATCGAGGGCGAACAGCAGGAGTTGTTCCGTATGCTGAGTCCGATGAATCAGATGCCGAAGAATCCCTTCGACAAGAGCAACGATCAAATCAGCCACCACCCCTCCCTGAAGACTACCGGATCAGTGTTATCCAAAAAATTCTGGACATGTGCTCACGCGATACATATGCGAACATCGCCGATTTCGAATGGTATATTGACGTTCTAGTTCAATTAGTCCGTGTTTCCCCAGCCACGAAAGCCTCATCCGCTTTGGATGGATTGGACGATGATGTGGCGACAGGCATTGGTCGGGAGCTGCAGAATGTTGCCATACGAGTGAAGAGTGTGCGGCTAGAGGCGATCGATGCTGCGCAGTCATTGATTCTTTTCGATAGACGAGATCAGATGTTTCCCTCTTCAGGCAACGGTGGTCAAAAGGTCCTCGAATACGCGGGCTGGCTCGTTGGAGAATACGCAACCTACCTGACTCACCCGGAACCCGTAATAAACTCCCTTCTACATCCAACAGCCTTACAGCTCCCGGATAGAACCCTCGCAATCTATATTCAAGCTGTACCCAAGGTATTTGCGTCAATCGCAGGCAACGAGCGCGTATCTTGGACTCCAGAGAGGAAAACATTAATGTCACTACTCATGGCAAGAATAATCCACTTCCTAGAACCACTTTCGAGCCATCCAAGCCTGGAAGTCCAAGAGCGTTCGGTTGAATATCTGGAGCTGATGCGCTTGGCCGCCGAAGCAGCATCCGGAACCGCAACAGGCGCTCCGGACGAGGATTTCGTAGACCCGCCGCTACTTCTTACACAAGCTATTCCAGCACTTTTCTCTGGCGCAGAGTTGAATCCAGTAGCTCCAGGTGCACAAAAGAAGATACCTGTTCCCGAAGGCCTCGATCTAGACGCACCCATCAACCCCAACTTACACTCCCTCCTTGCGCAAGCTGAATTAGAAGGGTTTGAAACAGAAGAAGACGACGTTTATGCAGCATACTCTGAGCCGATCACCTCTGTCTCCGCACCCTCCGTGGTATCTGCAGCGGAGCGGCTTGATGCTCGACCGAAGGAGCCAACATCCTATCAAAATGCTGTCGAAGAGGAATACCTAGACCCAGATATCATAGCCCGCAGAAAAGCAGAACGACGGGAACGTTATAAAGACGATCCATTTTATATTGATCCCGATGGCCAACAACGGTCCTCTGGTACCATCACGCCGTTGGCTAGTATAGTTCGAGCAGGAAATGATGAACTTGATATTGATGCTATTCCCATCATGGACCTTGACCTTGAGAACCGCGGCGCAGGTGAACAGATTGGGAGATCCAGGAGTCCAAGGAAACCCACCAGGAAAGTGGAAATTATGGGTGATGAAACACTCGGACATGCAGAACCCGATACCTCAAGAGAAGATATTGTTGCCCCTCGACCGACTAACAAGGGCAAGAAGAGTCTTCTCCAGGTCGATAGCTCTGGGCTTGGTTCTCTCAGTCTAGATGACGACGACAGCGGGAGAAGGATGACAAAATTAGATATCGAAAGGAGAGAGCAGGAGGAAGCTGAGATGAAGAAGGCCCTGCAAGAAGTCGAGCGATTAAGATTGGAAATGCAGCGAGCGAGTGAACGGTTGGAGGCTAAGGGTGAGCAGACAGTCGTCAGGAAGAAGAAGAAGCCTAGGAAAGCTGAGATTGGCGGTGAAGAAGCTCCAGTCGAGGAAAGCACAGTGACACAAGCCGGTGTAGGTGAACAGGCCGTGAAGAAAAAGAAAAAGAAGAAAGTCAAGCCTGAGGGAGACGAGGCAGAAGGTGCAGGTGAGGCTGGTGACGGCGAAGGGGTTGTTAAGAAGAAGAAAAAGAAACGGAGACAGGTGGTCATGGACGAGGGCGTGCCGGCCGCAGAGTAGTTATCACAACCATGGTATTGGCATATATTGGAACTTTGGATCAGCTGGGGTGGCGGACCCGCACATCAACGCCCTGAAGCGCATGCTCTGACGCATCGAGAGAATAATACAGAATTGGACCATTTGTGAAAGCCATGGTATCTGCTCTGTGGTGTACATGTTATTCCCCAAAGAAAAAGAAATCCACACAGCTCCAAAGCTTTCCCATGCCCAGATAAACGCCATCCCTAATGTGAAAGTATGTGAAGTGTGAAGTGGAGGCAAAGCCTATATGCTCCTCCAAGGTGTTGAGACATCCCAGATTTTAACTTTTCGCTTCCCGAGATTCAACGACAGTTGCGAGAGCAAGTCGTGCCCTTTTTTTTAAACTTCGATGTTCTCATCGGATCAAGAGTGGGAGAGAGATCGGGGCGCGCAAATCGGCCAAGCGCAGCTTAGAAGAAGAGTTTCAGCAGCTCGAAGATGAGGCCTCCGCAAAGCACGAATGCGAGGACCACTGTAAGAATTGATAATTAGCCTATAATCCCTCAAACCCTCCTACTCCCTGAATCCACCTCCGTTACCGCTCTGTGGGGCAACTCCTGCTCACGTACCTATCCATCCCTTGGAGATGGGGCTTTTAAAGTCTTCCTTTCGCTTGGTGGCGGCGACGGGCTTGCCCATCTTAGCCTCCTCTCTACGAGCGAATTTGGCGTTCGCGGCTCGCTGCTGTGGTGTTTGCGCCTTCGAAATGTTAATCATTGAGTTGCTAGTATGGGGGGGATTCATCTGGGGTATTCGGACCATTGTTGCGGTTGGTTGCGATTCGTCTGGAGACGCTCTTAGATTTTATTGCCTGGTTGGAAGGGAATTGTGGTATGAGGAGAAGGTCGTGTGAGAAGCTGGATTGAACAGAAAGGAGGAGAGATGTTTGGATTCGCAGCGACGAGTCGGACTGGAGGTGCTTAAAGGTGATGCAAGGTGTTCCTTCGACCGAAAAGTTGCGCACGGGCCAAAAGAACAGGGGTGCGGTATGCCCTTTAAGCTGGGGCTCTTTCTGGACTTTGCGGCGGGCGGGAAGCGGAGGTGCGCTGCTTGGTCGGGTAGGCTGATGAAATTGTTGCGCAAACATTCATGTCGAGCTTCCTACATACTCGTCTTATACCGCTTCGCCATCGCCAATTGACCACGTTTCGATTCGAATTAGGAGTCATTGATATCTTCGGCCTCATTCTACGCTATTCGAAAGCGGATCTGACTTCATATCTGGCCTGAATAAAACTGAGGATAGTCGGGACGAAAGCTGGTGCCTGAGACAACACACAACGTCAACGATGAACCACGTCAGAGTCACCGCCTTGCAATATCCCAGATTGGCGTCGAGAAGGATACTCCCAGCTTTAAGGAGGAAATATGCTACCGAACCCCCGCCTCCGCCGCCGCAGCCACAGCAGAGCGAAGCTGTAAGGGAACCGTCGCGTGCGGTACGTCAGAGCCAATTTGATATCCTACGATTTACCGTAATATACAAGTGCTAATTTTTGATGCTTATTGTAGGGCGCATTCTATAAATCCTTCGGCTCGCCAATCCTGAAATGCTTCCTCGGCGCTCTCTTCACATACCAACTCACATATTACTGCTGGATGAAGCTCGAGACGCTTGAAGAGAAGCAGGACAAGGAAGGTGCGTAGCTCGCCTTAACCTCTGTCTTCTCCCCGCTGTTATTAGTTGGTGTGATATGGAAACTTCATTCGATTGTAACCGAGATGCTGACTTTGAGTCTTATGCAGAAGAGATAAGGGAGTTGAAGGTTGAATTGGCAAGGTTGGTGAAGAAGAGGGAGGAGGCGGAGCATTTACTTAAAACGCAGCAAGCCGGGAACGAAGGGAAGAGTGGTAGAAAGGGTTGGTGGTAAAATTGATTTAAAGTTTGGGGATCTTCCTGCAAGACGGGAGGTAAGGTAATGTGATACCCTGACGTTGGAAGTGTACGGTTTGTTTTTGTTTAATGTGTATGATACAATTGTAGCTTTATTCCGCATTATAGTCGAATATCTTATGAATGTATTTGCGTGCGCCAGCGATGTTAAGATCAGACATCTCCCCTAATGACGCTGACTGGATTCCGCATCATCATTTAAACCTAATATTATGCCCGCAGCGCCGTCGATGCCAGGTATGTTCGATGTATAGTTGGGGAATACAAGGTCTACACATACGTAAAAACCTACGAATGACCAACCAAATATAAGCTCCCTTTACAATTGCCCAATTCTCTCTACGAATCCTCGATATCTTCCCATCCTCAGACTAAGCGGGGTCTGCCTCAAAACATCCTTCATGCGCTCCGTATCATGGTCTAGTCTCTCGAGAGTAACAGCCTGTAGAACATAACTGCATACAGTACTCTTTGCCAGAGGCGGGTCCCTCAAATGCCCAGCTATAGTATCGAGTTCTAGTCGCTGGTGGTGCCATAGATGGTAGGCTCGCAGGTGAGGAAGTGTAGCGCGAATACGCGAAGGGGTGGACGATGTAGAGGCTGTTGGAGGATCGGGGATAGTACTGGTGAAATAAGATCTGGCCCACTGTTCAGCGAGCGTGAACTCAAGGGATTTAGGCTCTGCGTTGCTCTTTTGGTTCTGCTTGAAGGTGGTGGGTGCGCGATTGCCAGCAGACTTGGAGCTCAGTGCTTCGTCAACTTCTAGTGAAGAAAAGCGCTCTTTCAAGTCGTTCTTGGATTGATCATCCATCATAACATCTTCATCAGACAATGGCTTCTCCGTAGTTGTTCCCCTGAGTACACGCCTTGTTGCGCGGGATCCAGAATGTGCTCGAGGGTCCAAAATAGACGATCTCGTCTCGTCATCTAAAGGTACATTTCGGAGCGTAGGATATTTAGGGTCGGGACCTGCATGCCCAGATAAATCTACACGACCAACCCGTCGGCGACCTGGTGGCACATAATCGGCATCTGATTTGTCGCTGTGACTCGACTGCTGGGAAGAATCTGACTCCGAAGATGCCTCTAGCTCATGGCTGTCCATAAACTCCTCAACAGCAGAGTGATATTCCTCCCCGTCTTCTGTTTCCGCTTCCTCGGCTACTTTCTCTTTGGCATCTGTTGCAGACTCATCGCCACCCTTCCGCATCAGTTTAGAACGGGGCGTACTGGAGCGGGCCTGATCGAAGTCACAAAGATCCGGTCTCGGAGGGGTTGGTATCATTGATTTTCTTTTCGATTCGAGTACATCGAAGATACGAAAACTAGCGTATGCATCTGACGCGGCATAGGACATTTGTTCCACGGTCAATCGCTTACTCCAATCGCTGTTCCGGACCTCGCCCTTGAACAGTGGTAGTTGGAGATGGCGGTAAACTTGATTGGCGAGAGAGACGAGTTTATTGTTGACTTTGCTAGGGTCGGTAGCTGAGTATTCGACAACGTTATGAAGACGGCTTAGCTCGAAAACACCGCGAGCAGTGACGTTCAAATATTTCGAAAGGCGTGAGAAATCGCCTTTAATGGCAACCCCAACCTTGCAAATATCTTCACGTTCTATGATCTCCTTTAACGTTGGAGGTAAAAGTTCTTCTGCAGTTTTGCCTTGGTATTTTGAGATGTGGAATAGCGCAATCCTATCCTCGCAAGCAACCTGGATTAGAGAAGCGTTCTCCTTGATCGAGTCATCCGGAGCGAAAGGTTTCCATTCTATATCAAATCCCAACACTCTTTCTTCCAGAAAGTACTTTGCTACCCTTTCCGCAATATCCATGGAATGACAGTAATGGATTGAGATTAGCTGGTCTTCGGGTCCGCGGTAAAGCGATTGGCTCCAGAAACTTCCTGCACTATTGGGAGAAGCTTCCATGGCTGTTCGGAGCAGTGCCGGTGGTATCTGGAAAGAAAGCGGAACATAGACTTCATGTGTCTCATTGGGGTCGATAGCACTCTCATACTCCGATTCACTACCACTCTCTTCATCAGAGAAGCCTTCCGGATCGGACATTCGTTTGGAGTTGCTGCTCGATATTTGCGTGGAGGATGTGCTTTCCGCTGCGTCGTGGTTGTTCGAAGCATCTCCATCACTATGTGGATTTCCAGAGGCTGGGAAAGACCTTGGGTCGCCACCAGCAGTATGATTCACATTGGAATTCTGCACGACTGCCAGCTCAGCAGTAGTGAATGGGAGTTGTGTGTCCCTATGTAGCACTGTCCGGGTTTGAGAAGGCTGCGACTGCATAAATGTGAATTCGGGTACTGGTGCTAGCATCGGTGGCGTAGTAGCAAATGGCACCTGGTTGTGAAAAGACTTTTGGCCTGACCTATGCTTCCTCTCCGCTCGATCTAGATATCGAAGTCTGAGGCTGGAGTCAACTGGTGTATTGGAAACCTGATCTAATAAACCGAGAGCGCCAAGGGCACGAGAAAGTGTCACATTGGAGAGCGGGGGAACTATGGTGGAGCCCTCTGCAGCTCGTCTGTTATAACAGGGGGCAAGAGTGCAACATGCCTCTGCCTTATCAAGCCACATAGCCGGAACTCCTATGAAGTTGGCCTCTTGTGCTTTCCGCCGCTTCGATCCGCGAACTAGGTTCCCTCTGCCTAGAACGGCATCATTCTTCCCAAGTGTGTACTTTTCAGACAAACTGCATAGCTTGGTATTAAACTCCAACTGTTCAGATCCATCACACTGAGCGGTTCGTATTGCTTCAGACAAAGGATACGATGGGGATCGGTCGTTATCGAAACCTATTCTTTCACGAGCCATATGCAATTCAGTCAATTGAGGTTTTACAATCTGGATGGCCAGGTGTTTCTTCGTGCAAATAGGTGTTGGCTCTCGAGTAACCCGAGGGTTGGGCATAGGAGAAGCAGGGACATTGCGAAATTTGGATGACATGGGTACACTGAGGAGATTTGTTAATTTGTCTGCAGGTAAGATAATAGGCGAACAGGAAAGCTACCTATCGTTGCTGGGTAGGACGGTCGATTGCATCCCCCCAAGCTGTGCTCGAGGCGATTTCCAGCTGCTTAAATGGGGCACGCCAGCATTCAAAGCGCGTTGTGACCGGGGCATTGGCCTCCATTGTAGTGCTCTGACTAGGCACCAGATCTCTAACGCAGTGAAGTGGCCTGGGGGAAGAATGCGATGTCTGCGTGGTGAACGCGAATCTAACTTGCCGGAGCTGGGCTTACCCATCGCCGACCGAGGCACACGAGACAAGAGCAAGGCAACGCGCGCTAAATTAACCGAAATCGTCTTGGCGGGAAACTAACATTGAACGACCGCCAAGCATCTTCAAAGTTTCCCTACACCTCAAACAACACACGAAGCATTCCTGTCGAACGGTCGCGCAGACGCAAATAACAACACCCAATCTTCTGGCTCGAAGCTTCTTGTAGCCATGGCGATTACGAATCTCCTTCCACTCGGTTTGTGTCCGGATTCATTTGAGGGAGGCTGCAAACTAAGTGACATGTAGAACTCATTGACAAATGCGTTGGATCAAACATTTGGGTAATCATGAATAACAGCAAAGGTTGATTTCCCACCATAAAGTCCTCAATCAACATTCTCATGCCCGAACAGAATTTGTTGGCAAGCTTGTCGGCTTTGATGACTACGTCAGTAAGTGCGGTTGGAAGAATAGCCAACTTAAGAACCCCACTGACCAGATGAAAAGACATGGTTCTCACTGATGTGACCGAAATTGATCCCCTGGGCGGAAACACCAAGTTGCCTAAGATCTTACTCAATGGAAACAATATCTGCTTGGTAGGCATATATTGTTCGCAGTGTCGGAATCAACGCTAACATTATGCAGATGGTTCCCGGTGGAGACGGCGTCACGGTGGAAGACGAAGAATGAAGGATACGGGATGCCGATGTCATTGCCAAAGGACTTGACATCCAAAGAAAGACGCCCAAAGCATCATCAGGCGCGAAGGCTGCAGCTAATGTCTACAACGACCGACCTCATCCACGTGCGTGGGGTGGCTAGTGTGGTTTTCTCCAGATTGGCGAATATCGCAGATTGATTTGACATTCCACAGCGCTTCGAGCTGGTTGGTCGGGATTGCTTCCGACATCAACGACCTCATGATAAATTCTACGAGCATTTACAAAGCATACAAGTGTTCCCTAGTGCCGTTCAGTGCTGTGACGATCTAAATATTATGCATCCATGACAGTTTGACGGACGTCAAACTAGCAGGAGATCCGATGACGAGGAGGCCCGCAACAAAACATTCTGCCTCTTCATCGGGCGATCTTGATGAGCAGGTTCCGGTGTTCAGATCACACCCGTCCGTCTAGTTGTCACGTCGAATGCATGGAAACGCTTTGGCTGGATGGAGCCGTACTGCCGCGAGTGCGTCCCGAGTATGTTGCGGCAGATTGAATCTTCGACCCAGTTGGTCGCGTGTACTGGCTTGAGGCAAAACTTCAAAGAGCGATACGCCAAGGGCAGCCGTTTTCAGCAAAAAGCGAGGCCCTGAAGCGATGCAAGATGCGAACGCCATCGACTCAGGCGCATTCTGCCACTCCGCTCCGCCCCCAGCAGTGTGCACCTTTGAGATTTTCTGTTCCAGACACCACGTCATTGGATGAGCCGCGGTGCCACCCTTGGAACAGACCCGCCCAGACTTCCACCCCGCCCCGCGTCGATTGCCAGTCACCATTGCTATACCTGCAGGTGGCGTGCCCCCTCGTCTCCGTCACTCATGGCCTAGCCGGTTGACCGACCTAGTCACACAGGCCCAATCAATGCCCGGAAACTTTTTCTCTGTTGTGGCCATGGCTGCTCCAGCAGTGCCGATCGGGGGCCTACATGGGTATGCGACGAGCAAGAATGGTGGGGAAATGTCTCTTGCTGGATGAGCACGAGATGACCCGACAGCGGACGCTGCCCTGCCCTGGCATGGCATCTTGATCAAGCAGATCTGCCCTGCCCCTACTGCCGCTTCGCTTAATAGCCACAGATAGGAGCTCTTCCAAAAACCGCGGAAATAGACAATCAATTCGAGCTGGCGTGCAAAAGTGCTTGACCCAATCCTACGCCGCCGGAGCAGGAAGCGGCGAATGCCCAATCAGGGGAAGGGCGCCAATAGAATGTGCTGTGTTAGGCAGGCCTTGGCACGCTGTGTACCTACGGGCACAAGCCGAGCATACGAATGTTGACTGATCCATACTATCGTGGGCGCAAGCATACTACTGTGTAAGTAGACGCATTCAGCTCTGCTACAATTGATGGAAGGACGAGCGAAAAGGAAAGGAGTCGCGGCCTGGTTGCTCGCGGGGCCACTCGTGAGTCGTTTCTACACAGCGACTAGTCGTCACTATGACAGCTAGGGGTTTACGTCATTGTGCCATAGTCCGGAAGCCCATGCTCCGCTTGACTATTATCGCCTATTTTGGGGTGCAACTTGGCAACGATGGGGAGGATTCCAATTAGCTACCCACGGAGAAAAAGGTCGAAGTGGAACAGAGGGGGGGATAGCAGCACGTAGGGTCTATCTGATGGAGAGGGTTGGGCGGCACAGAAGAGGGCAGCAGGTTAAGTGCAAAAAAAAAAAAACAGACCACTTTTGCAGCAACATGGCAGCGGGTACAGGACAGGGCCAGGAGACGAGACAGCCGTCCCAGTCCCAGTCCCAGTTGAAGGGCAAGCGTGCTGCCAGCGTGCCAGTCCAAGCCCGAGTCCAAGTCCAAGTCCGAGTCCCACCCGCCGAAGCCAAAAAGTCAGAGCCAACGCAGGCATCGCTGCATCAGCACATCGGCAGCCGGACGAGGCACGCCATTCCCGGAGCTGGAATGTAGTGGTGGTGGAGCGTCAACCCCGTTCGCCAGCGACCCTGCATCGCTCTGCATCGCTCTGCATCGCGCTTCTTTCGCTTGGCTTCTCAACCTACCCCCGATCTCTCCCTTTGTGCCTCGATCGTCGAGTCCATTCATCGGCCAGCCTTCCCTGACCTTTCCATGAAGCCATTCCGCCTCTGTCCCGCGCGCTGCCCTCTGGCTGGTCACCTCAGTCGCTGGTCGCTGGTCTCCGGCTGGTGTGCATCTGCATCGCCGGGGACGTGCGCCAGAGCGGCGGCCTTGCTCTGCCTTGCCTTGCCTTGCCTCTCTGCTCCTCTCTCTCTCTCTGTGTGCGTGCGTGCGTGCGTGTGTGTCTGCGCTGCTCCGCTGCCACAGGTGCTCTCTGCTGCTTGCTGCAATCGCCTGCTCGCCGCGCCGTGTTCTTCCCTGGCTCGCTGCCTTTGGCTACTCTACCTCCTCGTGGCCCTGTTCCCTGTCCAGACCAAGTCCTATCCTATCCCGTCGCCGCCTGTCGTCTGTCTCGTTTCGCCTCCCTCCTCCTCCCACCCCAATCCCATCCCATCCCCCATCCATCCATCCCAATCCCAACCCATCAATTGCCCCCGGCCGTCACCTGCCGATCCACTCCTGCTCTGACCTCAC
Organism: Nigrograna mackinnonii; assembly: GCA_001007845.1. Lineage (NCBI taxonomy): Eukaryota > Fungi > Ascomycota > Dothideomycetes > Pleosporales > Nigrogranaceae > Nigrograna > Nigrograna mackinnonii. The sequence continues at coordinate 209,371 of JGVQ01000168.1, forward strand.
TCCGCCAGTCTGCGCTCAGCTGGCCCTGTCGCCCTTTTTTCCCACATCCACATCCCAAAAAAACTCTTCCTCTTTCTCTGCTCTCTTCTCTTCCCTCCCCCCCATAATGGTCCCCCTCCTTCGCCTCTAATTCACGTCCAGACCACGCAATTGTCCGCCATGGCCTCCGCACGACGTATGTCCTAGGAACAAGCTCCAGGCTCCCAGTCCCGACCCGCCTGCCACGCGCCGCCTTCTGGTCTTTTTCCAAATCCTCCCCTCTCCTCCAACCATCGGCTCGCCTGCTGCTGCTCCTGCTCCACGGATGCTTTGCTATTCTGCCTCCTCTGTACGCCGTACATGCTCCGTCCTTGGACGTGCCCAATGCCCACCTGCTCCGTCCTATCCATTCAGCTGGCGTCTACTTCGGTTGTGCCTGCCCCAGGATATCCTTCCTCTCATGACAGATCTGTAATCCCACCACTCCTCGTCGTGCCACTACTGCTCCAAGCATACTCCTAATTCCACTCCCTGGTGAATCGGTCCGGAGACCCACCTTCCCCAGCTCACGTTACGTCTGCGCGCCCACCTATGGACGCTCGCTAAGCATCGACTTTACAAACCCGAGACTCATTCCTCTTCTTTGCGCATTGCGCCCTGCAACACTTGACCAAACTACTCCTGTTTTTCATACGGTCCGGGTCCAGCCGCTTATCCCCTTTCTTCCAATCACAAACAGTATCATTTGAACCCTTTCTCTATTTCCTATTTCCGCGCCTCTTCTTAATTCCTTCTATTCTCGCCGCCCCACCCCTCAACGCCAGTCCTTTCCCTGGCCGTGGGTCTAATATTATCACCACCTATTACATACGTCCCTCGTTATCAGGCTGGCCCCATATCGTTGAAAACAAGGTTCGCAGGCGCGCCATCGCAGCCGCACTCAATAACACACCCCTACCTCTCCATTTCACTTAGTAGGAACAAAACACCACTTCTACATGAGCGACTTGGGGGGGCGCTTGGAGCGATTGGGACTGTCCCAATATCTTGAAGTTTTCATCGCCGAAGGGTTTGACACTTGGGAGACGGTACTCGATATAACCGAATCTGACCTGTGAGCTTCAACCGAGCTGTGTGCAAAAAAATCGAAATATAACTGACAGGCCGCAGAAATTCTCTCAACGTCAAGCTCGGGCATCGAAGGGTGTGTTACTACCTTGCATCGCCTGTGCTTTTACCTAATCTGCGTGCTTTGTGCTAATCGTACTATATAGAAACTTCAAAGAGCGATTGCCGAATCGAGGGGCCAGTCCTCCGATCGCCCGCTCCCAATCGCTCTCAACAAGTCTACCAGCATTGACGGTTCCTATCGAAGCGACGATTCCGCACCTGAAAGTAAAGGAAAACAGGGGGAAACATCTGCAGCTGGGGCTACCGGGGCCAGTAGTACTAAGCGCAAGTACAGACGACATCCTAAAGCAAGTTTCCCCTAGACATTCTGGCATTGGCCGCTAACAGTATCCAGCCGGATGAGCATGCGCCCGAACGGCCTCCTTCTGCTTATGTGATTTTCTCGAACCGTTAGTATTGCCTTACTCGTGTCGAATAACCTCACCCGCTAACATCATTACAGAGGTGAGAGAAAATCTAAAAGGCCAGGACTTGTCCTTCACCGAAATAGCAAAGGTTGTCGGTGAGCGATGGCAGATTCTGCCTGCTGAAGCCCGAGAGACTTGCGAACGCCAAGCCAACACTGCAAAGGAGAAGTATTATTCAGAACTAGCAGAATACAAAAAGACACCGCAGTATGAGGCCTATCAGAAGTACTTGGAGGAATTCAAGGCAAAGCATGCCGCGCCACAGAAAGGTAAGTTCGTCTAGAAGCTATATCGACCATAGCCCCGTAACAATGGTGACAGGCGCAGAAGGCAAACGCTCAAAGCTCGAGAACGAGACAAGTGTTCCAACCCGTAGTAATAGCCGTGAGCAGGCAGAGCGTTCATCAAACAGGAGAATTAGCTCAGCACAGTCAGATATTTATGCGACGGGCCACCATCGCTCCGAGTCGAGTCCACCCATAGGACCTGCCCGACTACCTTCGGCGCCCTTATATCCTTCGAAATCCACCTCTCCCGCAACCCACCCGCTCTCCGGATTAAACTCCCCGCGCATGGGTGAACACTACTCCCCACTCTCTGCATCACCGAGATCTGCGACTCTTCACAAGGAGAGTTCCTTCGATATGCAACCCAGCGCGCTGGGGCGGGAACCAAGAGGGCACTCAGATCCAAGTATATCATATCATTCACCATATGGACATTCGTATCAACCATCCTCGACAACGCCTCCCGCTGCATATGCTTCAAATTACCAAACGACTCCTATCGATTTGCCCTCCAGACGATCTGGACGAGACATCAATCGGCTCCCCCCACTGACACGCGAGGACACAACCTTATCCTCCGAGAGTGGCGGGGCGGCCAGTAATGCCTCATACCCAGGTACATCCCTCCTTCCTGTTGTGGATGCCCAAAAATCGATGCGAACGCTCCCCCAGCCCGTACCGAGTTTAGGTCCATCACCCTCGCCTCTCGATCGTCCTTTACCACCCGCGTCGTCACCTCACCAACTACAAGACTATCGAACGTCTTCCTCCCTTGCCGCTTTACTAAGGGCTGGAGAATTGGCTAGAGTTGCCGATGACGAAGCAATGGAGAAAGAAAGTCCCCCATAGAGGCTCTCGCCATTCAATTTCATCAGAATGGACTCTGGCGGTAGATTGCGAGCTTTTAGTGAGCTTTCTTACGCAGATCGGGGTTTGCCCATCACATTATACACTGTTAGTGCAATCCCGGGCACTTTCTCGAGTTTAGACGAACCTACTTCTTTTAAGAAATTCGGGAAAAGTACTTTTTTTATATTCTCTTTCTTTAGGGGACCCATTTTTCCTTTCTATTAAAAACCACTGGATGGAAAAAGCGCGACATATATCGACACAAGTTTCGCCGCTCTCCAAACCTATTGCATACGCGCCAACGAGTCTGAACGAACATTATGATACACATTCACAAATTCGCTTTGAAGTGGCATACTGGCGGATTGTGGCTTTTTGCGAAATCCCTAGACTGGGCGTTTGGGCCGCACGCGCCCTGTTCTACATATTCTAACTTTCGTTGGGCATGGCAGTGTTGGAGTACATAACTAGAGGCGGAGGCCATGCCCTTAGTCTCGTTACCACCTACGGTAGCGGGAAAATATACCCCGGGTGTTATTATTTGGAACAATTCTAGACCTTTAGATATGGTCCCCTTTGTGGGCGTTTTGAAATGTATTGTCGATTTCACATCTCCTTATACGAGCATTCGTACTCCCACACAACGGTGATGAGATTCTAGTGGCTTGGCTATTTGCCCAAGGCAGGAGACTTGGATCTCCCACCACTTACGGGTATTACTTGAGACGAATTGCTTATTGCCTCTTGACCTGTTTATTTGCGTCTGGTTGGTTGGTGGTGCGGCACTCTCGGTGCGGTGGCAAACGAAGGCCAGGCCAGGATTGGCCCACAAAGTGCCCTAACCCATGCACCGAAGACAAGGCACTGGATCTCGATCTCGAAACAACGGGGAGTGACAGGCAACCGACGCTCAACGTTCGATTTGAGAAGGTTGCTGGAGCAAGATGCGACAGGAGCATGCATATCGAGGCAGTGTCCGTGTCGATTGCCACAACGGCGAAGAGGGAGGCCAGAAGCGGGCATCGCACGGCCATCGAGATGGAGTGAGGTCCATCTAAGCTTTGGCTTCAGGTGCAGTAAGTGCCCGCGGAGCAGCAGCAACCGTGAGATGTGGGGTGGCCAGCAGAAGGAACCTGTTGATCACCTACCTGGCGACCCTGGCCTGCATATCCCGCTCCGCAGACGCCCAGGGAGACAGGACAGCAATTAGCTCGATTCGCCAGGCATGGGATTCTAGGATCGAAGAACGTGACTTCTGCATCCACGCCCATTGGGAATAGCATGCAGCGTTTCTCTCCGCGGAGCCAGACTGATGAAGCTTGGCCCTGTAAGACGTTTGGAGGTGCCCCCGGTCTGGAAATGTTGAGCGTCGCCTTGTCGGTTATTGCGGATTATTGCCTCAAGGGGTCGAGACGAGTCGAGGCGAGTCGCCAGAGGTGGGGTTGGTGGTTTGTGGTGCAGGAGACTCGCTGCTCGACTTGCTTGTTTCGTTCAAACCATCTCGAGATGATGGGCATGATGTACATGAGTTTACGAGAAAAGTGCCCGATGATTTTTTTCCGAATCATCGAAGAACACAAACTAGTGGCGACCGATTCAATGCTACGATAAGGATACTTGCGCGTTTGCCCACCACAACGTCCCTTCAGTCGTTCTTCCCAGTACCCTGCAGCAGTTGCTGTTCTAGATTCTGCTCACACACCCGCTAGGCCAAGAATACTGTTCCAACAATTCGATGGGACACAGACCATAGCAGCACAGACCAATCCCGCAATCTAGACTCGCTGCGACCTTCATCCCTATCCCTATGCACGGGAACGTCCAACCACTTCCCACACCAATCAATTGCCGCCTCTCTCTCCACCTCTGCATCCACCCTCCTCTCAGCCATGGCCGCAGAACCTCAGAGCGTTGGCGGACTCGGCGTCAGCGGAAGCGCGCTTAGCGGAGAGCACTCCACAGATCCCGTGAGCGGAGCGGGAGCTATCAGCGGAGATTCACAGGGGTTGCGTCCCTCGTACCTCAAGCTACAGTCTCTTGGCGCTGCGGATATTCCCTTCCATGAAGACCTCAAAACCTCCCCAAGCGAGCATCCAGATCTGAAGCAATTCGTCCAGAATATATTCCAGGAGGCCAAATCATGGGATATTGGGAAATGGCAGAAGACCGGAACCCACAGTTTTGGCAAGAAGAGCAAGGCAAGTGGAATCGACGTGGAACAGCATTCGAAAGCGATTGGCAACGATACTTGGTTTGCACGCTACTCAAAACACAACGACAGTCCGCCTGATCACTGGGAAGCTCTTGACCATGTCATCCGGAACGATCATTCCATCCATGAAGCAGAATATACGCCCAATGTCTTCGATCACGTTACAATTCTGCAATGGGATCCAACGTCCTTGGAAGAAATTTGCAAGCCCTTTGGCTTTGAGAAGGTGAATTTGGAAATTACAAACATGTATCATGGCATTCCATTTCCTCTAAATGATCGGGTCTTTACGATTCTATTACTCTCCGGGGTGCGCACAGACCTGCCCGCGTATAAAGATATGCTCTCTGAACAAGAACCTTCGTCGACAAATGTCGCGAACGAGAGTATTATTGTACAGATTCCAGTGGACCTTAGTCAATTCCCTGAAGACGTTAGGAACCGTTGCCATCATCGTGTCCCCGGAACACCGGTCTACCAACTGGACCGTGAGCTAGCAAAACCCGAGAATAAGGACAAGATCGGCCATAAGCTTGTTCAGGGGAAATACTGCAGTATCGAGAAGGTCTCTAGGATATTATCCAAACTAGGTCAGGACAAGGCGACTTTAGAAAGTCATTGGGTGATGGCTACAGCCAGCGATGCAGCTGGTGTTCTACCGCAATGGGTGCAGAAGAAAGCCGTCCCTGGGGAGGTTGTGAAAGACGTCGAGTATGTGTACACATATATTGACAAACACAAAGACGAATCTGGGTGGCCCGGGTACCCTGACGAGTTGAGGACGAACGATTCTTAAGGGCAAGTTCGAATCTTATTACTGCAACATCCGATCCAGCCCACGCGACAATATTCGTGTACAGCAAGCAGTAACGCTAAATATACATCTTCGGCCGTCGATATTTCAAGAGACCAAACACAAAGTCCGCCAACAAATCCGGCGAAAATGTTGGCAATGCTTCTATGATCCTTCTTCTATACGTTCGCTATCCTTTGTATATCCAGCAGTAATGACGGGTATCCAGGCCTCCTCGCAAAACTTAGCCCCACGAAGACAGTAGGCTCAGAGACCATTTTCTATTCTCGTACTCTTAGTACGGGGAGATGGAGTATGGGGAGCCGTAAGTTACGCGAGTCAAGGGTTTATGATGTGGGTACTGTTAGCAGTTTGATCGCTGTCAGGAGTTGGGATTTAAATAACATCAGCAACGCCGTTTTGATATGTGGGATTGTTTTCAGTATCAAGAAAAGAGAAAAGGCATAGTGCATAGGACAAGTTCGCATCATGTGTCGGAACATATAAGCATACTAGGTAATCATCGAATGATTGACAACACGCTCGTATATGGATGGGTCTTGACAAGCGATGGTGGTCCCAAAGCGGGAGCAGTAAGCGGGACCGCGGCAAGTGGCACTGCGCCTTCCCCTTTCAAGTTGCGAACCTCGAAGTTTGGGTCCTCAGCCTCACGCGGGACACGAACCGCCCACGCCGCCCTCCTTGTCGGGCGCCAGCTGTCTATCTACTTTACTCCTGCAAATTAATTACCTTTTTCCTTCTCACTTCTCCATGTGTTGTTATAATCTGAGACTCTGTTTCTTGCGTGTTGAGCGTTGATTCTCCTAATACACATAGCAAGCTTTCAGCTCAGCTCCGCCCACGGAGACCGGTCCGCAACTGAGCTCCGCGATTCATAGAAGGCGACCTGCTGGGGCACTTTGCGAAATTTCCTGGATATCTTCAACATAATCATAATGCAGAACTATACACAGTCCGCCCAGGGATATCAAAGGCCGGGGAGCACGACCAGCTTCACGGGGCAAGGCGCTCCTCCGCCTCCGCCGTATACAGGTATAGCGAAAGCGCAACTCCATGGTTTGGCAACACAAGCTGAATTTTGAAATAGCAACTCAAGGATACCAGTCCGCTACCCCCTCAACGAACTCCCAATGGGCGCCGCCGCCGCCACTGCCCCCGCGACAGAATGCCACGCCCGTTCAGCAATGGAATCAGCAACACTCCCATCAGGGGAGTTGGGGACAGGTCCAGCAACAGCAGCAAACACAAGCAACAGGGGGTTATAATCCAGGGACTTATGGCGCGATGCCTGGGGCATATGGGCAAGTACAACAACAGGATCAGCCTCCGCCGCCTCCACCGAAACCGCATGGTTTTGCGGCTGCAGTCCAGCAGCAGCAGCAACAACAGCAGCAACAGCAGAATTGGACGCAACAGTCATCATATAGCGCGCAACAGCCACAGCAAGGAGGATATCCCCAGCAACAGTACAATAACGCGGCCCCTCCACCGCCTTCTGGGACGCCGGGAGGTTCTTATTTCCCTCCATCCCAAAATAGACCTGGCTCGATTTATGGCGCTGATCAAGCTGGAACCGGATCATATTCAAGTCCTGTACAGCAAAAACCTCCGAATACCGTTCTGAGCCCGAATGAACAACAACCCGCACATATTCCACCATCACTCACCGGTCAAGGCGTGCAATCATATATGCCCGCAAATACGAACCCGATGCCCGGTGTCTATGTGCCTCCTCCTCCTGATATCCCTGCTTGGCAGCAAGCAAGCCACGCCCCTCTACAAGGTGGGAATAAGAAGTTCACGTACACAAAGCCAACAGTAGATCCAAGTTTTCAGACTCAAGGGTATCAGCCAATCCAGCAGCAGCAACAATACGGCCAGCCTACGCAAAATCAAGGGCAAGCTCAGACTCAGAATCAATTTCCTCTTCAGCACCAACATCAGCATCAGCATCAACATCAAGCGCAGATGCAAGCAGGACAGTTTGTACAGCCAGGCCAACCTCTCCAGCAGCAGTTCAGCCAAGAATCGATCCAGCAACAATCGCAGATTCCGCAACAGCAATTTCAGCAACAACAGTATAATCAAGGGCAGCAACCCCAACAAATGCAGCAAGGAGCGCAATGGCAGCCCACTCCGCCCTCGGACTTAGGCCAGGGCCATCAACAACAGAATGTGCAAAACCCCTATGGCGCAACTCAGCCTACTCAACAGCAAAATTGGCAACCAGGCCATCAAGCTCAAAGCTCGATCGTAGGGCAACAATATCAACAAGGGCAAGACCAGGGGATCCAAGCGCCAAAACCTGTCAATAACCATACTGGAACGCCTCCCCCAAATTTCATGAACAGTGTTAGTCCAGAGAGTCAGCCAGTTTCCCCAGTGCAGCATCGCCAGAGTATGAGCTTCAGCCCTGCATACACCCAATCCAACCTAGGAAGAGCCAGTTCTGTAAGCTCTGTCGCTGTCGGTAACATTCGCAACCAGAACGCCATAAATCAGACCGGGTCGCCTGCTCCAGCACACGCTCCAACTCAACTTCCAGCAAAAGTTCCAACGCCTCCCCCGCCTCGAGACTCTGCATCGGCATTCAGCGCCTTGGGATCTGGTGGGCCGTCGGATTGGGAACACTTTGGCAACATTGATGAAGAAATAGATGACGAGGAGCTATTCGGGGCCAAGAATGATGGAAAGAAGAATGAGCCAGTGCAACTAGACAGTGTTGAAATTCCAGCTCAGCCAGGACCCTCTGAGGTCAGCGACGAATGGCCTACGCCACCCGCTAATGCCGCCCAACCTGCTCCCCTTAATGTTGGCCAGAATCGCCGCGATACATTTCAGCCGACCCCTCCGCCAGCATCAAATACACCAACTCAAGGACCTCCCTCACAACCACCTCAGCAACCTTCTCAGCAAGCTTTTGTCATGGGTGATGCAATTACAGCTCCCGCAGTAACCCAATCGCCCAAGCCAGCAAACATGCATCAACCGCCTCCGGCTCAGCAGAGTTTTGTGATGCATGAAGGGGGTTGGGTACCACCAAAACAAAGCACACCCATCCAATATCAGCCCCACCAGCCACCTCCCGCTACCGGTAATGCTATCATCATGGACGATGGAGGATGGATCCCACCCAAACAAAGCACACCGGTTCAACAGCAGCATCATCAAGCCCCATCTGCCTCGGGGAATGCTATTGTCATGAATGACGGGGGGTGGGCGACCCAAGCAGTCCATAGACAAGAGACTCCTAGTCATCAGCAGCCACAACAGCACCCTCCTCCAGGAAATACTCTAATGGCCGCCGGCAATGGGGGTTGGGCTACCACTCCAACCCCTCAATCTCAAGCCTCAGCCCCTGTCAGCAGCATCGTACAGGCCCCGAACGAGGCCCACGTTGCAGAGTTGAAAGCAAAAGATGAGGCCTATGAGCGACTACGTGCTGACGAGGAGAAGGAGAAGCTAGAATTGCGAGCGGAAATTGATCGACTGAAAACTGACCTTGAGAACGCGAAGATGCATGCTCTAGGTGAAAAGAACGTCCTGAATGAGCAGATTGCGTCTATGAGAATTGTAGCAGATCAGGTCAAGGCCAATGCAGATGCTCTAAACAAGGAAAAAGACTCAACTATTGAGAGATTGAAAGAGGATGCTGAGGGTAAAGAAGATACCATTAAAGAAAGAGATGCATCGATTGCAGACCTCAGACAACAACTTGATACCGAAAAGCAGAGAGAATTGCCCAAACCGACACCGGCAGACTTGATCCCAGACATTGATCCTTGGTATACTGGCTCCTTGGAAAGGTATATTGCGATGTTAAGGAGTGAAGCGAGCGAACCACAAGTTGAAGACAAGATACGTGTCTTTACTGCCTTCTTGAAAGCTGAATCGGGGATCCGAGGCTTGGAGTATTATAATGCTCCCCCACCAGCACCTCCTATCCAAGAACCCGTGGTATCCCCGCCTATCCCCCGACAATCTACGCCTGTGTCCCAAGAAACGTCCAGCGCTCCAACGAAGAAGAAAGATATTCGAGTTGAAGTCCCACGTCAAGATTCCTCCGATTATGAGGATGGCGGATTCAGCCCAGGGGGGAGACCACTACTGCGGCAGAAAGCCCCGGTGCAATCGAACGAGAGCGTACCGAGTCAACAGTCTTTCGTCATGTCTTCTGGTCCAGACCAGACTCCTCCCGCGGTATCGAACCAAACTACGACCATCCTTACTCCTACCAGCTCCAATGACGACGATTTCAACAAGACGCCCATTCAATCACCACCAGAAGAGCAACCAAAACCACAATACAAGGCATACGTTCCTCCTACATCAAGTCAAGCTCCGCCAGAGTCCACGCACAGACAGTCAGTATCGTTTGTTCCGCCGTCCGTAGCCCCGCTGCAGTTAAAAACCAAGGGCAAGCATGATGAAATCTTCTTCGGCGAGCCGTCGCATGCGCCTACAAAACAGACAAGTCGGCCAACGACCAGCGCAAGCAACAGTTCCGACATCCCTATACCTGCTCCCCTTTCATTCACACCCCAGCCTCCTTCTGTATCTCCAGCGCCAAAGAAAGCCCCACTTGAAAGTCTTTCCGAACTACTCCCCAAAGAACTATCTCCGGCTGAACCCAACGCGCGCCTTGTGGAAATTCGGAAAGAAGCGCAGGCCCTGCCAAATGATTTCTCCCACATTTCAGAGATAACTGTAAAATGGGAGAAGGCAGCCGCTTTGCAGCGGAAAAAGAACGATATGGCAAGACAGAAGAGGCAAGAGGATTCCGAGGAACACACGGATCAGCTATTCAATGACCACGAAATATCGTATGCGGATATTGGGGCTATTGAAGATGAGTTCAAGGCAAAGGAGCGAGATCTAAAAGCACAGGAAGATAGGGACGAGTACAAGACTTATGTTGAAGCTGTCTTTGACCCTATCTACGATGGGCTACAGGCAGATATCAAGTCTCTTATGGACCTCTACATTGAGACAGAATCCCTTCTTCAGTCAAGTGTTTCAGGCATTCAGGCAATGGAGGGTGGGAATGCACCAACAACCAAATACGCCTTGGAATTGCTCCAGGAACTCCACGCTCTCATCGAAACTAGACATGATAAAGTTGTCTCGGCGGTTGCGGAACGTGATAAAAGATACAAGAAGACCGAAATCCAGCCGCTGTACGCAGCTGGCAACATTTCCAAGATGAAAAATGTAGAGAAACATTTTGAGAACGCTGAGAAACAAGCGGTGCTCCGCGCCAAGTCTGAAAAAGCTGAAAGAGTTGGCGAGCTCGTTCGAGTTGCGGAAGAAGTAGTTGTTAGTGCAGTAGGCCGTCAACAGAGCGACACGGACAAAATCATCGCCGCTATTAAGAGCCTGTCTAGCGAACCGGAGGACGGCAAGTTGGAACTCCTCGACCGTGCTCGGGACACCCTTCTCGCTCTCAAGACCTCCAGCAAGACGCTCCTGACCCTTTTCAACGCCCTGGAAATCTCCCTCAATACCTCCGTTCTAGAAGCTGAGATTGCGCAGGCCAGGGCCGAAAACTTGGACGCTTCCCGCATCAAGGAACTCGAACACGAGATGAGCGAAGGTGAAAAGAAATTAAAAGAGGAGTTTGAACGGAGAGTCGGTGTGTTGGAGCAGGATGGGAAAGAGCTAGATGACCTTCTCGAAGGAAAGGGGGGCAAGGTCGTACTTACCGAAGAGGAGGAAAAGGCGAAAAGATTGAAAGCGGCACTTGATGAGGCAAAGAGGCGCAACGGAGAATTATAAGAGCTGAGTTCGAAGTGAAGTGAAGAGACGAATGCGAGGTCCAACGGGAAGGGCATGAAATTTTGGCGAGCATCACTGGCGTCTTCTATGTTTGATATATGGGTTTGGAGTTACATATCTCGAGCTGTTTAGGGCTCATGGGCATTTAGCGATGAAACTCCTGCGCACTTTGGTTGAGTTACTCTTCGGTAAATGTTTTCATAATCAATCAGATTGATAATTGAGTAAATGGAATGTCACGTTTATATCATGAGTCTATGAATTTGTTTCCCGACTCTTAAAAATCATGGGGTCGCGTAGTGGTCTCTTCGCAGTACTCAATTGGGAGCATATATCTCGCGCAAGTCTAGATATACACTCACCTCAAATATCTCTCTACAACCTCTCCCAGTTACTGCCAAATCAAAGTGATCTTCTTCCACCAAGGTCCTTCAATACTCTTAGGCGGCGTCTCCTCAGCAAGCACCTCCTCCATCCCCGTCCTCAAATCCACATCCTGCGGCTTATACGCCCAGGGATCACTCCAAGCCCAAACCCTATGCGTGCCATAAATGCCCAAAAATATGGGAATCCCGATATACGCCGTGAGGAACGAACTAGCGTTCCAATTCTGGGGCCAAAAGACGTTGAATCCGTTGATTAGGAGGAGGAACGTGAAGCCTACGATTTCTATGTATGCGCCGTAGGGTTGCAGGATGGAGTGGTAGGGGAGTGAGGTTAAGGGGATGGATTGGACGATGCAAGCTTTTCGGAATCGGAGGTAGATTATGCCGCAGCATATCCAGGATATGAAACCAGATGTGTTTGTCAGGTTTACGAACCAGTTGAAAACTACGGAGGAGGAGGAGGCGACGTTTAAATATGCCAGGCCGCAGAATGAAGAGGAGGCTATTACTGCGTAGTAGGGGACGCCGGATCGGGAACAGGTTTTGAATATTGAGGGGGCGTTGCCTGAGAGGGCTAGGGCGTATAAGGAGCGTGAGGAGAGGTATAGGAAGGAGTTTCCCGAGGACCAGGCGCTGATTATGATTCCGGCGTTGATGATTGAGTCGAGGACTGGGATGCCTGCGTTTTTGATCCCGACTACGAAGGCGGAAGCGCCGGCTCCTGCGCCGCCAGACGTGATGGCTGGGTCGTTGGATGGGCATGTTACCGAGATGGCGAGGACGCAGCCGATGTAGAAGAATATTAGACGGTAGATGTAGCGGCGGGCGGCGATCGGAAGGTTTCTACGGGGATTCTTCATCTCGCCACCCGTAGCTACGAGGAGCTCAGGGGCAAAAGTGAATGGGAAAGCGGACAGTACGAGGGTGGATAGTAAGGCTAAGAAGCGGCCTCTGTCACCGTCTGCTAGATATGTGTTTGCGGCTCCTGGGTTCCGCCAATATCTGAATCCCAGACGATCATGGTTCGGTCCACCACCCCAGAACAAAATGAATGATACTAGCAGGAGGCCAATCATCATGATGACTTTGGTTCCGGCGAACCAAAATTCCGTCTCCCCGTAGAAACGTACCGGGAGTGCGTTTAAGCCGACGATGACAACTATCATGATTGAGATCCACACAGCGATGTTCACTGGTGGTTCCCAGTACTCGATGACTAGCCCAGCAGCCGTGATTTCGTACGGTACCAAGATACCCAGCGAGTAAAAGTACAGCCAGCCAAGAGCGAAACCCAACGAGCGCGAGACATAGCGATAGCCAAAGAGATTCATGGAGGAGCCTGGAGTGGGCAGGTAGGCGGCGACTTCCACCATGGCGGAGACGGTGCAGAAGATTAGGAACGAGATGAAGATGTAGCAGCCGACGATAAAGGCTGGCCCACCACGCGCCAGTGTTTGACCGGAGCCAACGAAGAGTCCAGTGCCAATTGTGCCACCCAAGGCTATCATTTGGGCATGTCTGACAACAAATAGTCAGCAGTGAGCTCACAATGGAGTTGTCTCAGCTTCATGACGACCAGAGACCCAACTATTGCTAGACGTCTGAACATACCTGGACTTCAAGCCTCGATGAGTGCGCTCGTATCGTTCATCGAATATTTCGCCGGCCAAAATCTCGGGGTTCACAACAGAACTCCTCCTTCGCGAAGCTGAGTGCCGATTCTCCTCATCACGGCTTATTTCTTTCTCTCCAGCTGGATCCATCTCTTCTGCGTTTTTCTCGGCCATGATGAACGATCAATTGAGCACTCCCTATAAAACGAAGATTCACTGAGTCCCAGCAAAGGTTGACCAGAGAGATCAAAAGCCAGCCTGAGCTTTGTGGCGGCCGGACCGGGGCTTTTGTACGCAGATACGGCGTAGGATCATGCTTACTTTACCTCTCCCATGCAGGTAACCCAAACATGCTTCCATCCCTAAGCTGTGTGCTCGGTTCCCCACGAATGCCCTCAATAGGCCAGACAAGCGCCACAAGTTGAACCGTCGTCGCATCTTCCGTTACCGCTGGTAGTAGTCCTTGCACGGAAGCCGCACTCTGATAGCTTTAGATAAGAATCTGAAGTTGGGTGGTTCTCGACCTAGGGTAGCGGGAAGATAAGAAGGGGTTTGTATGCCTGGTATAGTTAGGAACTGCCCAAATAATGTTGGGCCAACATAGGTGGAACCAACGGAAAATATCGAATGCGCCGATTTCAATGGCCTTTCATCAGATTGGCTGTAAAAGGGCTCACAAGGGAGAGGTGAATACCCTCACAGCCGCACCTTGTGGGACGCAACATTAAAACGCGCAGTAACGCAGCCCGAAAGCTTGTTCCGTAACAGGAGTACCCCACATGTCTGGTCTCCCCATGTTCTGCTCGTGTTTCGATGTGCCTAGATAAGCTTGATAGAAACAAGCTGGTGTCCAGTGAGAAGACGTGCAGTTATCGTTCCAAGTCTCGAGCTTGGAGCTGAAAGGAGTTAGCGCCGATTCACTCTCCCAACGCCCTAGGAGTGCGTCACCTGGGTTTGCCTGATCTTGAATATTGTCATTGGTCCTAAGCATCGGTGTTTTGATCATTTGGACAGATCGTATAGTCTCTTATTAGTTCAGCAATTGGATCGTATAACCAGCAGAAGCATTCCCTTTCTAATCGTCTTGCAATGCTCAGCCCAAATTGTGTTTCCCAAAAAGAGCTTGATGGTACAAACTTAATACAATTCAGATAGGCAGCTACAAGGGTAGGAAGGGAAGGGTGCGACGCGACACCCTTCGGAAAAGCCGAAGCGCGGGATGATCTGCACTCGAGGTAAGCAGATACGATCTCATGAACAATGCATTTGACTGAGAGCAAGTAGATACATCTGTCGTCAAATCTTAGTAATTTGGAGTAGACGCGCCTATACAAGCTGGCATTCTACGAAACATTTCTTGGATCACAGGCAGCATGACTGAGGTTGAGTTGGATTACAAGGCTGGAGGGACGTGGTCTAACTGATTTCACTCAACTACCGGCTAGAAATCTACAAGTCGATCCCTACAAGTCGATCTCCATCAAAACATCCCCATTATCGTCCGGCGGTCCAATCTCTCTAAATCCAAGCTTCTCATAAAATCTGTACGGCGAGTCCTCTGCCTTCACAGTCTTGCTGGGGTTCGACTCATCCTTCTTCCCTTCACGCGGCGTTGACCTCAGTTGCAGCTGCTTTGCCTTGGGGTGATTCTGTCGTATGTGCGCAATCGCAAATTCCACGCCTTTTCGTCCATATCCCAGATTCTGATACCTTCCATCAATCATAAATCGCCAGATATGGTACGATTCGGTAGGGTCCCATATCTCCAGCATGAGCATACCAACAAGCATGTCGTCAGCGTAGATGGCTCGCACCCATGCCTCTGGTTCGAAACGGGATACCAAGAGAGACCATACGTTAGAGTCAAGGTTGCCAGCTTGGCCGTCTTTGAAGCTTAGACATGCGATATCTATGTAATTGTCCGTGGTAACTTCGCGAAACGTGACGGTAGAGTCCCTGGTCGGGGCGGTCTTCTTAGGAACGTCGTCCATGATGTATTGATAATAGAAAATGTGGCGGGKAGCAAGATTTCTTAAAAGTAATTGATTTGGAGCCTGTACTAGATACTAATAGTCCACCTCGATCTTTTATACATGCAATTTACCAACTTCTAGAATGTGCGATGTTTACAAGCTGGTGGTGACTCCTCTGTTGCCAAATAGGAGAATGGGCACGGCTAGGATTAGGCGACTACAGACTACCACTTGACCTATGGATAGCTGATAATAACATTTTCTTCGCGACACATTTCTTTATTAGGGCATACAGTCTGTCGACGTTTGTCGAAGAGATTACAAATTATCGTGTTGCTGTATTCGACTCATGATGAGTAGTATCAAATTTAGTCTCCAGGGTCAGCATTTGGGTGAGTCACCCGGCAACCTTGTAGAGCTGCCGTTGCCTGAAGCCAAAGTACCCCTTCGACAACAGTAGTATTATGCATCTTATTGGAAGCCTTCGTTCGTGTAATGAATTAACCATGCAGCTTGTAGCCCTTTTGCAATTGACTCATAGAATATCACTTCGATCTAGAAGCACTAACTAGGTAAGTAAGCCTGAATAGTGTGAACGTGAATATGGGAAAATCAAAATTTATCAAGTGTAATTTAAGATAGAGAGGAAACTGAATTCGATCGCTACAGAACTTCTAACTTGACTTATCTGAAAGTAATCGAACGACGCAATGCTAATATACCTGCGTTATGGGGACACTCTTGGGTCTAAATTACTATACCGATTCCTAGCTTTGACACCGCAGTTAGCGACAACTTAGAAGAAACTTATAGAAAACTGGGACCTTGGATTCAAATAGCTATTTATGAGTTATGGACTAAAATGCCTATTTTTATCCCTGCACAATAGAGGACCCAAGCGGATTGTCTTTTTTAACACAGGTGTCTAGGCACACCGGGCGCGCAATCAAGTGATGCTTCTTACCAAGGAAAATAAATACGATTTAATAGCTAAATTGACTATGGTCTACTAATAGAGATTCGAAACCGTCTGTTTACAAAAGAGCATCAAAATGAATGAATCTTCCTGTTTACTGGAAAAGAAAGGTAGCCAGAGATAACTTAACTAATCTCCTAGCTACTACTCCAATTTCGATACATCAATGCACTTCACGGGTTGCTGGATATAAGTGCCACTCCTCTAAGCATGTAACATATCCCACCCGCGTTTGGCTTTCTTTCGGGGAACGGGCTACTTCAGGGCGAATATCCGCACCTGGTAATGCATGAAGACTCCAATGGGGATCCGTTGGACTCGCACCACAGGAACACTTCCTCATTGCTAAATCGAAACCGGGCTTGCTTGGCCAATGCCTCTTCTTCACAGCTCGCCAGCTTTTCCCGCAATGCCCACAAAGCCACGCTAGTGGTGGTCTATCGGAAAGGTGCGGCCGTACCGAAATGGGGCATTCTTTCGATGGGCATGGTAGAAGTTCGAGTCTACGGATGATATCTGTAGTTAGACAACGAGGGTTCCAGACAGTGCGGCAATAGTCGTTACTACAGCGGAGAGTGCCGAGGGGATGCCGACCGTGTTGGAGGTGGATGGAGTTCACGGTACTGCACTCACAGCATTTCCATACGCCTTTAGTCACTCGTTCCTTAGTAGAAGGGGTTTGGGACCTGGAAGGACTTCCATTGTCTGATGGTGTTGTGTTGGTGCGCTTAGTATGTTCGTAGAAGGGTGAATTGGGACTGCTTTCCTGTATGTTAGCATTGCTGCTACGTGAGAAGAGAGGGAAGCGGGCCATGACTAGATCGATGGATGGCGGAAGTTAGAGTCTAGTAGTTCGTATAATACCGAGTGTGTGTAGCGTAATGATATTACGAGGAGGGAAATTTAGAGATCTGCGCCATTAGTAGCTGATATTCCGCGCCTTATATACTGTCTGCTATTTACATTGTGCGTTCACATTTCCATAGTAAATGTGCCCAATTGAACAAGCTCAGCAAAAGACCACCTTTTCTATGGCAAACCATATGATTAACGTATGTTTTTCCACAATGTGATACCAGCATTGTTAAGTCATGGCTTAAATCCTTCTGTGTGTCAGTGCCTTGCCATGTGTGACTGTGGCGTCTGTCCATTGAAATCTTATGGAAGTGGATTGAATTCCTTGACTTAACCATATCTACTTAAATATTCCATAAAAATAAAGATTGACAGCACTCTAAGTGAGTTATAGAGGTTTGAGTAAGCATGACAATGCAACATGGTACACGCCAGCTTTGTCACGAATAAACAGAGGTAAAATATTCAAGTTACAATAATATATGTCGATGAATCGACTAATGTTAAGATCAAACTCTACTGATTCTTGCCAGAATCTAACTTTCTGACAATGATCTGGGTATAGAATTGATAATATTACTCATATTCTTGTAGACATACGAGGGGAAATTGCGGAGGGCCGAAGTCCAAGTCCAATTCGCAATACCCTATTTACCATCACAATCTCATAGAAGTTACTTAGTTTTTGATTGCTCCCCTAAGGCCGCAGAATTCAGTGCCTGGCGCAACTGCCTCAACATCGTTTTAGTGTTTCGTCCCTCTTCCTGGCCGCCAATGCGGAAACACAGCCACTGTTCCCAAAACACGGGCTGGACCCCGCAGACACACTTCCTATCACCATTTCCCCAGTATACCTCGGTGCCTGCCTCGGTCTCCCTTGTGTGCTCTACAATAGCACGCCATGTTAATCCACAACCATTACAGAGGTACGCATATGGCAACTCCGTATTTGATATCTGTTGCCAAGCAGGATAGGTATCGGATTGTCGCCCATTACTAGTATTTACAGGGGAATCCTTGACTCCCTGATACCGTCGATCGCCCTACTGTATATAAGGCTGGCTGCTCTCACTAGTGTAGAATTAACTCACTCATTTATCAAAGCTGCTCCTAGTAAATTACTACGCTCCTATTTAGCTATTAGCCCTCACTATTTAATAGTTATGAGCCCGGCTTACATAGGTAATATACTAGTCGTGAGTTTAAACTAGAGTAGATCTAGAGATATTTTACCTTATTTTTAAATCCTTTTAATTACCTAATATATGATTAATATATCTATATAAACTAGAGATAATAGGGCTACTAAGATAGTAGATAAATCCTCCTAGAGAATCTTAATTAACTTAAATAATTAGTTCCTATAGCTTATAAATATTAGAGCCTTAGTAGAGTTAAATCATGTATAGAAATATTTTAATATYACTAAATTAAARGATAAAGTGCCTAGCTATACTAAGCCTAAGCGGCCTATACTATAAGAAGTTAATCTAATAGCTAGAATAGTATTTAATCTTAGTAGGAATAAGCTTAAGTAATATAAATATCTCTAAACCTAATAGAATAATAATATTAATTATTTTAAAGCTCTTAATTAAAAGATCTAGTTTATTAATAAAGAAATCTAGGATATAATTACTCTATAGCACTAATATTTAATCTAGATAATTACGTCACTATATAATCATCTCTAGGCTCTATAGAAGCACCTAGCTCCTATAGATGCCACGCGTTATAGAGAGCTACGTAATTAATATTAAGCGTTATAAGTAATACTAGCACGCTAATTAGTAGAGAAGTACCTAGATAGCTAGCTAAGAGTTATATAAGAGTATAGAGAGGCGGATATTATAGAGACTATAGGTAATTAACTATAAGAGGACTTCCTAATATTAATTAAATCACTTAATAAGGCGTTTACTACTAGCTAGCTTATAAAGATATATTAGAAAGAGACTAAAGGTAAAGCTAAAGATTAAATAACGTTACTATCTAACCTAGTATTATATTATTAACTATATTTCTATAGGATCTAGCTAGTATAATTATCTCTTAGTAGCTACGCGACGTTTAAAAGAGCTCCTACTCCTAGTGATTAAAGAAAAGATTAAGAGAAGGATTAAACACTTAGTAAAGATTAATATCTAAAGAGAGGAAAGTGTCTCTATAGTAATAGGCACTAATAGGAATAATGCTAGTATCTTAATAAAGATTTAAAACCGCCTACTAGCTTTACTCCTAGGAAAGAGATAGTAGAGAGGCTAGATATTACTCTAAGGAATCTCTAAAATAGATCCCTACTTAATAAATAGCTTAAATAATAGCGTGATAAATAATTAGGCTACTAAGGATTATTAGATTAATAAGAGTAGAGGACTCTATTTACTAATAATAGCTCTATCCTAAAAGGGAAGAGTTAATCACATAGTATCTAATTCTACTACACTAATAGTCATATAAGTAATATAGGACGACTATTAGTTACCTATACTAATAAGAAGTAGGAGGATAGTAAGGATTTATCTCTACTACTACTTAATTAATAGATCTTTAATCCTAGATCTAACCTCTACGTTTATAACTCTATTAGATATAGATAGAAATTAAGGAATAATGATATTAGTAAAATAATGATATATACTAGCACCTAGGAGCTCACTATAGAGGCCTAGAGTGACGTAACTATTAAAGTTAATACTCTAATAGGGATATTAAACCTTATACTATAAGGAGTCACCTATATCTCTTTATTTATAATAAGTATGATAGGATTAGTGCGTTGCTAATTAATAGATATCTATTTTAACTCTAAATAAGATATCCTATATTAATAGGATCTTTATAATATGTTCTATAACCTATAATATAGTAATAGCTACTAGCTCTTTAATATAGAAGAGAACTAGAGAGAAGATATCTAATTACTATATAGCTATTTAACTTTTAGGAGGAGCTATAARGATTATTAACTAGTAATAGCTTCTTATATAAAGGCTCACTTACTACTTAGCTATCCTAGTAAAGAGGTAATTAATCACCTATTAGATAACGTAGTTAGCTTTAGCCTTAATTAAAAAGGTAGAGGACCTCTTATAAGAAAGTGCGAAGATTATATAGGCGCAAAACTACATAAATAGATTAGTAGGAGACCTCCTTAGGATTAGGTAATAAAGGCATTTAAATAAATTATAATTAATTTAATCTAGCTCTAGGAATAAGGAGAAGCTTATTATAATAGAGATAGATATACTTTATATGCTATTTACTAATATAGCTATTAGTATAAGGTAAGGACACTACCTAATTAATTAGGCTCTATTATTTTATTAGCCTTAAAAGAAATTATCACTAAAATTATAAAGTAATTTAGATACTAGGTGATATATATCTATATAGATAATAATACTATATTTTATAGTATTATCACTTAAGCTAAAGTAATTAGTATAGGAATTAAAACTAGGGCTCTAGGTATTCCTAAATAAAATAGCTAAGGTAAGAGAGCTAGTAAAACTCTAATATTAAGAAGACGCGCTATAAGGATATACGCTTAATTACTAAAAGATCTTATAAATAAACTAGTTATAATAGTAGTAGATATAATTAATATAACTCCTATAGTAGCATTATATTAGAGAACTCTATAAGAAGTTATTAAGGGTAAGAAGCCTTCTATTACTTACCTATCATCTATTAGCTATAAGGCGTACGTGTTAAATTTAAGCCTAAAATATAGAGATAAGTTTAAGTTATGTATCCTACTAGGCTAGTTAGTTAGATATAATTTAACTAATATATTTAGGATATAGATGCCTACTTCCTAGAAGGTTATTAGAGTAAGAGACGTGATATTTAGTAGATACGCGTAGGATAGTGAGTTGACTATTAAGGAAATTAGAGAAGTAGAGGTAGAATATCTAGATATTCACTACCTACGTGACCTCTTACTATAATAAATTAATAATATTCTTTAACTATAATATAATGTCCTAACACTAAATAGAGATATACTCTCTATAGAATAAAATTAAGTAGATAAAGATTAAGTAGATGATTTTAACTACCTACCTTCACTATCACCTACTAAGAGAGGTGACTATTAGGTTATAATACTACCTACACTAAGCTATAATACTATAGATATTAATTAAACTCCTTTACCTAAACTAGAAGAAGCTATATAAGACTCTATAGTATCCTAGGATATAATATAAGACTTATAGAATAATAATTAGCTAAAAGGATAGGTATAAGCTAATAGCTACATCCTAGATTAATCCTCTAATAATACTCCGTAATAAGGCGCTATAGAGATATTAGAATTATTAATAATCCTAGGCTATTATACATGATTAGGTAATACATAAAGAGATGCCTATTATATATATCTTAGTATAATAGCTACTACTCTAAACCTAAAGCTATTATAAAAGATATTATCTAAAGCACCTAAAATGTGACTATATAAGAACTAGCTACCTCTACTACTAGAGAGATAGAATTAACTTATTAGCTATCCTTTTTAAACTAAATTTAAATAAGCTATATAAGTAGAGCTAGATAGCTACTAGAAGAAAGGCTATTTTAAATAAATAGATACTAAGATTAATCATAGCGTAGAGATATTACCTCTAATGTAGGTATTCATATATAAATTTAATRAAGACGGCTTCCTATATAAATATAAAGCATAGCTCTATATATAAGGTGACTAGTAAGTAGATTAGTAGGAGACCTTTACTACTACCTTAGCTATATAAGAATTTAGGGCTTTAATCGCTCTAGTAGCGTATTTTAATATAGATATATATTAGTATAATGTTTTAAATGCCTTTATTAATGCTTAGCTACTACGGCTTATATACTACTATACGCTATTAGGCTTCTAGAATAAATATAGGAAATATTTAAAGCTTTACTACGCCTTATACGGCCTTAAGGAAGTAGTAAACCTATAGTATTATAATCTAAAATCTACCCTAGAATAATTAGGGCTTAAAATAGTAGGAAATAGCTACTACCTATTCTATAATTAATATATTATTATGTTCTTCTACGTTAATAATATCATTATCCTTATACACCTATCTAATATCTAATATAAATAGGATTTTAAGTAGAAGCTAATATAGATATATAAAATTTAATTACTAGGTGAGATCACGTTCTTCCTAGAGATTTAAGTAGTAAGAGATAGGCTAAGTAGGAAGATATATTTAACGTAGGACACCTATATTAATAGCATCATAAAGGAATTTAAACTATATAATAAATAATATCCTAATTTCCCTATATAGCATACCTTACTACCTTAATTAATTAATAAAGCTAATAATAAGAGGACACGTTTATATGCTACTCTTATTAGAAAGCTATCCTATATTAGCTATATAACCTATCTAGAGATTATAAAGAGCTACTCTATACTATTAGTATACCTCACTAACCTAGGGTAATAATACTATAGTAAGGCCCTACACGTTATAAAATATCTCATTAGCTAGAGATATATAGTAATTTACGCTAGTAGGGATAATCCTATATAAGAAGCCTTTATAATAGATTAGGATTAGCTACTAGATACTAATCTATAGCTAATATTCTATAGAGCCTCTAACGTAGCCTTTGCTAATAATTAAGCTACTAGAAGAAGCTTATAAAGATATATCTTTATGCTCTATAAGATGCCTATTAATTAGAAGGCTACGCTATAGAAAATAGTTACTAAATTAACTACTAAAGTAGAGCTACTTACTCTATYWTAGGCTAGTATAGAGATCTAATATTAGAATAATTTCTTTAAAGAATTAGGATTTAATCCTAATATTAAGCCCACCTTATAGTGTGATAACTAATAAATAGTATTAATAGCTACTAAAGCTAGTGAGAAGCTTAACACTAAATTACGTCACGTTAATATACACTAGCTATAGATATAATAGGAAGTATAGGATAATTAGATAATTATTAATTAGAGGCCTATAGCTATAATGCCTATAGATAGGCTTACTAAGATATTACCTAGGTAGAAGCATAGGAATTTTATTAAATAATTAAATATAGAGGATATAAGATATCTACTATAGAAGGATTAATCCTTAGCTAATAATTAATTAAGGATAGGATAACTATATAGATAAGATACGTGAGTATTACTAAATTAGATTAATTTTTAATATTTTACTATATAGATTAGATGGAGGATCTAACACCTCCACTAAGGAAAGATCACTAATTACCTAAATAGGTATAGTTCAACACTATCAAGGCGATTCAGCGTACACTATACGCTGGGGGGGTATGTTGCCAAGCAGGATAGGTATCAGATTATCGCCCATTACTAGTATTTACAGGGGAATCCTTGACTCCCTGATACCGTCGATCGCYCTACTGTATATAAGGCTGGCTGCTCTCACCAGTGTAGAATCAACTCACTCGTTTATCGAAGCTGCTCCTAGTAAATTGCTACGCTCCCATTCAGCTGTTGGCCCTCACCGTTCAACAATATCTGTCTGGTCATGTTTATGCCCGAGAAGTACCACACCTCCAGGACTTTGGAGGAATCGCATTCAGTGGACCAGATCTTGCTGCAACCTGTGCAAACGAGATATCCAAGGGGGTGTGTACCTTCAATCACAGTGACAAAATTTTTCTTTTTGCAAGAACAGCATTTCCAAGTCCCTGTTAGGTGCCCCTGGACCAATTGAGATGTTGTCTGAATGGCATCTTGAAAATTGCTTATGGCCTCGGCCTCGGAAATGGCGATGAGGTTCTGGATCTCGTGTTGTTTCAACTCTTTCGTTGGCAGAATTCGAGAGCGGAGGTCCCGAAGTTGATGGGAAAGCTTTTTGAACATAGTGAATGCTGGGTTGATAGAGTTGTGTTTTGTACCAGAGGTTTTAAGGAAGTAGGGGAGGAATTATACAATCTCAAAATGATAGCACAGCATGCATAGAAAGTATCATGGCCTTCCAGGGAAATTTGTACAGCAGCAACATTGTGTTGGAGCAGGGACGGACTTAGGGCAAGTTCGAAAAATCTACAATGTAGTGGTTGACCAGGATCGTGAATACACAATGTAAGCTTGTTTACTTTAGGAGCGCGGTTAAGCTGTCTTTTTTACTTTTTGTAGTTTCACTTAGCTTAGCAGATCCTATCTCAAAGCTCTGAAACAGCTGGTCGACATTCAAACCCAGAGTTGAATTGTGATGAAGCTCATCTGTAGTGACAGTCAGACGTCCCATCCCAGTCGGGTCAACTTCAATATTTCATCCATATCAGCACAAACTAGAGGTAACCACTCTATGGCGTCCGGCGTTGCCCAGTTCTCTATTTCACGTTCGTGGTCCGGGGGCAGGGAGGGTCACATGTTCACCGCCAGCCTGGAAGCAGCTTGATGGTTGGCAAAGACAAACAAAAAGAAATTATTATGCCTTTCCGACACCGGGAATCGAACCCGGGCCCCATGGGCGCACTAATTGAGAGCCATGTATCCTGACCACTGGACCATGTCGGATTGAGAATTCGTTGTATACAAATGACGAGAATAGCATGATTCAAGCGATATATGTAGACCATGAGTACAACACTGTACTGCAGAATATATGTCACAGGCAATAGTAACCCAGTGATAGATCTCAGTACACGTGCACACCGCCTCAGCCTCCTTCACTTTCACCGACTCCTGATTTAAGTAAAAATAAATCTTGTGAGGAACAGAACTGTCTAATAGAATGTTTGGTAAATAGCATTTCAATATCAGACTACGTCGATATTTAGCTCTATTTGAAAACTTTCCCTTTAACTCATCTATGAGCAAGTCATTTTGATTGAGATATCTAGACCCATGGGCACCATCATTTCATAATCGCGGCGTACGGGGGATCTAGTCTAGTTACACTAGCATTTTCAATCAAAATGAGAGCCGCCCTAGTAATGGTAAATTTCAAGGGATTGGTACCTATATACCGCCTTCGCTCGTTCACCCCAACGCAATGATTATATTTCAGTAAGACAGATGTCTCGTGAATGGCATAGCATCAAGACACCACGTAGCATCTGTCTCAAGCACATATATTGTAGGTAAGCCTTGAAAAGACTGTATTACTTTCATTAATTGTAGGAAATACTGAATCCAGTTCAAGGTATCTCATATCTCAGTGATTATAACCATATATCCGGTGCGCTTATACTGAAGCAGTCTCTTCCCGGGTCTTCTCATCATCCTGTCCCTCATGATGCAGTGTAGCAGCGACCTTATCGCTCATCAAGTCGTCCGTGTTCGGTGCCCACCATGTCAGGATGATTGAAAGGCCAGAGAAGGCAATAGTGGCGAGATACACAGTCCTGTATGCATCTGCACTCGCGTCTTGGTAGGCACGGTATCCAATAGCAATGATCTTTTCAGTAATTCCTGGAACCGCAGCTAGCGCTTCGGACCCAAGCTGCAGCGCTTGCAAGAAAGATGGAACACTATCCACTGGTAGTCCTGCGTTAACGAGTGCTGGAGGTACCTGAGCTGGAATCGTTTCGCCGAGACGATTGGTCATTACAGTCGTGTAGATAGCGACCATGACAGCACAGATAGCTGCACGAACAGACCCAGCAGTACCACCAGCAACACCGATTTCACGTTGATCTTTGACGAGAATGGTGGCATTGGCGAGACAAATAGACTCATTCCAACCAATGAAGAAGCAACCTAGGAAGATCATCGAGAAAGTAACACCAAAATTGTCAACGTTTGCCACGGCAGCACCTACGACATGTCAGCTCGGAACTCCACTAAGACAAAATATGATCTTGACTTACATCCAAGGAATATTCCACCCAAGATAAAGACAGCCATGCATTGATAACGTGTCTTTCCGATTGGTACAGCAAGGAAACCAGCAGCAATCTGACCGGTAATAATTCCGAGACCAACAATAGTGCTCATATAGCCGACTTTCATGAAATCTCCATTGCCGTAGAGGACGGCTGCTTGCGCAGGCCATACGATGGAAAAGGCATAATAAACACCAGCTCCAAGACCAAGAAGAACAACAGCTGCGACCCAACGACCATTCTTAAATAGATGCATGGGAATCAGCGGTTCTTTCAGGGGTGCGTAGCATTCATAGAGAACGAAAGTGACCATAACCACGAATCCGACAACGATTGCGGCAATGACGGCTGCAGATTTCCAGGGATAGACGCTTCCGCCCCACGAGAGGCCCATGAGGAAGACAATAAAGCCAGCTGCGAACAGAAAGGTACCGAACCAGTCGAAGTTCTTGAGCCAGTACATCTTGCTACGATTCTCGTCGTTCTTGTGTTTCTCATCAAAGGTTGGTGGGAAGTAGAAGGCAGTCCACAGGACAAAGGCGGTAACGTTCAAGGCAAGCAAGAGCCAGTAGACGCCTCGCCAGCCGACACTGGGATAGTGTGTAACGAAACTGGCGGAAGTCGCAGGACCCATGCCGGAGGTTGCATAAGTAAACGCGTAGATGATTCCGATGGCGACGTATCGATGCTTCATTGGTACGAGTTCTCCGACGACGAAATGGAAGCTAAGCTGCGTGGCACTGCCTTGACTATTAGCGTCGAGTCTACAAACATGGCCGTATTGTGTATAGACTCACGTAGCAGCAGCAAGAAGGACGTTTCCACCGATCTAGAGCAAATTCATTAGTGCAAAGTCACTTTCGAAGAGAAGAGTGCTGCTTACCAGAGTGGGGATATCCTGTGCAGTGGCGCATACGATGCTTCCAATGATAGCCACAACAGCACCGCCAACGAAGAAATATCGGCGACCAAAAATATCGCTCAATCGTCCTACAGGAGACAGGAAGATTGCGAGAACGGCATTGTACACCAAGGAAATCCAGATATATCGATCATCGGGACCGATGTCTGCATTGATGATACCGAGAATGGGAGCGGCGAAACCAAAAGCACCGGTACCACATGCAATTGCACAGCCTGTGGCAAGGAAAGTTCCTATAAAGAATCTACTCGTGTAGTATCCCTTCGGAAGAGCTTCATAGTCGATCTGGAAGCCGTGAATGTCGTTGGTTAGGGTATGCTCTAGTGAATCCGACATAGGCTTCTCAACAGACTCAGTGTGAGCCGGAGCGGCCTTGATAGACTCTATTGCCATTGTGGATGAACAAATAGCAAGAGGAGACTAAGTCAGTGGAATGGGGAAAAATTAATTGAGATGGGGATAATGGCCAGTCTACGATCGAGAGGGAACAGTAGACGTATTATAGTACCAGGTTCTTGGGATGTCCGTACCATGCGAACGCCATGTGGGAATTGGTCCGATTAACAAGGATGACAGCTGACGTTTTGACGGACAGGAAAAGGAAATCAGATGCTTCCAGACCGTAGGGACCTCCATCAAGAAACGAGGGCGAGGGTGCCCATGCCCTGGAATGCTTCTCGCGACGGCTAAGGGACGCGCTAAGGTGTGTCGGATGCGCCTGGAATTGTGACTATCGCGTGTGCTCGGGAAGGGAAAGAAATATGGGGGATTTGCACGTGCTTTGGCATTTGATTCATGGCTTTAGTTAGCTTATTCTGGGGAACGTGGAGTCTGGGGAAGCTAAAATGGGGGCAGGGAGCACATTTTCCGGGGTACGACGTCAAACATCGGTTGTACATTTCCGGAAGCGAATCTCAACGCAACTCCATACTCATCTCAGTAGGAACCCGCTGCAACTCCTATTATATGTCTGAGAATACGGTCGGTAAGGCAAGGTCCCGGTGGTCCGGATCAAAGGTTCTGGGATGTGGAATATCCAAGGGCACGGAATCGGATCGGCGAACATATCATTACAAAGAGAATGTTGTCTTATGTGGCACCAGTACCTGCATGCCCATTTACTACAGGCATTTAGGGTAGAGAAGCGTCCTCACTGAAATAACGCTTCGGGCTCTTGAAAATATAGTGACACTTGCTGGAAAAGAGAAATGTGTAGCGAGCTTCTCCGCAAGTTCAAATTTGATGTCATCTGAGTACATCCAGTAGGTGGTAGGATCGAACACTTTTGAAAAATGACCATCACAGGACGTGGGCAACACCAGCACCTTTGGTATCACTTGTAGTACTTGATCAAGTATCAACAAGGAATCACTAGCCTTTTCAACGCACTTGAGGGCGCATAAGGCTGCATCCCTGGTCACTGTGTCGCTAAGCAACCCTTTCTCCACGAGGCAATCAAAAGGGTTACTCAAGACGTGTCATCCCATATCCATTATTTACAGTGCCCTTGGTATAATCTAAGAGTCCAGCTGTATCTCTTCATCCGCAATTTTATAGGCTGGAAAAAAATGACGATATGATCCTTGCTCCTGGCGCTAAGTCCTATCGTCATGGGCCGCGTCTTCAGGCATCTAGGAGAAGAAAGTTTAATATACCGAATCTATATTAAAAATCGGGACCCTATCATATTCACGATTCTTTTAAGACGCTTGTCCAATGTATTGTATATCACTCGCTTACTTTCAGCTTCCAGACACCTCCGCACGCGGCACCACGCCACAGAAGCCCCGAAGACTGACACAAGCTGCCCTAGCTTCTCTGGGCATTGAAGATCGACCTAAGTCCTGATCCATTGTCGTGAAAGAGGCCGATTTTCCATGATCCGCTAAAGGAGCCACCGAACTCCGAACCCCAGTCGTGGATTCGTTTGGCTGCAGAGACGCCTGGATCATCTGTGGGCAACCTTCGCCACACTTTACTAGAATTAGAGATGCATTAGCATGTCTGGACAGTCTGGCGTCAAGTGACATGTGGCCTTGGGTTACTCTAGACAAGATTTAGCGTACCAACTGGATCCTTCCCGCCCTTTGCGAAATCAGTCTGGGCTCCGTTGCCAGATACGATCGTCGTCCCTTTGAGCCTTGCTTGCATACGAGGCTCTAGGTAGCCATTATTACCAACTCTTGGATCTAAAGCTGTTCTAGTACCTCCAAAACACATGTAGGGCGCGATCATCGTGGTATCGTTCATGCCATTGCTTGGTATAGCCTAGAGCGACGTGTAGGGTAGCATGGCAACAACACTGGAGGAGCTGAAGGCACAGCCGCAATTTTACTTGTTCTCTTGACTGTGGCTATCCTGACGATATCGATAGCTATTAGAGCTTGTTGCTTCTCTGTCTAATTCCTTGTCGCTCGGCTTCAATGTGTGCAACAAAACATAACCTTTCTGAATGTACGAACCCATTCCTTTTGTTCATCGATTATTGGCGTTATGTTTCCTGTGCGGATCTATGATTTTCCAAAAGTACCACATGACGAGAACATTCTAGCAGCAGTTTTTAATCGGTGGGAAGATTTGTTCCCGTTCAATACTGCATATTTTCAACCCAGCGATCTTGATGGACTGTCATGGAGACGATTAGCAGTAGTGCATTTATTGAGAGACAGCTACTGCACACACAAATGGTGATGGTAATACTCCTAGGAGCCGCAGGTTTGGCAGTGAGGGGGCGTTTAATGTTCTCAATTCAACTGATAGCATCATGAGGAGAGACCAAAGAGCATCTAGGCTGCACAGATGTATATTTGATACGTTACCTTCGCACACGAGTGACCCATTCCCCATCAGAAGAGATCTTGAATTTCAGACAGATATGACAAGGGAAATGGTTGCAGGTGCAGCCCTGATTGAAGTTCAAAGAAAATATTTCTCGCTGTAGGTACTGCTGAGTACCACTGTAGCCTTGCTTGTTAGCACCGCTAAGGTTTCTGATCCTGTTTAGAAACCCTTTCCTGATAATTCCCGCACGAGTTCGTTTTAGCGTCCTATCGGGATCCTTCACTCTTCTTGGAACTGAGAGATGAGACTTTCCACAGCAGCAGCACACAGAGCCGAGGACAGTCTTAGGCAAACCCGAGCCTCCAACCGGGAGAGAGATCGTGAAAGTCTGACCATCCACTCGCGCTATTCGAAGCCCTGTAAATGTCGTTCTTGAGTCTGCAGCCCTTCCGCATGCGTCGCACTGGAGGCGACCCAAGGGCCGGAGAGCGCTGGTTCGCCGGAATAGTTGAGCATGTTTGCATCGCATGCAATTCTAGAACGAAAATCTATGAATTTGGACTGGGCTCTTTGTATTTCCACGCCATACCGCCTGGACGTATTTGTTTATATGCTTCATATTGATAGAGCTTTGTGAATTAGTAATTTAGATATTAGTCCGATTGCGATATTCAGTCTTGAGAATGAAACGAGGTCAGTCGTTGGAGGGAAGAATTCAAAAAAGTAAGGCCAGATATACTGGGCATGTAGATTGCCATTGTGAGCAAAATTCTCAACATATTAGTAACTAATACCCTAGCAATAGTAGGAAGGCTCTGAAGGTATGTTTACACAGTATCCATGAACCCCTGAAATACAGAATGTTATATAGTGACGATAACATGGCCTCGTATCCATCTATAGCATCATCAAGCTCCACGAGCTTAGCTGTATGGTCCACAAATTCTCATCCTTTGCTTTAGTTTAGTCAAGTCAACAAGGTTCGAATGGTGAGAAAGCTACGTTGTGTTACTTCGATGTTTACGAACAATGTAATCGCCTTTTCACCCACAGCGCAGTTTTTGCATAAAATCATAAAATCCCTCGAACTTTATAACGCTCTCTGAACGGTCTGGAAGAACCCTGTATTGAACTCCGAAGCCAACATCTTCGCATGAAGATCAAGTTAAGCTGTAAAAAGATGCGCCTAGCGCGAATCTTTGAACTCAGTATCTTTTCCCAGGAGAGATTTCATTCCGATATATACTTTCAAGCAATCATTGATGACCCTCTTCCGACGATTGTCATTGCCTGTCAGGAAGCATCCACAGCTGCCAAAGCAGGTCGTACGGCTAGAAAACAAGAAGCGCTCCAAAGCACATCGAATGTTGTGTGCTTACGACCTTCAGCAATGCGAGCTCTTGTCCCTGAGACGCCCAAGCAGCAAGGGACTGAAGAGCGCCCTACCGAGGAAAATCTGACGCAGGCAAAAGTGAATGGAAGATACCCAAAACCTAGTCTCGTAGTTCCACGACATGGTAATTTCTCATTGTTCCCTCGCTCATCAAACTCACAATCATGCTAATTGATAGGCTGGTTAAATAGCGAACAGGGAAACTGTGTTGTGCACATCGCATCAAGATAGTCTTTTGTTGAAGCTGCAGATAAACTGTTGTACTCTAGAAGACATTTTGTAATCGAATTTGTTAAGCCTCTCCAGGCAAAACCAAGCCTAGTCCATGCTTTGTTTGAAAATCGTCCACTATTGTTACGGAACAGTGAAAGAACAAAGACATAAAAACATCAGGCATACCTAATCAATAAGCCAGTCTGGAACAATATTAGCGCCGAAGTTTGAAAGGCTGGTCTGCGGAATATCCATCAGTGGCGATCGGGGGACGCTCTCTGAGGCGTGATGTGGCCTCGACTCAGGACCCTTTCATTTTCACTTTCACCCTCACCAACCTTCACTTTTCATAGGCAACGAAGTGAGAGGGAGGAGCTAAAGTAAAGCCCGCATTCTCATATTAAATGGGGGCGCCTTCTACTAACACAAACCTTTCTTGGTCCGCTCAATTACACTAACTGCCTTGCATAGAAGCACTCCGCAACCTCCTTCCGGGTATGGTTGCAACCATGGCTACTTCCCAACCATCGAAGAGCATCGACTGCGGCACCTGGATCTGCTGCCAGTGCCAAAACCTAAACCCAATCACCGCTTCCAACGACAAGCATCCCATCGGCAAGTCAATCTGCCTCTGCACCCATACGCCTTGCGAGGAGTGCATGTTCACCGGCCCTCTCAAGTACTTCGTCCCGATCTCGGATCCGCTTGCTATCCCAATGCCAGACGGCACGGACCCAGAGAACATCTACGGCTTTGTATGTGGTCGTTGCGGACAGAGCTGGAAGGCCAAAGAGATGAAGTCAATCAAGAAGCCGTCTGGCATGCATAAGATTCTCCAAAGCGTGCACAGAAGCCGGTTGACTCCAGTCCACGGCAGACTCAGGAAGAGCCAGTCCCTGATGGCACTTTCTTCTCCCCTCGAGTCCATTTCGGAGGATGGAGAACAGGAGCTTAGCCAGTCACAGCCCACGGTCTCGCGCGTCAAGTTCAGCGGGGTGCGATGCACTTGCGGATGTATATCTGATGCTAATTCCTTCTGCTTTCGCATCCTCATGGCTAAACCTCAATCAGGGTCTCCAGAGACGGATGTTTCTACCTCTCCAAAAGAAGTCAGTCGTCATACAACCCCCCAACTTCAAGCCATGGGACACCATGATAGCGACATCAAGATCCGTAACGTCACTCACCCCAACCCTCTGAGGTCCAACCCAATTTGAGGTATGCACACTGATCATACCATATGAACCATACTAAGTTTGGTAGGCGGCGAATGAGATCCTCTCTGCTCCGTTGAAGAGAGAGTAGACACCAAGATGTGTTGGCTGGACTCCGGCCACTGGCTTGCTTGTTTTCTAAATATGGCCCGCCAGGCAATACCATAATTTCAAATGAATCAATTCGAAGCACAATTCGAATCCTAGTAATGCCCTGCTCGCAATTGGTGTGATGACTTGAAGTACTATTTTGCTAGCTTACAAACCTCATGACTACACCAGAGTCGCCCAAGCGACGTCAAAATTGTTGGGAATTTTGGGCCAGTTTGCCAATATCGTACTAACACATGCTTTGCCTAAGCGTTAACAACACGATGCTAGCGCCGATGCCTAAAAATCTAGGTCTTAGAAATCAACATCTCATTAGCTCTACAACTTCGCTTTAGATGGCTTCGCCTCTTCCTGCGCTTTAACTTTCAGCACTCTTCGCAAGATCTTTCCAGAAACACTCTTGGGTATCTCTTCAACAAATCTGACACCACCTCTAAGCTTCTTGTGATTTGCTACCTTAGCATTGAGCCACTCCACAATCTCCTTCGCCTCCTTCTCTCCCTTACCTAAACCGCCTGACGGAACAACATACGCCCTGGGTACTTCAGTCGCCTGATCTTCATCATACAGCCCAATCACGGCAACGTCATTTACGTTCGGGTGGGAAACGAGAATGCCTTCGAGCTCGGCGGGTGGAACCTGGAAACCCTTATATTTGATCAATTCTTTCACTCGATCGGTGATGAAGAAATTTCCATTCTTGTCTTGATACCCAACATCACCAGTTTTGAAATATCCGTCTTCTGTAAGGGCGTGGGCTGTCCCTTCGGGGTTATTTAGGTATCCTTTGAATACGTTGGGACCCTTGATCCAAAGCTCCCCAACTTCGCCAACTGGGACCTCTTTTTCCTCGGGAGACATGTACTTTGCCGTTTGGTACGGCAGGRGGGKACCCACAGAGCCAATCGTCCTATTCCAGTCACTCCATGGCTGGGTGTGGGTGGTTGGACTAGTCTCAGATAGACCGTAGCCTTGCTTAACACGGAGACCTAGTCGCTTATTGACTGCTTCAACAAGTTCTCGAGTCAATGGAGCGGCCCCAGAATTCATCATTCGGATGGTGCTAAGGTCATATTTGGAAACGACAGGGTGCTTGCTCAAGAGTAGTACGACGGGAGGTACAACATAGGCAAAAGTGACCTTGTGCTCTTGTATGATCCTACAGAAATCTTCCAGGTCGAATTTGGGCATTACAATAAGTTGCAAACCGGAATATATACTCTGGTGTATAAGGCAGGTAAGACCTAGCCAACTTGTTAGAATACTAAAGCAGTGTACTCGGGCTTATATGAACAAAAGGAGATCATACTACATACCATAGATGTGGAAGAAGGGAAGGAAAGCTAAAAGCTTGTCACCCTCTCCTGTCGGCCCTCCCTTCCACTGAAGGTTGCCATCTTCTGCCGCTTTGATCATCATGGTATTTGAAACAATATTCCGATGGGTAAGCATGACACCCTTAGGATGACCGGTTGTGCCAGAAGAATATACCAGAAAGGCGAGATCATCTGCGGGCTTTAGCTTTGTTCTTCGATATCTTGCGGATCCAGAGGTGTTCCGAATGCTCGTAAAATGCTTCGCTTTGTGTGTAGGATCGCGTTCGTCTCCAATGACAATCACACGGTCTTCTGGAATCCCCACCCTCTTAGCGGCCTCTCTTGCATTTTGTATAAAGGGCATTTGGGTTACTAAGCCCTTTGCCCCTGAATCTTTCAATTGAAAAGAGAGCTCATCCACAGTATATCCTGGATTGGCCGGGCTTAGAATGCCGCCTGCCCAATGACAGCCCCATGTTATAGCCGGCGTATCGATGCAATTGGGAGAGTAGAGGGCAAGAACATCTCCTTTCTGCCAATCCCACAAAGCCTTCAGACCCTTTCCAAAATCGATCGCGGTGCTTTTGACTTGCGCGTACGTATACGATCGATTCGTATATGGGTCAAAGTAGATCACTATACTCCGTCTCAATAATGCGAGTTTATTGTAGACATTCTTTGCGGAACGCGCACGTACCTTTATCATCAGGAAATGGTCTATCCTTTCGTTCAAACAAGAAAGCCCATAGATCAGTATCTGGTATGGGGATTTCTGGATAGTTGGATTTCGAAGGCATAGTGCTGCGATGAAGGACCCGAATGCGGATATGCTACTCAATGTTAACACTTATTCTATAATAGATGAATGACGAAAAAGGTGTGTTCAAGGAGCAAGTTGCGGAAAGAAAACTACTCTGAAAGAATATGTAGAAGTCATGCCGGAGTTCTAAGTGCCGTCGCGGCTTGCGTAGGGTGAGTGCGGAGTAATCAATGATGTGAAGCAGGGTTTCGGTCAAAGCTCCATCTGATGTCCGGCCGAGGCTCAACTCTTTGTGTCCTAGTGCGGGCATCGCAATCCCGAGGTCAGCGCCATACCTAGGCATTTGGGTATATCGCCGTAGACTACTCACTGATGCAAGTCGCTCATTTTATACGGAGGTCCCAGCATCGTGTCAACGGGTGCTATTGCCCAGCATGGCTTCTTGGGAGACAGCAGCAGCGGTGAAGAAGCTTGATACTAAGACATACTCCTGCAATCTGCTTGATGATTGGAGTATTGGCAGTGGTGAGCTATTGATAATCGACATGAGCTCCTGACTTATTGCTGATAGACTATAGTCCCCAATGGCGGCTATGTTACTGGATGCATTCTAGAAGTTGTGAAGGCGCACTACTCTACGTCCCTGGCGGATCAGAATCAACCACACACGATCGCTCTCCATGTCGAATTTCTACGAAGAACCCAAGCCGGCCCTGCTATATTCAAGGTAGAAGATATCAAGCTGGGCCGGCAGGCGTCAGTTGTGCATGTTCATATGTCTCAGGAGGGACGGGAAGAGGTCATTGCATATGTGACGAATTCCAACATTGACACAGAAGAGGGCGTCTCCTTTGACACGCAGTGGACTTTGACACCTCCTCCCCCTCTAGTGGACCTTGTGAAACTCGCGGAGGACAAAGACGAAAATTGGTATGCGCAAGAAAAGATGCCCTTCGCGAGCTTCCGCAAGGCTTCGCAGAAGGTCAAATGGCATTTTCCACGGAAAGGACAGGCCATGACCAGTCTTGCCGATGAATGGCTGTGCTTTGCCGACGGGTCCAATTTTACCAACACAAGCGTGGGCTTTGTCGTGGATATGTTCCCTCAGATCATCGAATCCTATAGAGACCAGAGTCAAGGTCCATTTTGGTATCCTACGTTATTGCTGAATCTGGACGTCAAGAAGTCTTTACCGCCTGAGGGAGTCAAATGGCTGGCAGTCCGGGTGCAGATGAAGAAGATCAAGAACGGGCGCATGGACTTGGAAGTGGTTGTCCGCGATGCGGAGGGCGATGTGGTAGCTCTGAGCCATCATGTGGGATTCGTTCTATCTGCTGCTAGAAATATGGCGCAAAGAAGGAAGCCCGATACCAAGCTATAGATTAGAAAGAATAGAATTCTGAGAGATACCTTCAACCTTCAAATCCGTTCATTACTGACAAGCAACCCATGCTTCTTGTTGACGTCGGACCGAGTAATGTTATCACTATCATTTGGTTATAAGCGTAATATTCCTAACCAGGCTTTGACGATGTTATATCGGTAGGAGGGAAACGTGGAAATGAGGTAGAGTCACGTGATCACAAACAACGGAATGAGATTAGTCGAGTCTTGGCACGCACCACCCACAGCCGAGCCCAAATTGTCGAAAACTCCAAACTTCGAACTTCATTCAACGACAATCAAGCCCGACATCATGCCTAAGGAAGTGAAGCAGCGTTCCGGTATTTTTGAACATGGCCTAATGGCATCTAATCTTCATGCTAATAATCTTCAGGCATCATCGCCGGCATCAATGCTGGCCACCGTACGTTACCTCGAACCGCAATACTTTGAGC
Organism: Nigrograna mackinnonii; assembly: GCA_001007845.1. Taxonomy (NCBI): domain Eukaryota; kingdom Fungi; phylum Ascomycota; class Dothideomycetes; order Pleosporales; family Nigrogranaceae; genus Nigrograna; species Nigrograna mackinnonii. Next base: position 246,062 of record JGVQ01000168.1, read on the forward strand.
ACACGAGATCAGGATGGAAAATTGACAATAATAACAGAGGTCACCCCGAGACAGCCCGCTCCCAAGATCTCGCGGAGGAAGGGTTTCTTGTCCAAGCGCACTGCCTTCGTGAGGGACATTACTCGTGAGGTTGCTGGGTACGTTTTACCACCTGAGGAAGTTTTTGCTTTTGGCTGGGACTGGGTTTTGCGCTCGCGCACACTTGTCTTGCAGAACCAGAGGAGCCGCCATTTTTTGGAGGAGGATCTTGAATGAAAAATTTGCTAACAATGCTTGTGTACAGACTCGCACCGTAAATGACCCCGGATTTCTTGTGACAAGAAGAAATACTCACCTAATTCTAGATACGAGAAGCGCGTCATCGAATTGCTCCGAAACTCCAAGGACAAGCGTGCTCGTCGTCTAGCAAAGAAGAGGGTACGTCGGCCACATACTCTTGCACTATACTAGCTCTCCACCCCAACGTTTCCCTATCGATACAACGTCTCAATGAATAACTGCTTACCATGCACAGCTCGGTACCTTCGGCCGTGCTAAGAGGAAGGTTGACGAGATGACCAAGATCATCGCTGAGGCAAGGCGCGCGGGTCACTAAATGCGGTCCTTTGAGCTGAAGATGATGTGAACTTTGGGGGAACCGTTTCCAACTTCTTTCTGGGTGTTAGCAAGGTCTCTCTACGGCGGATCGATGGATTCCAAACTTCGATACATTCACAAAAGGATGATATGACTTCGGAGTGCAATCGGACATTTGGGGACAATACCAATCAATGTCACCTAAAATTATGAAATGCGAAAACTGGTTCACTCGATCGAGTTGCATGAGCTTTATCGTGACACAAATGCATGCTTCGTCTGTGAAAGATATGTGTAAAGTCAACGGACCCACTGTCACAGTTGATACATGAAGTCACACGAGCTTTGACATCTGTTTCATGCGACTGCACCAGGTTCGGCCCGTCCAAATGTGAGATAAATGTGACACCCATGAAATACACGAGGTATATGGACTATGGTGAGTTCGGATACCTCAGATAATCCCCACCTTCCGTAAAGCAACATTATTCAATGCCTCGTGCTGCAGCATTTCGAAACCAAACGACCCTTATGCAATAGCGAATTTGTCATATAGTCGGTTCTCACAGTAAGTATTCTGCTGGCTATGATACGTATCCAACGCATGTGATTTATTATGCTAGTCATCTGTGACCTGAATTAAGGGCTGCTAATATACTAGCATTGCTCGCTGCCTACGTCTACCGCTTGAACAATCCTTTGCCCAGAATACTCTTCAATTTGCTTTCCTTATCTGCTGCGCTCGTACCGACCTTTCGCTTCCCTTCAGTCTTGCTTTGAGCGGCTACCGGCTCCGGATTCTCTGCTGCGACAGGTTCTTGGACCTTTAACGTCTGTGCCTTATCGGCCCACTCTTTTGCAAGCGTCTTGCGTGAGAGTCTCGCTTCGCTCGAAGCTTTCTCATCCCAAACGAACGTTATTAGCTCCGCAGTGGAGAATCGTAAATCTTGAATTAAGCGTTTCTTATCCTTGGGTAGCTGGACTTGCCTGCCATTCGGACCGACATATTTTAGCTGGAATGGTTCTTTATGCTGAAGAAATCCCTCCACGAAGTGATATAGGACCTCGGCGGTATCATCCCTAGTGATTCCCATTTGGATGATTGTCTGATCGGGCATGCGCACTCGAAGCGAACTTCCCTTCTGCGCCGCCGCATCCAGTTTCTCTTGGCGAGATGTTTCCAAGTCAGCAAGCTCCTTATCAGAGAGGAGGCGCTGGTTCCGGGAACGTGCCTGGAGTGCAGCCTGGTGGGATTTAGCATGCTCGATTGTAGGTACGTAGTCACCCTCGTTGAAAGCGCGGCGGGCAGCTTGTGGTGTAGAAGTCGTAGGAGCAGAGAATATCTGTACGTTTCGACCGCCTTTTGAATTGAGTGGCACTTCTGATATGGTTGTGGTCGCTGAGGCTTCAGCAGCCGCTGACATGGGCACGTGTTCCACCTGTTCTGGTGCCACTGCTGTAGAAGCACCTGGAGGATTTGAGGAAAGATTGGTATCTATGTCCATTGGTGAGGTAGTAGCGGCCATATCCTTGACGACTTCAGCAGAGTCGGTTTCCGCGGCTTCTGGCACAGCGTTGTTTATATCTGGCACAGAATTTGCCTGGGCAGAGCTTCCAGTATGGGCGCTGCTCCCATTTGTATCCGAACTTTTGAAGTATTGTGAAATCTCCCCCATTGCCTCCTCAAGTGGCGTACCGCTATTCTTGAAAGTGAGCCGCAGCAGTGCAGACCCATTGTCAAATCCCAGCTGGCTTAGTGTCTGCTGCAAACCTACGAAGGTCGACTGTTCTCGATGACCAGGCATGACAGTGATGACAGGCATCTCGTAATTCAGACGACCAGCTCCAGAGGCTCCATTAGATGCAATTTCAGGAACGCCCCGCTGCGTGAAGTTATAATTTGTGCCTTGTCCGCTCTCAAATTGCCGTAAAATCTCCCATAACGAAGTATTACTCGCGAATTTCTGTGTTAAGCGTACGTTCTTCTCAGTGGCCGGCAGTTGAAGAGCTACTGATATTACTGTTGGTGAGCGTGACGCCTGGACAAGTTCCAGTCGAGCACCCTGGGGGAGATTCGCTAATCGAATTTGTTGTGAAAGAGATATTGGTTTGTTGTTGTACTTGAGCGTGAAGTGATCTTTGCTAACGTTGAACTTCTGGCAAGCCTCATCTCGTACCTCGGTGAGATACTTGACTGGCGTGGTTGGAATCTTGACAGTCTTTGCAGATGAGTTGAATACGACTACGTGTGACATTATGTAGGTCGAAATAACCGGTAGAGCCCGTAGGTTGCGATAGCTGCGATAGGGACGTGTGCGAGGAGTATGGTACAGGAATATAAGCAATCCCAGCGATGCTTTCTTCGGGTCGAGTCGCAGCGTTCGATGACGAGAATGAGATTTATGATATGGAGGAGCTTCGATTCGGAACTGCTCAAGAATAAATTGCCCGCGCCTGCCATGTGCAGGTGAACTGGGCTATCGCTCAATATTAGCCCGGGACCTAGGCAGAAAGAGTAATACATACTTGGATTCAAATAGCTATCGAAGTGGTAACAGGGGCCTATACCAGCGGGGTGAAGATGCACGATTGTGCAGCTGGGCGCAGCTATGAAGATGATTGCGGAGGCCGGAGTACTTTTGGCTGTTGCGGCGAGGTCGCAATGATGATTCTTGGCAACGAGTGCCTGTACCGATTGCGATTGCCTGTATTAGTCAACAAACTCTTCGTATCGCCGTTATAAACACTACTATGTTATGTTGAGTCTTTTCGGTACATTCCATGAGTTTCTAGAAGCTTGCAAGGTTCTTTGTCCGCGTGTGGTGGCTGATGCCTCGTGCCTTACATCTTTGTGAGCGACAGGATACTTAAAAGAGACGTCAGAAGGTGTGACCGACGCGCCCCCCGCCCCCACTAAACGCGACCTCCACTCTGATGCTCTGACACTCACCACTGGAGCTCTTCAACACAACTAGTAAATATGTCGGGCGCTGTTCAGATCTCCTCACCACAACAGCTGACGTCGCTGCTAAGCTCTTCGCGGGTTGTGGTAGTCAATTGTAAGTCATCCCGCGCCGACTAGTTTGTACAGTGGCCACTAAATTGTTTGTTCGTACGCAGTCTTCAACGACAACACAGCATGTAAAGCTATTGCCCCCGTTTTTGACCAGCTCGCAAATCAACTATCCCGCCCAAACATCATCACTTTCACCAAAGTCAATGTCCAAGAACAAGCGCAAATCGCGGAGGGCTACAGCGTCAGCAAGTGAGTGCTCTCTATCGAACACGGTGCTCTGCGGGAGTGTTGGCTAACGTATTGGGTGCAATTAGTCCTCCAACTTTCATAATTTTCAAGAATGGGCAGCAAATTTCTAAAGTCAACGGCGCAAACCCTCAACAGCTCTCCGATGGCATCAAAAGACTAGCAAACGAGGCAGAGTCGGATGGCTCCTCTGGCGGATTTGGGGAGTCGAGCTCGGGCGCTGGCGGTTCCTGGCTGGGAGCTGGATTGCCTCGAGGATACGGAGATGTCACAGAACAGGTTGATGTTCGCGGTCTGGACCTGCTAAACTCTGACAGCGAATTTGGAGGAGTTCGGGCATTGTTCGAGAAGACCATACCAAGCACACTAGCTGTGGGGAAAGGCAAAGCAGCAGTGAGCGGATCGGACTCCAAGAAAGACTGGGTGGAGAGTGATGTGGATGAGCAGTTGATGCTCTATGTTCCCTTCACCTCTACGTTAAAAGTCCACACGATCCAGATCACATCGCTCCCGCCAAACTCCGATGACGATGATGAAGACGCGTGTTTGCGCCCTAAGACGATACACATATATAGCAATCGCCAACATAATCTTGGTTTCGAGGAGGCAGAAGAAACACTCGCCACGCAGACGATCGAACTAAAAGCTTCCGATTGGGACGAGAAGACAGGCACTGCGAAAGTAGAACTACGGTTCGTCAAGTTCCAAAACGTTACTTCTCTTGTCATCTTTGTGGTCGATGGAGATGGGGGCGATGGAGATGGAACGGTAGAGAAGACACGCATAGATAGGATCCGCATAATCGGAGACGCTGGCGAAAAGCGCGACCTGGGAAAGCTGGAAAAGATTGGAGATGATTCGTGACCATCCAGTTTCATAGAGGCAGAATTGATAGATCACGGCGTGGATATCACTTATTATGATTTCCACGAGATGAATTTTAACGCTCAAAATGATGGCAGATTGTTCCAAGTTGCCGCGAGCCGCCGAAACTTCGAAGGGGAATGTTCGACCTTTTTCCAGTGAAGGCGCCATGAAGAGACGCCCACACAAAGTGTATATGATCGATTGTGCAATATATTCACTCTGGAAGTTCAACGACACTTGATAAGCCATTTCTTATAACATACAAGCAACACGGGAAAATGTGGTTGAACTCCGCCGCACGAGTGAGAATTGCAAGGTGCAAGGAGAAAACGCGAATTTGAAGTCTCGAAAACGCCAAGCACCGATTATTCAGCGAAAATTTTCAATGAAGTGCGCTAAGTCCAGGAGCAGTAAAGTAGGCGAGAGGGCAACCTCCTTCTCATCTCTCTCTCGACGTCTCCTTCCTTTCTCTCTTATGGCCCACGATGAGAGAACATTAACACATGATAGGAAGAGAATGACTCGGCCTTGTCGCTGAGACTGATCTCACATCAAATGAATTCTGAGGCCTGTCTGTCAACGTTCGTGGCGAAAACCCCCGCGAACATGAAACACCAAACCTGCAGCCTGCACCAACATTTCTTTTGCATTCCCCCCTGACTGAACAGTTGTGTTTCACTCGCGTTTCACTAGCTTCTATAGTAGTTGTCGCGTCTATTTTGGAATTCTTTTTTGTTTTTTTTTTTCTTTTGGCATTGGTCGATTTTCACTGAGTTGCAATTGTATAAGCGAAGTTCACAATGGGTCTGAGGGAAGCATGGATAGGAGACACCTCTGAGGTACTCCAATGTTGTAACCAAGTCGCAGTCTAGTCAAAATCCCACAGCCTCATGAAGGTCACTGCTCATTTTTGAAACTTGAATTCATTTTCATATTTTTAGGACAAGCTTCACTTCGACTGATCTGTCTATGTCTGTCCTCGAATTATGAAAGTCTGGACCTCTGCTACATCAACGCGACATGCCGTTACATCTTCGGTACGAGTGTGTCCAAGAAGCTTTGTAACCTAAAATTATTCGAACCTCAGTGTACAATGGTAAAAGTAGGAAAGTTATCTCCACAGGGTTTACGTAAACAAGTAACAATACCCGTGGATCGAGTCGCGCCCAAAGATCTCAGGTCGTGATAGATGCCCTATCGCTAGATCACCAGTTTGCGTGAACTTATCGACATGGTCCCGCGGAACGACGCGTACTTGCGAAACACGATCAGAGCCTAATATCGACATCATTTGGTGGAGCTGCAATTACGATCAACAGCTCGAAGTTTGCTTACTTTCAGATCTTCCGGTGATGGACTTTCCCAACCTGGACTTGACGTCACGTCGTTCATGCACGCCGACTATCGGCCAAAGAACACTCGCGGCCATTCTCGTCGACCATTATTGTTGTGGACGGCCCCTAGAAACATTGCCGGTTGCTCGTTTCGATCTCTCACGCCACGTGCAAACCTTGGCCGTGCCGACATATAGCGAGGGATGAAGGACCGAGAAGATATTTTGAGAGACAGAATTTAGGGTGTTTGACAGTACCATGGTAGAAATCCCCTTGCTGAGGCATGCTATAGTCCTCTTAGCGCCGCTACTTGCTCACTCAGTACCACCATTACATCGCGGTGGCTAAAGCGAATATTCGATGAGTTCTTGCGGATACGCCAGGAACTGCTGTGGCGGTGCATTGACCTGAGTCCGATCAAGTCCAGCTGAAGCCAGAAGAGGGTCGAGTGCGGTTACGTTGACTTTCGCCACTTTACGGCTCCAGAACGGGTCCCGCCGAGGTCCACTTCCCGTCTCAGGTTAGACATAGGCAGCCATCTCGCAGAAGTTGTTGGGATACGATTGCTCCTCCTCACAGCTTTCCCGGCTGAAGGGAGCAGGCCTGTCCAGCAATACCGGAGCATTAATCGACATAGTCAGCTACCGTTCAGGGCTGCTGGCACCGAGGACATTCCATGACTGTGGGGAAGTTTGCACCTCGACTGAATATCACGAAGCCAGGGACCAAACACACGGGTGCTAGCGCTCAGACTCCCGGGAAAATGATACCCTCAAGGTGGCCTGGGCGAGCATGAAATCGAATTTCGTTTGAATAAAACCACCCAGGATATGCAGCTACCAGTCCAGACTCCCCAGCAAAATGGATCCAGCACAGAGGCTCAAAAGTCGCCAACTTCCTGATCTGGGTTGTGAAGGCCGCCACGATTACCCTTTTGGCTCTGGCGAACACATTGACATTTTGCTAATGAAATTACGCTCGACATTGCGATTTGTTACTAAGAAGAAACTCGCCGCTGTCATGCCGGGGCCACCAAAGTGTCATGCAAGCCGGCAGCTTGGTCGAGGGGTCGAGAGATGTCTCGTGAAAGGTGGGACGCAACAGCAGAAGGGTCTTTCGATTGTGGATCGCCAGCTCAGGCTCAGTCAAGATTCATAAGGTGCACGAGCCGAGTCTGGGATCCGCGGCAAGTGGGCACTCTGTCAGATGTAGCGGGATGCTACCCTCTGAATGGGTGCGGCGAGACACGCACGCATGAAGAAAAGTCAAATTCTTTAGACTTCGACACGCACAGCTGTCTGAGGCGGATGCCCAACAAGTTCTCCGAGTCAAGATGGTCGAAGTTTGTGGGACGGGCCACCCGCCAAAATCCCCGCCAACGTGGAAGAGAGCTCAAAGGGTCGCCCATGGCGGAAGATCAGAATGCTTCTACGCAATCTCGCCAAATGATAAGGTCGATCTGGTGGAGCATTTCTCTGACGAAATGGAAGCCATGGAAGCCACGGCAGGTTCCCCGGCGCCGACTCTTTGGCAGCACGAGGCGGCGTGGAGCGTGGAGGGCGCGGAAGTGTTCAGGATGCCGCGCTGGGGCTGCGTTCTGAATCGTGTCAAACAGCCGTCCCAGGGTCTGGTCAGTGACAAGACAAGCCGTCTAGTTGAGTCGAAGGATGGACTAAGAACAAGACCCTGTCTGCTTCCAGAAGGCACTGGGGTAGGAGTAAGAAGCATACTCTGTAGCGTGGAGCCAAAAAGCATGTGAGTCTTGTACGAGGTATTCTTTTTTCCCGCGTGCGTCGCGAGATAAGAATTGACGTCGTTTGGAGCACTTTTTTAATTGAACTTGTTCCTGCGCTGTTCCTGCATTAGGCGGCGTTTTTTCGTTCGCTGATTTGTAGAGGACCACAGTACGGTACCGACACTGTGGGGGTTGGGGCAACAGCCATCAGGCGACGATTGGACACGTTTGTGAAGAGAGACGACGCCGTTTCTCACGCGCAGGCGAGAAGAGGCCCGAGCTGAAGGCCTTGTATGGGCGTGCATAACTCATTTGGCGTCGTAAAGCAGCGAGTGTGCTATGCCTCTTGGGGACTCGCCGGCGGCCGATGTGCAGCGGAAGGTGGTGTGCAACCCCAGCATAATTTATCCTCGGGGGGCCTGGCAAAAATAGCAGCTGAGAGTGTTGCATATATCACGGGATAAGAGGTTATTGAAAGGCTTACCCCAGCGTTATACGACGGACTCTTCCCCAGGATAGCCCGTTGGACGATGACCCCTTTGGGCAACTGTGAAGGATACCGCACACACACATACTTACATCCTCTGGAATATCTATCTCTGGGTGTCTAACTGCATATATGGAAACGTTTGAAACGGACCGTGCTGACGGGAGACTCTATCGATAGAAGACGATGGGTGTCTCACATCACCAGTTCGTCGCCAAAAATTGTTCAAAAGGCGCCTTGACAGATGCAAACTGCAATCAGCAAACTGCAATCAGCAATCTGCAACGAGCGATGAGCATCTGCACGCTTCCTCCCACATCTGTCGCCCCATGCCACCATCAAGACGCCAACAGCGTGAAGATCCCCAAGGTGAATTGAAACGCCCGGGTTGGCAACGATGGCAACAGTGGAAGGCGCAAAAGTCGTTGAGCAGCGCATTCAACCAACCGCGGATGGTGCTCACCCTCCACGAGCCCATGGTGTTGACGACAGATGCAGCGCACGTCGGCCAGCTTTTGTCGCACCATTGCAAAAGAGTCCACATCGTAACATACCCACCTGGGCTGATGGGCGTTCCCCACACACACAGATACTACACTGATGGGCCTAGTAAAAACGAAAAAAATAGGGAAGAAACCCAACTGGCTGGGCAAATCAGACCCAACGGACATTATGTATTTTGCCATAATGGGCACCTTTCGGGATGCAGGCGGGTGGGCTGAATGCTGTTCCTGCAGGAAGCCGGCTGTTTTTCGAGTCTCTAGTCTCATGGCGGAGTCGACTTCTCACGGCTGAGCAGAACTAATGTATGTGTGAAGCAGGAGTAGCAGCATCATCATCACGACTCACGCATGTGCGGGCGTCGCGCGAGTCGATGGTGAGGAAGGTCGGCGGGCGTGTTGCTGCAGAAGCAGAGTGAAAGAAAAAAAAAAGGCGCCTGGTAGGAGTAGTCTCACGCATCATAGGATGGATATTCGGGGAATGAATGGAGTCGCAGAATGCTGGGCGCGACGCAGTCATGCACACCCACAAGCAAGTTGAATGCAGCAGAGAGGCGCCGGTGGGTTGGGAGTTGAATCGGGGATAGATACAGCCATTTTCTTCGCGGACTATTCGCTGCAAGCTGCGAGGAGGCCTCGGCCTGGCAGAATAGAGGGCCAGTGACGGCGCGTCCGCATGCCCTTGGAGTTGCTGCGGCCGTTCAGGTACAGCTGCCACGGTCCATTCACCGGCGGTGCCACTGTGACGGTGGCGCTGTGACATGCAATTCTACGCTCTGCGTGACGCTGGAGGCTGGTGGTGGAACTGGAGAGAAGAGCATTGTTTGTGGGTGGGATGGGTATTGTTCTTGACCTGTCTCGCACGGCGTTTACAGTGCGCTGCATCTGTATGGGTCGCCCCGTTGGATTCGGGGACGGGCCAGAAGAAAAAAAAGTTTCCAAACATGCCACATGGAGGTCAGCAGCACAGTCTCAGAGCTGGAGGGCTTGTTCTTACTGCCAGTCCCGCAGCCAAGGCCAGGAACAGGGTCGTGTCAAACGGCAAGATATCATTATCGATTGGGCGGATAGGCTGGCGGTCCTGGTGGTCCCTGGGCCGCGGCCACAGGCTGAATTGGAGCCCTGTGTCAAGAAAACATCATCCCACCACTTCTATACACAGGGCATGGGCATGGGTCTTAACTTCGCACTGCTACTGGTGCTGCCATGCAGCGCTGCTGCTTGTCTCGTGTTTCGTTCAAAGGCGACCAACACCCACCATCATCCTATCAGAAGGGACAGTCTGCCAGCGACCACACAGATCCAGATTCCACACACACACAAGCACACACAGAGGTCCGCAAAATTCACAGCCTCGCCTCGTAGTTGCGTGCCTATGACACAAGAGAGTGTGGTGAGAGTCGCGGCAAGCCCGAACAAGAGAAGCAGGCCTTTGCCTCACTTACAAACTCTCCTACAGCAGAAGTACAGTAGTGTCTACTCGTACATGGCGAAAGCGCATCGCACCAGTCGGCGGAGGCGGCTGGCGGCTGGCGGGCGACGAGGGACGAGGCACAGCGGACCGCGGGCAGTGTGCCGTTCGACAACACCACCCACACTCACGACCTGGCAAGTCTCTCAACCAACAAGCTATTCTGCTATCGATACGCGTAGTAGGGGACTGGAGACCCAGAGCGCACCATGAGAGTCACGGTCTCGGGCACGGGCGTGGAAGACAAAGCAATGGGAAAGGCGGAGGGGGAAGAAGCCGTAGCAGACCATGCCGTGTTGGTATGTCTGCTACGCCGCTGGTGGATAAGCCCATGAAGCTATCACCTGTCTGTCTGCTCGAGTCGTCTAGATGGTTTTACGGGTCGTGGGCGAGCACTCTGCTGGGCAGCCATTCATCAGTGGTGGGTGTGCCAGTGTGTGCCACTGCCCATTGCCCAGCGCCCAGTGCCATCCTCCCCCATTCCCCGTCCAGTCGTTGTGCGAGTTATGCCGGGCCTTCACAAAAGGAAAAGGACGCCATGGGTCATTTATTCCCCATGCATCGCGAGTTGTGACGCCGGTGTGCACAGCTATTTGTGCCGGTCCTCATTTCGCGACCCTCCACTAACAGCTAGTGGGCACTGGGGGCAGCATGCAATGGGCAGGAAACAGGCACTGGCAAGGCACTGGCAGGCCACTGGCAGGCAGCGCTGTGCCCTCGACGTGCCCTCGACCAGTTAGTCCTGCGTAGTTGTGCGCTGGTGTGCACCACTTGTGCCCATTTGTGCAGACTCCCGTGCAGGTTGGGCCAGCCGCGGTGCGAGGGAATCCCACCACACTACAACCCTACAACCCTACAACCCACCCATGACGATGAAAGACGAAGAGAGCATATGCTTCGGCGACCTCTATCTTCGCTGCCACTGGCTGCTTGTGCACACCCCCATGGCGGCCAATGCCCGTCGAAGGGCTGTTCACTGACAGTAGTGCCAATTCACGGCCAATATTAGTGCATCCTGCAGCATAAAATAATGCCGCGCGTCTTGCTGCCCTAAGCTGAGAGCACCGTCCAACGCCGGCAATCCCACGAGTCAATTCCTAGTCGCAGAATAATCAGTGCATGAGTCCGCGCAGGGGGTGCTTGTCCTCGCTGCTCAGTGGCCCATGGGCGGTCCGTTGCTGCGCCTTCGCACACTTCCCGACTCCCCTCCCATGCACTGGCGACCTCTGATAGTCGTCCAATTCCGCGCGCCCGTCCCATCTGTGCCTGGTCATCTTTTCTTCTTCAGACCTAATCGTCGTCTCGTCTCTCGCTGATCCCTCCTACTTATCCACGGCCTGTCCCTTCGCTCGTTGCCTTTTCCTTGCTTCAAGGTTTATCAACCTCTTCGCTTGTCTTTCTCTTCCCCTCCATCGCCCTTCTTCGTCTTCCCTTTTGGTATACATTTGCACTGTGCTCCTATAGTCACAGTGTTGAATCGTTACCGGCCCTTCCTTTGGATATTTCTTCCCCATCATCGCTCATCATCGTCGACGCACGACCCTATGACATCTTCCTCGACCCAGTAAATTTACCTTATTAGTAGACAGCTTCGTGCCATACGAGCTGTTGTCCAGTCACTCTCTTCAACCAATTTCCTGTACTATCGTCGTGCCCTTTGCTCAGCGTCCCGGTCTCTATACCGAACTGTAACATATTAATACCAAACCAACAACCATCCGAATATACCTACGTTCCCGATAACCGAAAGGCAATCGCAACGTAGTCGTTTCGAACCACTGTACAACTACGCCTGTCTTGTAGATTACGTCTGGTGAGTCGTCCCCGTGTCGGCACTATCTTCTTGGGTGGAATGCGGGTTCTAACATGCCAACGCGAAGAAGAAACACCAACATACGCAATGGAAGGCTCATATCCAATGCACCCTGCCCAGGCCATGGGACAGTCGCCCTTCTTCTACTACAACCCAGACCCCACTGGAGAGAACACGCGCCAGCACGGCCACTTCACTCCCCACCCACACGGCCAGAACAACCAGTCATTCCAGCAGCAGGCTCAGGACGCTTTCTGCCCACCAAACATGGTTCTTAAGAGGCCATCGTCTTCCAACTCGCACGTCTCGTATCCCCAGACCTCGTACGCCAACCACATGTTGACTCCCGTCGCGTCGCCGCAGCCCATGTACCAGAAGCCCACGATCCTCATCCAGGAGCAGAACTCACCTTTCTTGCACCCAATCGATACTGACTTCTCGGACATGCGCTTTGCGCCCGCAACTCCACCTCTGTCATCATCTGGAAGCAACATCAGCAGCCCACCATCGACATGCGACGTTCTGCCAACTCCCGTCAACGGTGTCTTCTTCAACGGTGAGGGCATCGAGGGAGTGAAGCAGGGTTGTGAAGAGGAGGTCTTCTCTGAGATTCTTGCCGCCGGTGCTGACTGGCGATCTGCCTCACCCCCAATGACACCTGGTAAGCTCGGACTTTTTTTGTTATTGTCGTTTGCACAATAGAAATTGTTGCCGTATTAGGATTTGCCCGTGCAAGGAACGTGGGAAATGCGCTGGAGTTTGTTCCTGCAGCAAACCCAAATCGTCCTGCATGAGGCGAGGCCCTAAGAGTTGTTATTGTGGTTTGGTATTGTGGTCGACTTGAACTGACGCAAACCCCCCATAGTCTTCATCCAGCCACCTTCGGCTAGCCAGGGGTCGTACTTGCTCTCTGCAACTTCGTGCCCCTCGCTATCCCCCTCGCCATCGCCGCTGCCACGCGCCTCATTCGCCGAGGCTGAGAACAACTTCTGCGATCCACGCAACTTGACTGTCGCGACCTCTTCAGAGCTCCCCTGCCTCCCAACACTCTGCCCCGGTGACGAGGAGCACAAGTTTGTTTTCAAGGGCGAGACCATCGACGCAAAAGCTGATAAAGCCGCCGCCGACGCAGCTGCCGTAGCTGCTGCTCAGTCCTTCGACTTAGCTGGTCTCCCAACCTTTGAACCCCTGTTTGAGCTCGACCAAGAGGACGATTTCACTGGCCTCGTTCAGTTCCCAGCCACCGACAACGCCCAATTCCTCGGCAACAAGCGCCAGCGTACAGATCTTGTCTCCTTCACCCCTGAAGAGGATCTCGTAAGCGACGAGAGCTTTACTGACTTCGAAGACGAGCTCGCTGCACAGAGTCTTCCCCTCACTCCCTCCGACAGCGACTCATTCTCCGACTCTGCAGCCATGGCTAAGAGGAAGACCACCGCTCGTGCTCGCTCTGAGACCAGCGATGCGGATTCCGACTACAAGGGTAAGACTCAGGCGGCGGCTGAAAACACTGGTACATCAAGCCAACAAACTTCAGGTCAAGTCTCCAGCACACCAGAGAATGCCATTGCATCCAGCTCTGACGACAACGCCACTCCCACCGTCGCTCCTACCAGCCGCCGCGGCCGCAAGCAGTCTCTCACAGAGGATCCTTCAAAGACCTTCGTCTGCAACCTCTGCTCTCGCCGCTTCCGCCGCCAGGAGCACCTCAAGCGCCACTACAGGTCTCTCCACACCCACGACAAGCCCTTCGAGTGCACCGACTGTGGTAAGAAGTTCTCCCGGTCCGACAACCTCTCGCAGCATCAGCGCACCCACGGCACTGGCGCCGTTGTCATGGGCGTCCTTGACGGTACCGAACAACACCAGATCCGAGCTGATGCCTACGACAACCACGACCCAGCCGTTCTTGGTGCTCTCCTCTACAACACTGCCGCTGCCGTCTCAAGCTCAGGTTCCGAATCATACTCCGACTTCGAGCCAAGCCCCTTGTCTATGGACAAGAAGATGCGCAAGAGGAAGCGGGACGAGTAGAGCTCGACATGGTGTCGACGTTTCCTTTCCCCTCATCCTTTCACGAACAGACATGACCTTCCCACATCCTAGAAAGAGCACCCTAATGTTAGCGGGTGCCATCGTCTACTATAACGTTTTATGCCAGGGCGGCAACTGTAGACAGTGGAACAAAGGCTTAAAATCGGCGGTTGGTACGGTCAGTCGGTCATCGGCGCGGAGTCATCAGTCGTCTTCCATCACCATAACTCCCTATGGTCGATCAAAAAGTCCTTCGTTCCCATAATCTTTCATTGTGTATTTTTTATTCGCCCTCACCCAATTTGGTCTACATACCTTTTTTCAAGATCGGTACTCCCCATTTCCTTGTTTATTTCCGGCTCTGCATGGCAGCGTGGTTGGTTTTGGTTCCCGGGGCCTTCGGATTTGGTCTGGATTAGTGGTTTATCTGGTGTTCGCTGGAAACATTTTGGCAAGTTATACACTCACGACTGGCATGGCCATATACATACCGGCCTCTACTGTCAAGCCGTGCAACTCCCCCCTTATTGAGTTCTTACACTCGTTGTAATTAGCCGCAGCGGCGTTTACCTCGTCGTCTTGCGCGCTGCATTCTGGAAATCTTCACTTCGCAGCTGAACTGTAATTTCCCCTGCAAACATATGATAGCCTTTTTTGTTTTCCTTTTCCTCGATAGTTTCCTGTAGGTTAGATGTGCTGGGCACGAGCTGATCGAAACAAATGCTTTGAAAATTTCACAAACTGTTTGACAAATTGCTCATGTGTGTGTGGTTCAATGAAGTTGACGAAGACTGGCGAACGTCTGAGACCACTTGTAGTTCGTGACGGTAGCAGGGTTAAGCGGGGTAAAAAACACCCCCCTTCTCTCTCACAAGCATCCGCCCTTTACCCTCTAGCAGTAGATACGACTGCTATCCTCCCTGCACACACTCCCCCGAGGCACTCGAAACCCCATTCTAGAAGCCAAAACAAATAATCCAAACCCCTTCGTCACCAAGGCCAGCCATCATCATTCTATTCAAAGATCTACAAACCGCGTGCCGCCTTACCATATCTCTGGTACTGGTACTGAGTACCAACCAGAATCTTACCTATAAAAAAAACCCGCCACCACGGTTCGCGTCCGCGTTTCGCTTCAATACCTTTTATTAGGCGAACTAAGACCTTTCCCATCGCATCTTATCCAAGGTTCTCTAAGCGGCAGCGCGTGCGGGGTACCATAAGAAAAAAAACCCCTTCGAGCTCTTGGAACCCGTGGAAAGCTGGAGTTTAGTGTGCCGTAAACCTACCTAGGTAGGGCTATTGGGAGAAGTTTGGGAGACTAGCGGGGACGGAACCAGAATTTGTTTTCAGACGGTTGCTTGACAAGGTTTTTTGATCACTCTTTGTTTTTTTGTTTTTTTTTGGGCTGACGACGACGCAGTGCACGCGAGTGGTTTGTGCTGTCTGGTTGATTTTTTAAAGGGGTTCGACGATACTGTGGGGACTGATTCTTTGTTTGATTGATTGATTGTTCAGTTTAACGAAAGGAGGGAAGGAAGGAAGGAAGGACAGGGGGTGAGATATGGCGGGGCTTAATGTCATTGCCCTCATTTCTGGGGGCAAGGATTCATTATTCTCGATTCTGCATTGTCTTGCTAATGGGCATGAGATTGTGGCGTTGGCGAATTTGCATCCTGCTCCGTCGACGACGACGACCAAGACGACGGCTGGAGTAGAGGGGGAAGCGGCTCCATCCGGCGACCAAGGAGAAACAGGAGTGGAGAAAGAGGAGGATGATTTGAATAGTTACATGTACCAGACCGTGGGGCATTCGATTATCCCTTTGTACGAGGCGGCATTGGGGATCCCGTTATATCGGCAGAGTATCCGGGGTACGGCGTCCATGGAGAAGGATTACGAGGTCAAGATCAAGAGTAGGGAGGATAGTGAGGGTGATGAGACAGAATCCTTGGTCCCGCTGCTCCAAAGGATTATGAAGGAGCACCCAGAGGCGAATGCCGTATCCACAGGGGCTATATTATCGACATATCAACGCACGCGAGTGGAATCTGTGGCGTTGAGATTGGGCCTCACGCCGTTGTCGTACTTGTGGCAGTACCCTATTCTCCCACCGTACTCTCAGGCGATTCTACTCAGGGATATGGCTGCTGTGGGTCAGGATGCTAGGATTATTAAGGTGGCGTCCGGTGGCTTGGATCAGTCGTTCCTGTGGGAGAATGTGGCGACCGTGAGGACGATTACGAGATTGGAAAGGGCTATGGCAAGGTTTGGGGAGAATGGGGATGGGGCGGTGGTCGGGGAGGGTGGGGAGTTCGAGACATTGACTGTGGACGGGCCTGGGGTACTTTGGAAAGGCAGGATTGAGGTTGAGGAAGATGAGGTTGTCGCGGGGGACGGAGGGAGTGCGGTTTGGAGAGGAAAAGGGGCCAGAGTTGTCGAGAAAGAGATTGGGGACGATAAGGGGCTCGAGGATCTTAGAAGGCCGGATCTGTGGGACGATGAATTCAAGAGTGTTCTTGACGCCCTGGAAGAGATCCCCTCTCCAAGTCACGCTTCGGGCACAAGGCATTCTCTTTCAAATGCTGTACAAGGCCACATACCAACGCGCCGCGTATTCTCGACACTCGAAACTGTTACAATATCAAATCTTACACCCACCACATCAAATACACAGCAGGATGTGGCAGCCCAGCTCAGATCCATATTAGCGGAACTCTCTTCGCATCTCGACTCATACAACCTCGACACGACATTTATAACGCACACTACACTTCTTCTTCGAAGGATTTCCGACTTCGCTCTCGTCAATCCGATCTACAGTACCGCATTCCCATCTCCACTCCCTCCGTCTCGTGTCACTGTAGCCTGTGGCTCACACATGCCGGATGGCATCAACGTCATGCTATCCGTCATAGTTTCCAACCCCAGAATCTCCGGCACTCGAAGTTCCAGTCGAACTGGTCTACATGTGCAAAGTAGAAGCTACTGGGCGCCAGCAAACATTGGGCCCTACTCTCAGGCCATCTCAATACCCGCATCTTGTTCGGCCTTGTCTAATGACCCAGAGGGGGAGGGCTCGGAGCAGATTCCTATAAACATCACATATCCAGCGGGCCAGATACCCCTGATACCAGCAAGCATGGACGTCCACGCTCCAGAAACTTTCAAAAGCCAAGCTGTGCTCGGCCTCCAACATCTCTGGCGCATAGGCCGCGCTACAAATGTACGATGCTGGGCTGCGGGTCTGGCTTACATCTCTACTCCAACCTCCCAGAACACTGGTGCCACTGGCGTGGAAGTCGAAAAGGAACTGAGGCGCCGTGCATACATAGCTCAATCCACATGGCGTAAAATCCACGAATTCTACCTGCCCTCATCCACCGACGATGGAAGCGAGAGCGACGAAGACGGAGACGAAAACGACGGAGAAGACATCGACCCCTGGGATCTTAAAAACAGAAACTCCCACACACAAACCACATACTCAGATACTACACACCGCGACCCCTTACCGGACCCGACACACTTCACAAAATCCCCGATCTCTATCTCTCTAGTAGTAAAGGATACGGGAGCACCTACCACGCCGCCACCACCATGCTACATAGTCCAAGTCAGCGAACTACCCCGAAACGTAGACATAGAATGGTGGAGCTTAGGCACAAGTCTACCCAGTCACACCACCAGCACATCAGATTCAGTAAAATTCCACTCTCAGTGGCATTCCTCACCCAACAACAACCACAGAGGAGAAGCCACAGAACAAATCCAATCAATCTACACACTAGACATCCTAACCACACAACCATCTACTATCACAAACCCCCACCCAGATCCAAAAATAAATACCAAATTCTTCGCCTTCGAAATCCCATTCCCTCATTCGCCATCCCCAGCATCAATCCAACTCCTCCAAACAACACTTTCCAATACCGAACACGCAACATTATACACAACGTCTGCTATCAGTCAGGAATGGATAAAGGTCCTGGATGAAGTGCTGGGTTCCGGGCGGTGGCAGTGGGTGCCTTGTTTCCGAGTCTGGGGTGCTGAGGGGGAAGATGTGGCGGGKGTTGTGCTGGGTAGGTGTACTGGGTGCAAGAAGTGAGACGAGGGGGGGGGTGTTCTATGGGATGATGATTGATAAGTGCAGGAGGAGCAGAAGGAGAGTAAGACAGAGGGTAGAAGGAAAAGAAGAGCGAGACTGGGTGTAGCAGGGTATCATTTTTCATTGCTATGTAAAGTTCGAATGGAGAAGCACTAGCGAGCTTGCTGAAGCTTTCGTTCTTTCAGTGGTCTATGTTGAAAAATATTGAATTTGCATCAATGCAAGCAAACTATATCCACACCTATATTATATTAACGCCCATAGCTAAATTCAAAGATATGACTTAAGATTAACCTTGGGAAGAGAGATAGATATCAACGGCGGTAATGCCTATCACGATCTCGATCCTTGCCTCTGTCCCGATCTCGACCACTATCCCTACCACTGTCTCGGTCTCGGTCTCGGTCTCGTTCGCGATCATGTCGTTTTCTGGGCTCTCTGTCATCGTCGTAATCCCGTCTACGCTTCCTTCTGTCACTGTCGCGGCTGCGACTCCTGTATCTCCTGTCCTTATCACGGTGGCTATCTCTATCTCTGTCCCTTCGATCGTCTTTCTCTCTCCGGTCACTCTTATCCCTATCCCTCCGGTCATCTCGTTCTCGAGATCTACTTCGATATCTCGACTTCTCATAATGCCGGTCGCGGTTTCGATCACGATCCTTACTCCTTTCTCGGTCCCGGTACTTTCTATCTTTCTCCTTTTCGCGACGACCAGATCTGCCAGACCTGTCATCGTCACTGAACTCATATTTATCTTTGTCTCTCCTTTTTTCTTTCCCCAACAGCTCTTCCTCTTCCATCTTACCCTTCAGCTCGCTCTCACTTATCATCTCGCCTGTCTTCTTGCTTCGAAGCGTGATGGGATTATATGCCTCTCGGCGCCTGTTGGCTCCACCCTTCCACTCTGCCTCTTTAGCGCCGATACCGAGGAGCTCAGGTCGCCTTTTAATTTCTTTCGGTCCCTTTCCAAGTTCGTCGCCGTCCTTCCAGCCCATGCCCCGCAGGAGCGCAGCACCAAACCCATCAATTGGTGTTGCAAGGTATGCGTCTAAACTCGGGGCATCCGGGGCTGTGGCGTAGTCTTGGGTGAATGATTCTGCCTCTGCGGGTGCGGCGGGAATTAGACGGACCGAGTCTGCGGAAGGTTCGCCCGAAAGGAGAGATTGCAGAGCACGATTCTCGAGGCGCTGGTCTTCGGTCAAACTGTCATCTTTCCATTGTCTCTGTGGTTCTGGTGCTGCCGCCGTGGACTCGTCATTTTCAGAACTCTCGGCATCTGTCTTCTGGACGACAGTGAGCCCGTACTGGATCTTGCTTTCCTGATATTGTTCCGTATTCTCCCCAGAATT
This sequence comes from Nigrograna mackinnonii, assembly GCA_001007845.1. Lineage (NCBI taxonomy): Eukaryota > Fungi > Ascomycota > Dothideomycetes > Pleosporales > Nigrogranaceae > Nigrograna > Nigrograna mackinnonii. The sequence goes on from JGVQ01000168.1 coordinate 265,601, forward strand.
TCCATTCTGCGCTGACCAAGGAGGGCCCGTTTCTCCTCGCTTTCGCCGAGCTTCCTCTCTCCAGTTCCGATTTGGCAGTGCTGGAATAACGCGCCCCTCGTTTCCTCTCGATTCTTTCTTCTTGCCGTCATCGATTTCAACTGCACCGCCCATCGTCGTGTCGAAGCCGGAGATCGCGACACCTTTATTGGTATCTTCGTCGTCATCATCGTCAAGCACAAGACGCGCGCGTTTTGTGAGTGGTTCGCCATTCGCGGTCGCTGAGGAGGACTTGTTGCCTAGTGAAAACTTCGTTTTAGTATTTGGCTTTGAGCCGGAGAGAGAGAGCTTGAAGCCTCCCGCTTTTGGGGGCGCCGCCATGTTGGGTGGAGATTAGGTGCGCGATGCGCAGAAGAGGCGAAGTATTTGTCGTGGTAAGGCTCACACCTAGCCATAGGGATGTTGCGAAGCCCTTGGGTCTATGCCTGTTGAATAGCTTTGTCGGTTTTGTGTTGTAGCGACTGGCAATGACGAGGAACGGGTGTAGCGGGGGAAGGTGAGTTTCTTAAGATCAAAGTAGATCAAAAGTTATGCCGAGCGATCCATTTATGGGGGTTTGCAGGTGGCGAGATCCCCTATTAATGAGTAATTTAACTAGCAATCCACGCAGAATAAAATCTAAAGGCTATTAAACATGAGTTCAGAAGTGGTCGGTTGTACACTAAGTAGTTACATATTGTATTGGGAAGGCGATGAGAAGTTAACAGAGCATCCGCGAGGCGGCGGCTCCCCGTGAGGATGTCATTAGGCTTGGCGCTAATCCCTGCACTACCTACCTTAGGCAGATGTGGTCACGTGCGGTCTGCAAATCCAAAACTGGTACGATTCTCGAGATACCGGAAACAAGTTTCCATGGGAAAGTATTTCATCATTGATTCATGTGCTATGTTATACAGGTATCAAGATGCTTCATAGCATCGTAGGTTTTTCCAATCCTGGGTTCGCCAAATACCGCCGACCCCGAAGAAGCCCAAACTCCATGCCCATTTGTTACTATTACACAATATACATGAGTATTAAGCTATATTTCCCGCTAGTCCAAGGAATAGTGCCTGGGCTGCGAGTTGCAAGGTCCATATGCCGACCTTCTTAATGCGACGTTTCCGAGCGGTATTGTCATCGAAGACATCCCTGGCGAAGGCATCGTACATCTAAACGTAGTGTTAGTTATTTGAACTTGCTGGAACAAAACCGACGGTACCTCTCGAGACAAATCGTCCATTAGGAGACTGTCATAGATAGTCCAACTACCGTCGAACTCATTGACTCGCTTGACGACTCTGCAATTGACAGGGATAAAGGTCTTCTTTGAGTTGATATACGCAACAATAGGTCGGACTAGTGCGTTGTTGACATAGGATATGTCCTTGGTAAAGATTGGTACTGCGGCTCGTACATCATTCAAGTGTACTCGGAAGTCCATGATTAGGAATCGCCTATCTTCTTCCGTCTCTTCGTGTTTAGAATCCCCATGATCTTCTGTTCCAAACTCATGGACATGATCAGAGAAATGTTTCTGTGTATTAGAAATCACCGTAGCCTCGACGCGATCGTACATGTCAGACATGACCTTTGCAATGCTACCGTCGTCGTCGTTGGGTATCATGATATCTGCTACAATGTCGACGTTACCCTCGTAGATCCATGAGAAAGGACCCTCATAACCTCTGTTGAGGTGATCAATATTCAGTCCATCAATTCTAATGCGACTATTCTTCTTCCATGTGCGGCCATCTTCAGTATCGAGGGCGTTTGGAAGCTGTGCTCCTGTATAATTATGGGTCTGTCGAGGATGAATCGTGAAGAGGGAGTTGTCAAAGGATCCCGACATCATGTTTGCAGACAAAAAGTCGTAGAAAAGCCATTGCTTTCGTAACTGAGGCAGGTCGCACGAGAAGATACTGACGGAGAATGGTCGAAAGTTATCAGGTTGGTAAATGGTGACCAACAAGTCCTCCATCTTGAAAGAATCCAGTTCAAAGTCGCCCGGTTGATGCTCATGCTTATAGATCCTAGGGTCGACATATTCTTCAGGGGTTTCTAATGAAGTCCTGTCTACCACACCGCGGATTCCTTTTATCTCGACATCTTTGAGTAGACCTTTACCGTTGGCCCATTTCGAAAATGATAAAGTGACGTTGACGGTGTCGATCGATATGTCGAATTGGGTGTAATTAGTGTCCTCCTCTTCATCTGCCCCTTCGGTCACTTCCCGTTCCTTTTGGGCTATAGCAGCGGCGGCAGCAGCGGCAGATGATAGAGAGCCCTTGCTAACTTTTGCTCGCCCTTGGCCGGGACGCCGGGAGACAAACACACGCCTAAACGATATAACACCATCCTTCCATTTCGGTACGACGGCAGATTCAAACACAACTTTGATGCCAGAGGACTGCGTGAGGTAATTGCCGATCCACTTTGCCAGTGTTTCCTGGGCAAAAACGGTGTTGATTAGAAAGATGGTCAGAGAGAAGAACGTCGTCGTCCCAACAATGATCCAAAGTATATGTGCGGCGAGTATCCAGGAGAAGAGGGCATATATTTCATCCGCATTAAAGGGACGAGTACTACGAATAGTGAGCCACTTGAAATGGACCTTCATTCGAGACCAGAAACCCGATGCTGCCTCAAGCAATTCGGCTTTACTCGGCCTGTAGAGATGGGGGAGGGAGTGGGGAATGCGATCCAATAGATGCTTCCCAGAAGTATGTGCTGCCTCGGGGTCCGTTTGTGGCTGTTTTTTCGTGGCTTTCGACGGAGCATTCGGTTGAGGGGAGAGCTCTGCTTGTGGCGCAGAGGGGTTTTCCTTCTTGGCTGGAGGGTTATTACTTGTTGAGCTTTTATTTCGTCGGGTCGCGTTCCCATTTTTACTAAACGACCCAGGCGAGTTCCTATGAGCATTTCGACTCCATGCCGCTATTGCGGCTATTGTCACACTTTCGTGGATATGACCACCTCGCGGCGTTTGATGTTGTAGAGGGTATGCGGAAATAAGGTGATATCGTGATCGCGCGAGAGGACTTGAACCGGTAGTTATAGGGGAAAGTATGCGTGCATTCGTACTAAATAGCCTTTGATTTTGGCTACTGGCTGGAAACTGTGGTATTCGAAACGCAATGTTGACTTGGAATCGAGGTAGCGCGGGAGGAATCTGGGGAAGAGGCTGGTCGACGACAGAGCGCCGTAGAAATGCGCCGACCGTGATGCCTACATTTCGACTCATGATATTCGGGGCATCAACATGGTGCCGCCTGCAGGTGTTGAAAGGCAGACAGTCGTTTGTTGGCGTATAGGTCTGGTTGGAGAAGGGGAGCAGATGGAGCGAAGCGGCAGCTTGCTTTTGAATGACGTGAACATGCGACTGGACGAACGTGAAAAAGGAGCCACACGCCAAGACTCTGCAAAAATTATTGAAACCTTTATCGATAACACCGCCGCCAAAATTCGCAATTCACCCTTCCCCCACTCCCCACCAGTTGCCCATTCCTCCAAGATTTCACCAACAGGAAATTCTGCAAAAGGAAAGAAAAATATTCCAAACATAATTTATCATGCCTGCACCCACGGCGCTCTTGCGCAAACCAGAAGCACTCGCGGAAGACCAGGCAATGGCAGAATCGACGCCTCTCCCCGCAGAAGAGACTACCGACCTGCTTGACATGAATGCTTTGCCCGCGGATAATACATTAGCTACCTCCCAGAACGCTATTGAGGCCTCAGAGGGTCCTTCAGAAGATGCAGTAATGACCGACGAGTCCGGACGTCCTCGATTTGCCCCCGCGAAAGCCATTCCAATCGCATTCCGTCGTGAGCTTCGAAAAGTTCCCATCCCTCCACACCGCATGACGCCTCTCAAAAATTCTTGGCCGAAAATATATCCGCCCCTAGTCGAGCACCTGAAACTTCAAGTCAGGATGAATGTAAAGACGAACTCGGTTGAGCTGCGAACAAGCAGTGCGACCACTGATACTGGTGCGCTGCAGAAGGGCGAGGACTTTGTCAAAGCTTTCACGCTTGGCTTTGATGTAGATGATGCTATTGCGCTGTTAAGACTGGTGCGTTTTCGAGAAACTAGTCAGATTTTATTCGCTAACAACTCACAGGACGATCTCTATATCGAGACCTTCGAAATCAAAGATGTAAAGACTTTGACCGGAGATCACCAAGCTCGAGCGATCGGACGTATTGCCGGTAAAGATGGAAAGACAAAGTTTGCTATCGAAAACTCGTCGAGGACGAGAGTCGTCCTTGCTGACTCAAAAATACACATCCTAGGTGGTTTCAAAAACATTCACATTGCTAGAGAAGCTATTGTTTCCCTTATTCTCGGCGCTCCTCCAGGCAAAGTATATGGAAACCTCAGGACAGTGGCTTCTAGGATGAAAGAGAGATTCTGAGCATCGCTTCCCACAATAGTAGCATTTCTAGTAGCATTTATGGGCGTTTAAGGGTCAAAATACCATGGTATGAATGATGAACCAAAAGAGCATTTCGGTTTCTAGAGAGTTGGTAGCGCAAATCAACGGATTTGTCCTTGATCAATCCGATTCAGTCATCGCACGTTCCAGCTGCTTGAGTTCGTAGAAACATAGCAATTTCTTGCTTAGCTGCTAATTCTTTTGAACTATGACAAAATTTGCGTATACCGTCTTATCAGCACCACAAACGATAGCTTGCTTTTCTGCTTCAACGCCGCTTAGACACGAAAGTGGGCCAAACTTGATTCCACAATCTAGGATGAGTCCGCCATAACCAGAAACATAAACATGTAAATCTCTCTGATTCTGCTTAATTGTGCGTTTGCTCGTTAGGATGACTATTTGTGTCCTTGCTTGCAGAGTTTGTGCATTCCTGATTCGCAGTGCCTCTGTACAAGCAGAAGTCAAACAAACCACTTCATTGTACAATCTAGGAGGTTTGCAAGCAAGCATACATACTTGGAAGCTCCAGTTTAGGTCACAGATCTCACACACAATTATTGCGAATAACGATAGCAACCTTAGACGAAGCGAATACTTAAACACGCCCACTGCGCTCTATTGACTTCAATACAGATCTCACCACCAACTGGTTCCTGTTCAGACTTTAGTATTATTCATTCTTTCTTTTTTCGGTTAACACACGATTAGGAAGTGGACAGTGTTCCACCCTACGACCAAGCAGCATTCGAGGATTTTGCCCTCGTCTGCCACCTCTCAGACACCAACACCCGGGATCCACCGCTCGATTCGCACCCTCCCCCTCCTCCCCCCTCCGCCAATCCGTCCCAGGATGCCCAAACATTCGCGCCATGAAGATACCAGAGGGATGTGATTGAGCACGAGTCCCTGGCCACTTGTTTTTGCATGACTGGAGTCTTTCAAGTATTATGTTTGTCACAGCCATGGTAGCCACCAGACAGCTTTAAGCATTTTCGAATTTTATGACGAACCCTATGCCAATTTTTCCCCGACGAGGATACCGACTGTTCGTGGATCACATTTTCAACACACTATATAATTATCATACGAATACAGCACATTATATAGACAGATCCTCTGGATACAAGCGTATAAGACATGATCGCACAAAGATCACTCTTGACGACACTTCGACCATCATGTCAACTTAGGCGACGATAATATATAAGTGGAGACGCGTCTAGGCCTCTACGCCGATTGCTCGACCTCAAATCGAACATCAGACCAAGATTCGGCAAACAAACATCTAGAAACCAGATTGGGAAAAGAAATGCGATATAACCTCTTGATAACCTTGTGTACCACCTATATATACATTGGAACATTTCTCCAGCATGTCCTGGGATCCCCAGTAAATCTATACTATACCAAACGCGGACCAAAGCGGAAAGATCACCACGTCCGTGAAAGTCCTCCTGTTGTCTTTAAACGGAGAGCCTAAAGGACGTTTCACAAGGCTGCTCCCACCGAACGTGCAAAATCATCCAGTAACTCCCACCGGATGTATAACGATGACGACTCTTTCTGGATCCGCATTGGACATCGAATTTTCAAGTCGCCTCCACCAAACCAACTCCCACAAATAGTAGGATCTGCGATATAAATATCTCTCGCCAAATCCACACATGGCTGAAATCAACATGGAGACAGGGAATTCGACCAAACAGACACGGAAAAAGGCGCCAAACCGTCCAGTGTCAGCGAATACATGCGTTGGTTCGAATTCCCTCTTCTCAAGGGAGCTTCCATATATGGCGCTACTCTATGGTATATCTTTAGTTCTGGTTCTGGTTCGCGGCCTGGAATAATCGATTGGGACATTGTTGTTGGAAACAACTGGGATAGATGTCGATGTTGCTTTCCGGAAACCACCGAACTAAACAATGATGTTTGGTTCTCGGAAACCGCTCAGATTGTCCGTACATGGTGTACGCACTGAGCACGTGATCCCATATAGGCAGTGAAAGCACTCACGCACAGGCCTATATCCCTAGTATATATTCAGCTCTCCCACCTCGTAGATAGAACTAAGAATGAGTCAATACAACCTTGTTCTCCCTACTAGTACAACCGTACTATCTTTGTGATATCACAAYYAACCTATCGAGTTCGCACGAGATAGGCCATTCAACACAGATAGACTTTGATAATCAGCGTTTCTATAACCTGGATAGAAGAAAAACCATTGGTTTTATAAATGATGCTGTTGGGTTCATTGACGTGATGCTAGATGTGGTGATATATTTGAGTATTTCGTGAGGATTTAATTATGATTATGCAGTGACTATTCAGCATTTTGAGTGAAGTAGACGAAAATAGGGTAAGAGATGAATTCTAGAGAACTACATCAACACATGCTCTTTATTGTGACACGCTGAGTTTATTGCTGAAGCTCATAATGAACGAGTCAAATATATCAACATTGATATCAAAGGATACGACTACACCATTACGAATATTCTACATCCATGTAGGCTCTCACAAACCAAAGCAGGTTTACTACTCCCAAACGCCTAACAAGAACGCTCCAAACATGAAATACCCCAAGGTAAGTTCAGATCCCAAAACTCCGGACTTCATCTATGAAATCGAATCGTTCTAGTCGTCTCATCTCGTCTGGTCTTGACTCGTCACATCTCAACTATCGTACAGCCCACTTCATTGGCGATAAGAAGGAAATATTTACATGGAAAAGTGTTGTGATGAAGTGCGTTTAGAAGTTCTTAGATGCCGGGGGTGGGGCCAGTGGTTTGTTGCCATTTACATGGCCGTTCCCGTTAAGGTGGCCATTCATGTGACCGTTGGTGTAGCCATTTGTGTGGCCGTTTACGTATCCATTTCCATTGACGTGCCCGTTCGTTTCTGGGGCGCCGCGGAAGTACCGCTCTCCATTTGCGGCTCCGTCTCCGTTCTCCATCTGAGCCATATCCATGTTGGTCTCGCGGCTCTGATGATGTTTTGTGCGCACCGCGGGCATGAAGTCGATGAAGAAGCTAAGTACATAGAAGAAATAGATAAATGCAATGACCCATTCCAACACTGCGGCAGCATTGTACTTGTGCTGGTTCTGGGTGACACCGAATGCAATGGCGAGTGCGACTTCGAGGAGAATGAAGAAAAGCTTGATCCAGAAGGAGATCCGGAGGATGCTATGCTCGCGGAAGTGGATTCCCAGGCGTTGATATTCCCAACAAATGAAGATTGCGGAGATAATATAGCCTCCGATGAAAAGGACAAGGAAGCCATTATGAAGTTTATTATGATGGACCGTATCGAAAATAGAAAGCAGTATCAGACCCGCAGCTCCTGCGATTGCGGCTATGATTGCAAGGTTGGAGTATATCTTCTGCCAGATCGAAGTGTTCGGCGTTAGACGACCGGTGTGTCTAAGCCATCGTTCGGCAATAAATGCGATATCGAATGTGACCACCGTGACTGTAGACATTGCAATGAACAATGGTTTCAAGCCTTGCGCGCCGATATCTGTATGGATATGTGATTAGTCTCGGAATCATTAACACAAGTTCACTGCACCATGTGGATCTAGATGCAGTGCCAGTAAAGTATCTCGGACTTACCAGAGATGTATGCGATGTTCTGAGTAGGATCCATGCTGGAGTAATGTGGGTATCCTTCAGTGGACCACACAGCCAGCATGGTTATCAGCATAGCAACCCATACGGTGGCCGAGAAGATGGGCACAATCCAGTAGGATATTCCCCACATCTTGTAGGCTTTGTACAATGTTAAAGGGTGCTAGCTTATGCTCTATCTCAAAACTGGGACACCGGTAGGATTTGCAATAAGGATGTTTGTTTGGGTGGATGAGTGTTGGCGTTGGTAACAGGGAGGTTGACAGAGGTCTACGCGTCGAATATGAAGGAAGCGTGTGTGTGAGGTGACTTAGAAGCTGCTAGTAGTGTACGTAGGAAGGAGAAGCTTGGAGCGAGAGTGCCAAAGAAATCTAGTAAGCGTGACCTATGCCTCTAGTAGGACGGAGGGACTTTTGAAATAAGAAATTGACCAAGTCCAAGGACGGTCGCGATAGCAGGCGTATGGAGTTAAAAAATGCAAATGCCATCAAGGCTATTGATGCGATGACATCACGGACTGGCCGCGAAAAAGTGGCCAAGGCCCGCGCACTTCCGCAGATGGCATGCACTCAACTACTTTAGGCGGTCGGACGAAGAAACGACAACGGCCACTGGACAGTGGGAACACGTCGGCTCGGGGCAGTGCACGGTCACGGCAGTCTCTCACGTCACGCTGCGAAGATTTTGCTCTTCGGGGCTCGCAAAGAGGAACAACGAGGAAGCATGCCGCGATATCTCCGCCGAACGGCCCAATCCTGAACCGCCACCCGAGCAAGGCTTGGGGAGACGACGGCTGCTTACAGAGTAGTTACTAGCAGGGCTTACGGAGACAGAACATCCCTTACGACCACAACTACGACTGCCGCGACGAGGAACTATTACTTAGCAAAGTGCAAGGCTGATCAGAAGAGGATGTGCGCCATGGGTCATCCATAAGCAACCAGATCTGTATCCGCAAAAGGGCCTAACCAAGCAATCTCTGGATCTTCGCCATCGAGAAACACGCGTAACTCAGTGATGGTGCTCCGTACAGCCTCCCATGTTCTTTCCTCCAGAGTCAATTAATGAGAACATGCGCACGGACAAGTCGATAGGAGTGATATTTGCAGAAAGGCTGAGGGCTTGGACGCTCGATCTGTCAAGTCTCTTTCCCACCGGCGTCTTCGTAACCCCCAAGACCGTGTTGGAGCAATCTCGCTTGGAACCAGGAAATGAAAGTTGGATCCGGGGTAACTCTAGGGCCTGCGGTCCTGCATCGGTTTATACAACTTTCAACAATGACAAGTTACTTGTCGAGTCTGAGCGCCTTGTCCTGGGCTCCTGTTGTCCACGGGTAGGTACTTGGTCCGATCCCCGGAATCAGCTGATCAGACCTGGCGAATCTATGATTTCAATCACCACACATTTGTGGATTATTTGGTGTGTTTGGATCGGCTACAATCGTTGCATGACCATGTTTCGGGAGGAACTACGCCTCGGGCAGGTCACTCAAGATTTGCAGGGGCATTTGATACAGACTACCTTGGCGGCTCGTCTCTCGTATTTGTGATCGCGTCTGCAGACACGCAGGTCGCGGCCCTGGAATCGGGATGAGCTAAATTTCCGCTGCACGGTGGAATGAAGATGCGAGCGCGAGCAAATGTACGGCACAGATTGTGCATCGGCAAATGTGCAGCTGCAGCAACCTGCGACAGTTCTCAGAATGTTGAACTTGGAAGCGCTTCTTGATACTGGCAGACTTGGGCTATCAAGCGGAGGGTATGTGGCACAGGTGCCGATTTGGAAGGGTGCGTGAAGCTCGTTCATGCGGTCACTCTGGATGCTCGGCTTCCTGCACGTCCAGCGATGATGTGACGATATGGAAGCGAAAGCGGGACCCCGTGCAAGGTGTAAAGAGGAGTCTGTTATTGCAGCCATGTCTAATAGCAGGCAAGCACCGCTGGAGCGAATACAAGGCCCAGAGGGGCACAGTGGGTGATGGGAGATGGGAAAGTTGGAAAAGCTGTTGGATACGAATGCTTCAAACAGGCAGAAAGATGAATCCAGTCCCATCCAACCCCAGCAGGCGCTCAGACTGTCGACGGCAAAAGCGAGAGGACCAGAGGGTGAAGCGTTGCGTGCCAGGCCTCTGATCAGCCGTTGCACTTCCCGATGCTCCAGATCCGCCCCAGGATCAGACCTCAAGCCACGCATGCCTCCGTTAACCGAATCTTGATTGGATTCGAGGCGCCGGCTATCGTAATGTGTGATTGGCGAAAAATGGTCGCAATCTTCGATTCCTTGCGGGCCGTGCATGCTGGGGGGTTTCACCAGGCAAGCTCTTCCAAGTTTGTTGTTTACCATGCCTACAGTTCCTCTCTCCACCTGCCTAGTTGCAGCTTGAACTCGTAATCCTGACCTCGACTCCTCACAGAGGCCTCGTCTGAGCCCATTTAACCCTCTAGGCACCTCAACAGAAAGAGAACGACTTGTCTCTTCTAGAATTTCGAGCCCCCGGTCCATCAACGAGCCTTGTTATGCTTCGGCCCAGCCCCCACATTTGAAGGAGCTTCCTGAGGCACAATATAGTGTGAGCTCCCCTCATGTATCCAGTGTCCTCCTGATGTCCCCTCGATCCCCGGTGACCTTATTCTGACAAAAACAATTTCAGGATTCGGCTTCAGATGTGTCTACCTTAAGTCGTCACGGGCATTGTTGTCCCTTACCACCTCGCTGTAAAACTCACGATAATGGGCAACACCCAGAGTGCCAGCCACCCCCATAGGCTATCGAAGCCTAAGACAAATACAAATTCACCCTTCGCAACCCCCAAGGTCGATAGCCCGGTGTCTATTACTTCGAAATATGCCGACCTCAGTGCTCGTGATCGACATCAACTCAAAAATCAAATAACATCCCCAGTTGATACTGAGTTCGACTCTGGATTTTCGTCGGATGGTGAAGATGGCATAGGCGAGCTCGCTGCGCATGTTCAAGTGCGACTGTCGAACCTTTCAAGAACAAACTCGGTAGCTTCGCAGGCTGCAAGCGGGCGGAATTCAAATGCAAGGCTTTCAAGCTTGACCGGCTCGAAATTGTCATTAGTGTCAAACTCACAGCAGGTCGACCTTGAGACCGCTGTCAAGATTTTGCAGGAGCTGAAGAAGAGCGCCTCCCCCGAAGATATTGCAGCGCTTCGTAGGTCTACACTTTCTTCATTCTACTCATGCTCCCTAAACATTGAGCGGCACATCTGTTCTCTGTTTCCTGGTCTAGTTTTGTGTCCTATGGGTAGCCCACCCTGCTACATGCATAAGTTTTGAGATGCTTCGGACTTTGTCCCTCGCTTCCTTCTTTCGGTCTTAAAACGTTGTAGCCAATATCCGCTGACCTTGTTTTCTACAGATCAAGCTCTGCAAACGTCTGCATCACCTTCGGCCTCACCCAATCCTGACCGGTCCCTTAATCGCATTTCCTCCGTGAACAACGGATCCTCATCATCCCTGACAAGACGCCGCTCGCTAATCGCTACACCCGGGCTCGCAACAAGAACTACACCAGTTGAAGGCGTGCGTAGAACATGGAACTCATGGAAAACGCCACAGCTGGATCTTCAGAGGGAGCGAAAGTGGAAGGTGGAGATGATGGGTACTTCTCCCTTAACGCGCCTCGCAGGGATAGACCCGGAAAATGGTCGAGATTCACCTATCGCGCGAGCGCAGACACCAGGGGACATGGATTACTCTCATCTGGGGGCCTTGAAGCTCGGCTCGCTCGTCGTAACCAATGGAGCAGCTTCACCCGCTGCCAGTGCGAAGCACGTTGGGCGCTCCAGATCGCATATGGACATGCGGCAAGAGGAGGACTACTTTACCGCTTCTGAAGGTACTGCTAGTCCTTTGGGGTGGAGTCAAACGCGGAAGAGGGGACATTCGAAAAGCAAATCGTCCGTTCTTCCTCAAGCGCCGCCAGTACATCGCGGAACCCATATGAGTGAAGAAAGACGTAAAGCGAAGACAACTTCGCGATACGAGGATTCCCTGAAGATTGAGCCTGGGCGTGGTCGCGTTGAGACTAAAACAGAGCCACGACCCACCGAGTCGCGTCTCCAAGTGGTCAATAGGGGGGCAGACGCACTTGCTAAGGAATATATGTCCGATATCCCTATGAGCCCATTTGACGATTATAACGACGGCGTGAAGATTCAGAACCAAGGCCGTTCGGATTCGTTGTCAGACACGGTGTCATTCAGAGATGCAGCGATTCGTATGTTTGATGGAACGATGTTCAACGAGCCTGCGGTCAGGTCGGAGTTCTCGCATCCGGCTACCCAGTCCAATGACCTCGTGGAACCTCCAAATCGACGGAAAATCGGCCGACCTGCCCCTCGAAAAGCCGATTCCGGATATTCATCTGGAGGAAGCTTTCGTACAGTGCGCAATGAAGTTGCCCAAGAGAGCACTGCTCCTACTCTCTCAAAGAGGCCTTCGGTAGTTGCCGACATGTTGAAGAGCGGGAATGGCTCTGAGAATGACGATACAACAAGCTTGTACACATTCGAGCAAATGCTAGCGCTTCCCATTTCCCGCAAGCCATTACCACCCATCCCAAATGAACAGGACTTGGGGGGAAAAGCTGCTCACCTTCAGGTTCCCACTATCTCTCCTGACAACCACTCCTCTTCTCCATCTCCCATCTCACCTCGAACTATTCAATCTGCTGCGTCTTGTTGGACTACTGAGACCTCAACATCAGCGCAGAAGCGCCTGCAAAAGCGTCGACCCTCCGTTCAAGATTTGCCTGTAGTTCAATCATGCCATCCAATCGAAGAGGGAACAATACCTAGCGTTCCTGATAATGTTAAATCTAAGTTTGTCCGTCGGCTCTCCGAAACACCTGGGATGGAATGCCTGACTCGAACGTATCTATCCAAAGAGCATGTAAACGCTGAGGAAGCTGTGCTTGACTCTCCGGCACAGTTTTCTTTTGACTTTCCGTCTGCATCCCCATCACCTGAACCTCGCGGCAGACATCATAGTCGATCTCAGACAGAGCGGCCGCCAACCCCACCTCCTCATGGCATAAGACGAAGTTTGTCCCTGTTCCGCAACAAGTCTACCAATGAAAAGAAGAAAGAACTCGAGCCTGATGAGGAAAATACCGCACAAATGGTCGTCGATCTAGGCACGGTAGCCAATGCACTTGGGCGGTCCCCATACGACGTTGCAATGCCAGTTCGTTCTCAGCAGACTGTGACCTCTCCAACGCATCCCCATCAGCTAGGAAACGCACTGCCACGAGCCAAGTCCATGGTGACAATGGATGCACAGGCAGCGGCAGAGTTCGCCAGGATGCGGAGTAAAGATCGTGCACTTCTACGACCTGAAATGCCCCAGCGACCGCGGAGCTACCACGAGGTGAATGTTACCGTGGGCGAGGCCACTCCATCGAGGCGTCGTCCTTACACGACGTATTCCGATGCGCCACCCATGCCCATGCCATCCGCGGGAGTGAAAAGGCGATCAATTCCTCATTGCTCACCGCAGGTAGAGGATACTCCAGCTTCGATTGGGTCAAAGGTGAGCCCGAATTTCAAGGCTCGTACTACCGGTCGAGGGCCGGTTGTGTCACAGTTGATCACCAGATATGACACCCACAAGGAGCAGGGAATCGACGACGGGCAAACAGACTGGACCGCCCATGCACGACTCTGGAGTCAGCGACGCAAGTCTATAGGAGAGGGATTGCGCCAGCGCGCTGAAGCATCGCAAGCCACTCCGGCGATGGACCAAAGGGCCTCGTCGCAACCAGCAGAAGATGCACAGATGTATGGTCGATATAGTGGTGGCCTCGACTATGGATACGAGCGTGGCTACGGCATTGGGGGCAGTGCAGGGACAAGGCAACTGCACAGTGCAGCCAGCCGAAAGAGCATGCATTTCAGCAATCAGTTTGGCGTGGATTTGTCAGACGTGCCGATTTTTGTGCAGAGGGTGTAGGTGGTAGTGGTGGTGACTTTTTGTGCTTCTCCGATATACCAACTGCATGACGCAATTTCGATTTTGATCATGGTCGGGCATTTCTGCATGGACACTGCATTTGGGCCTTTTTATTCTTTCTCTGTTAAGATACACACGCATACGCATTTTAGCGATGGGAATCTGGGGGAGTTTTGTTATTACGATTCACCTTTTCGATCAGATGAGGTACAGAGTACACGTGAACGAATGAAAGCAACAATTGATGCGCCACGACGCAACGCAATGCAGAACCACGATGAGTCGGAAGCGATGTTACGCACGTGCAGATGTATGTGAAGCTCGAGCGTGAGATTATTCCCGCTGCAGGTTTGCCGGCGGTCTGGGATGACTGTGTGACTGTGTGACTGGAAGCAAGGCAAGGCAAGGCAAGGCAAGGCAAAGCAAGTCAAGTCAAGGCATGGATGTGGGTATGGCTGGATATAAATTTAGCGATAGTGGCATGTTGGACCTGATAGCCGCATGTATGCATGTATGTAGGTGAGTGAGTGAGTGCGTAAGGTTTTGCCTACACTTTCTAGAATAATACAAAACTTCCGTGGTACAGGCGAAAGAAAGGGGGCACAGGCAGGCGCCCTGCAGATGCAAAGATGTGGCTTCTTCAGCCTCAGGAGCTGAGGATGGGGGTGGGAATGGGTTGTGGATGGGTGGATGGAAGGAAGGAAAATAAATGTGCGGTGAGGCTTTTGATGAGTTTGTGAGTGAGCGGCAGACGAAAGAGGCGAGCGAACCACGAGCATGTATTTTGGCTCTTTGCTGCATGCATCGACTGGGGGGCCCAGGAACCAAGGCCGAACACAGGACTCACTCGGCCAAACCAGCCAACAACACCCACCGCTAAGAAGAAGAACGACATGTAGGCCCAGTACTCTGCGAGTAGGCCATGTGGTGGCTCACGGTGATGTCAGGGCCAAATCCGATCTTTCCTACATCCCGCTGGGACCACCTTGCCTTAGCGCGGCCATTGCAGGTATAGCAGGGCCTGTTATTAGTTAATGAGCCATTTCCAACAAGCCCGAGCCCGCCTGGAAACCGCACATGAGAGCGAAAAATTGACAACCACCCCTCCTCTTCCTCCTCCACTCCTCCTCCACCTCCAATCCACCTACCACTACCTCCTTACCTCCTTACCTCCCTCTACCACCTCGACCCGTCCTCCCCCAGACTCTCATTTTGCCTTAAAAGCTGCCCTCGCCCGCAGCACTTTCGCTCCGCAATCGCCCCTCCCCCCCACCGCGACTGCCTTTGGTCTCTACAAAGGCAACCCCTTCACTACGGCCTCGGCCTGTTTCCTCTACAACCTTCAAATTGTTTCCATCAGACCCACTCGCCACATTCTCAACAACAAGCCCCCTCCCTGAGCCGACCTTCACTCCCTTCGAGCTCGAGCGTGCCTTGTTTCAACTCAACTTGAACCAAATCCCCGATCGCCTTAACCGTCAGCTGCCGCATAGGACGCTCTCTGTGGTTCTTCCTCTCCCCGAGGAAGAGTCGAGGAGACCTCGCCCCCAACCAAGTCTCGGCTTCGAGCCCTTTCGGCCTCCCTAACGAGCCTTTTGCCATCTCGTCAAGCTTAAAAAATCTACCACTATAAACACCCCAGGATCTGATATCCAGGGTATGGCACCTTCTGCTCTCACGCCTACCGAGGAATACAACAATTTGTCATATCAGACATTAAAGTCTATTGACAATTCCCTTGGTAACATCGTCGATCATGGCGCTATAAAGGCAAAGCAGTTGATTGGGGAAGCTCTGAAGAGCCGTGTTGAGGCTATTGATCAAGACACCTGTGGCGTCGGCGATGAAGATACCTTCTTCGTAGGCGACCTGGGCGAGGTCTACCGCCAACACCTCCGTTGGAAGAAGAACTTGGGCCGCGTCAGACCCCACTATGGTGAGTTGGTTCTACTGAGGGGTTTCGCCCGTGAGCTTGGAACTGACATGTGAACAGCTGTCAAATGCAACCCGGACGCTCAAGTCCTTCGCCTCCTAGCCGAATTGGGAGTTGGATTTGACTGTGCCTCCAAGAATGAGATTGAGGAAGTCTTGAAGATGGGCGTTGACCCTTCGCGTATCATTTACGCTCAACCGTGCAAGACCAAGTCTTACGTTCGTTATGCCGCCCAGAGCGGTGTCAAGCAGATGACGTTCGACAATATCGACGAGTTGTACAAGACCAAGCAGCTCTTCCCGGATGCAGAGCTCTATTTGCGTATCTTGACGGATGACTCTGGCAGTTTGTGCCGCCTCAGCCAGAAGTTCGGTGCGCACCTGGACACCACTGCGGAGCTATTGGAGGCTGCGAAGAAGCTGGAGCTTAATGTTGTTGGAGTCGCCTTCCATGTTGGCTCAGGTGCGTCTGACCCCAAGGCGTTCGTCAAGGCTGTTCAGGACGCTCGATTCGTCTTTGATCAGGCAGCTGCCCTTGGGTTCAATATGCACACTTTGGACGTTGGTGGCGGTTTCAATGCCGATGAGACTTTCGAGACCATGGCCGCTGTTCTTTCGACCACACTCGACGCGTACTTCCCGCCTCAAATCCGCGTCATCGCCGAACCTGGTCGATACTATGTGTCGAACGCCTTCACTATCGCATGCCATGTCATTGCTCGCCGCACTGTCACAGACGCAACCCTTGGCACCACTTCATACATGTTGTACATGAACGATGGTGTCTACGGCAACTTCTCGAGCATCATCTTCGATCACCAGCACCCGGTGCCTAAACTCCTGAAGTGTGGCAACGACATCCTGTACGACACACGTCCGTCAGGCTACGATACTCCCTCCATGGTCGAGTACTCCATCTGGGGCCCGACTTGTGATGGCATCGACGTCGTCTCCCAGTCTTGCGCCTTCCGCCAAGTAGTCGATGTGGGAGACTGGTTGTACTTTGAAGAGATGGGTGCCTACACGAAGTGCTCGGCCACCCGCTTCAACGGCTTCACCGACAGCCACGACGTCGTCTATGTTTGCAGCGAACCCGGCGCCACTGCCCTCATGGGCTTGTAGATACAATCGTCTCTCTGCATCCTTTTCCTCTCTTTCGCTACATTGCATTCCCTAGAGGTGATGGTGGCATTTCTATCATTAATGCTTATGATCAAGGAGGGCGAGAGACAGTGAACAAAAAGAATCGGCTCAGAAAAAGTTTTAGAGTGTTTTGGCAATTCGTACTTAGAAGTAATGAATGTGGACAGGGCTTAGTAGAACAAGCATAATCACATTAGAAAGAAGGAAAAAAAGTACATACCTTCGTTTCATATTGAACTTTAGCCTCTCGCGCCTTTGGTGTGATGTTTTATGATGTGAGCACTCAGGGATGATGATTAAGCATTAATTTTTACAGAGTAAATGACTTGTGGTAAGTACAGAAATGAAGATGTCTGCCTAGAAGATCTCATATCCCGGTGTCAAAATGAGAAGAAAAAAATTGTTTTCGGGAGTATGTGCATTTCATTGTGTTTATGTTGTTTTGTTTCGCATTTTTGGTGTCGTAATATTTAGCGGGGGGTATCTTGATAAGTTCTGTACATTGATTTATACCATACATCCCGACCAACCCAACCAGCCAACCAACCAGTTCAAACTCCTCATATCCCCCGCCTCCCCCATCTACAAATCGGTAGATTTGCCCAAACAAATAATACATGGAGGATTTAGTATCTAAAAGCAACAACCCCTGCGCGTTCGGGATCTACATTGCCCAACAAAGGTTGGCATCTATCCAAAGCTAGCGCGCCATTAATAACAAGACTAACACTTCGACCCAGAACCTCTACGTATCTTTCTCGAATCACGGGATTTAAATGCTCCACCGAGATGATGGAATCTAGGAACTCGCATAGCTGTTCGTGATGCCACTCGGGTGAGTAAGTACCAGTTGCTGGACCCTGTGTATGGGGGTTTTGGGGGTTTTGGTAGAGAGATGAGCGCATCTGTGATAATGTCCAAGGTGACCAGGCGCAGATTGGGGCGCGGGATGTTACGGGGATGATGAGAGCGGGACATCCGGAGAAGAGGTGGAAGATTATTGTTCCGCAGCCTGGACGGCGGGAGGTGGACCAGAGGTTTGTGGTTCCGCCGCGGAAGGGGGAGATTGCTGTGAAGAGGAGTATGAGGCGGTTTGTCCCGATGTCGACGGTGGGGTTGGGGTCGCAGAGGGAGAGGATGTGGGGGGTTTCTGAGAGGAGTTTGTGCGCTAGGAGATAGTCGCCTGGTGGTTGAGGGTTAGTGATGAGGATGGGATTGGGGTGTAAGGGTTTGGGGATGGTTAGAGTAGGGGAGAATGGAGCGAGTGTGTAATTGTACGCACATATACGTACCGCCTAAGAAAGGACCAAAGAATTGACATATCGAAAAGTCATTCGCTCGAGGCACAGACGGCGTCCTAGCACTAGCAAAAAGATACGGACAAAACCAGCCCTTCTCGCAGGCCTGCGTATTCCTCGCGGGATATATACCTGCAAATCGTAGGTCCGCGTCGACGCCCATGAGCTTGTGCTTGATGCCAATTTGTAGACTCTTCACGTTGGTTGTCTGGAGCATTTTTTCTTCTTCGGGTAACATGTGTTCTATGATACCTTTGTCGATGGCTTGTTCGACGATCTGGAATACGCCGTATTTGATCACTGTTGAACCTAAGATTACTCCTGCTCCCGAGTTTACAATCTCGGAGACGAAACTGTCGGCGCCGAATGCACCAGTGACGCCATCGCTGATGCCCTCGACTAAAGGTG
Organism: Nigrograna mackinnonii; assembly: GCA_001007845.1. NCBI lineage: Eukaryota > Fungi > Ascomycota > Dothideomycetes > Pleosporales > Nigrogranaceae > Nigrograna > Nigrograna mackinnonii. Next base: position 284,449 of record JGVQ01000168.1, read on the forward strand.
TTCCGACAAAGGCGAATGTGGTGAAGAGAACAGCGTCCCTGTATCGAACATTTGGTAATGTGACTGGGTTGTTGTCTCCCCAGGGGGATAACGAGGCCGGCATTTTCATGGCTGAAGCAGCAGTCTGAACACCAGCTCGTGCTACGCGACCGAAGAGTGTGTCGCCAAAGAATCGTTGGACCTTGCCGGTTTGTTGCTCGTCTTTGGGGCCTGACTGACTTCCGTGACTTCCTGAATGCTTCCGACCAAAGAGTCCAGTGGGTGGGGTTACTGTATAGTGAGGCGCTTGAGGCTGCTGCTGAGGCTGCTGTGGCATCATGGATTGTTGCATGATAGGTTGTTGCGGGAATATTTGTTGCTGCTGAGGTTGCTGAAACTGTTGCTGTTCGTTTACTAATTGCTGGGCCTGCTGCTGTATGACCTGGAGCTTCTCGGGAGGCATGTTTTGGATGATCTGCTGGACCTGCTCTTGCTGCTGAGGTGTCATATTGGGCGGATACTGTGGTTGCTGTTGCAAGGGTATGTTTGGCACTGGGGACTGGACTTGGGGCGATTGAACGAACTGGCCCTGGTGAGGCTGGAACTGTTGTTGACCAGCAAATGGCTGCTGGACTTGAGGTTGATTCTGGACAAATCCAGCCTGTTGCTGTTGTGGAATTTGACTAAAAGCATTCTGTGACGGTGGTGGGGGTGTTGGGGTTGGAAGTTGTTGTGGCATCACTGTTGTATTATACAGTGGGGAAACCGGCGTGGTAGAGTCAAATGTGCCCACCGAAGGGGCCTGCTGGTGAAGCAGCGGCATCTCGAATTTGTGTTATTTCTTGGATGCAGAAATCTAGATAGTTTTCCGTGTTTAAGGTCTCATTGGCTTGGAAATAATGAATGTGTATGGTCTGGATATCACGCAAACGACAGTGACGAGGCAAGAAATCAAAGAACAGGACAGTGAAGACAGTAGGAGCAGGCTACAATGGTTAGTAGGACACGAGGGGTTAAAAAAAGAGTTCCGGTCTGGCCATCGTATCCAGGCTGTCTGTCAGCCGCAGCGTGGTGGCTTCGTGCCTTTCCCATTGTGGAGCGAAGAGGCGGACCCTGCCAGTTAGAACGAGGTACATCCCTCGCGTGTAACATGGTGTTACACGATCAGAAGTTCAGCAGAGAGAAGGGGTGGTTTTTGTGTAGGAGGAGAAGGATGAAGCTGCAGATTGATGCGCTTACAATTTATGTATGGCGCCAAGTAGCTATGCTATGAATGTGTGTAAGAATTGTCTTGGGAGGGAGTAAGATGTCAGGGGGGCCAAAGAGAGAGCTCGAGGGACAAAGGGTAGGTCTGAGCAATCGGAAAGTAGTTCGCGGGACGGCAGATAGATAGTCGATATTCCTCCTGGACCGAATACGGTGGATGTGGAGAGGGTCGTAGGAAGACAGCCAGTGAGGGTCGCGCATATGCGATATTGGGCTGCGGGCCGCACTTGCGCCGTTGGGTGCATACACAAATACTACGGGTCCTGACAGACTGGGTAACCTGGATGCGTAGTAGCCCGCTTTTCCCTTGCTTTCTCTCGGGTCCCTCGAGGGACTCTATATATTGTACTATCTTTCTAGTAAATAAGAGGCTCCAACCAACCGCAATCCACTGCGGGTGGCTGCTTGCTTCCCAGGGACACACACACACACACACATGGCGTGAAATGCGAGCATGGCCGTAGTGGGACTCTGGCGGCCGTATCAGGGGCTCCTTTTGGCTCCTCTGGCTCCTCTGGCTCCTCTGGCTCCCCTGCCTCTCAGCATACTGCCGGCCATGCGCCGCCAAGTTGTGATGGGTGGTCAACGATTCGGCCGCGGCGGTTACCTGGCGAATGGCCTTCCCAGGACTGGGTGCAAGCGCTTCGAGGCCGCTCAAAGTCGCTGAGCGTCGCCCAGAGTCGCTCGTTCGCGCGCTGCCAAATGCCTGGCAAAACCTCTCTTCTCCATGGCCTTGCAGCCAGCGGCCAGCTAAATGGGCAGCAAAGGTACAAAGGATACGTAACCCATGTACAGCAACCTTCGCCCCGGGCCCAAGTAGAGTGGTAGGGTAACCTTTGCGACTCTGCTCTGCTTCTTGCTTCTGCACATTTCATTATCACTCTTCCCTGGCCGTCGCGTTTTGTCCCTCTTTGCTCACTCTTTGCCTCGTCCAGCGTCCACCGAAACCTGCATATTACCATACCTCATTGACAGCACCGGTCGCTCTGACGCGTACAATAGCGCAGCCTAAACTTGTTTGCCTTGTCTGTTCGTCTGCGAGCCCTTCACCACGCCTTCCCCGTCAGGCCAGAGAGGCGTCATAATTCGATACCCATACCTACCTACTTATCCCACATCCTCCCACCCACCTGCGTCCCCCCAATCTACCCCGCGACACTCTCGCCCACATCACATCACTTCCCGCCTCGATCCGCACTGCGCAGCGACTCGATCTGCACGCCCGCCTCCAAAAATAAAAGCAAACAATAAAAGCCCGCTTCCGTTTGTCTCACAAGACCAAGACATCCCAGCTTTAAAGGCAGACTCGACGCTGCCATGGAGGGGCGCAAACAGGGACGGCCCGAGGAGGAGCTCTTCCTGAGGCAAGACACTCCAGACACTCCCACCGTCGGGCCCCTGAGGATACAGAAGAGAGATTCAGCTTCAAAGAGCCCTCCACCGAGGACAGACTCGGCCGGCAGCTCAAAGGGCCCAGCGGGTCCTGCCTTCTCGAGGCCTCCGCCTATGCCAACTTTCCCAGCCCCGCCCACCAGTCCTCCTACAGCTCCTCTACCTTACCCAGATGACCGGCCCACCAAGGCGCCTCCAGGTCAGGCCAGATATACTCCCCTGAGCGAGAGAGAAAGGGCAGCGAGGAATGCCACACCTCCAGAATTAGATGACCAGAGTAGGAGACGACCGAGCGCAACAGCTCCTGCCCCCGCCTCTCCCAATTCGCGTCCTCGATTCGAAGCCAACGACCCTAACCGACCTACACTTTCAGGCTATGGCACAGCAGGGAGAACTGTAGATGGATCAATACCACCCTCTAAACTGGCAGAGCGCAGGGGGACTGCGCCAAAGCCATTGCCAGATTCGCCTGGTCCAGAGACGCCAGATAAAGAGGGCTTGTTTCAAAGGCCTCCTCAGCGGAAGGGCAGCACCGATCCAAACCCTTTCCCAGACTATCATCAGCAATACTGGCCTCCTCCAAGCGCGAGCACACCCAAGGCGACTGAATCCGCACTCAAGATTCCCAACCCCAGCGGAGTGAACCGCCTGAGCTCCACGGCTTCTACCTCTACAACGAGAGCGCAGAGAGGCTCTCCTCCACCCCCTGAGACACCTATCATCCCTCCCCCAAGTGGCGGAATTGAAGCTCGCTTTGCGGCAGCGGGAATCGCAGGCACCTCTACTCTGACTAGCTTGCAAGCACAAACTGCTCAGAATGCTGCAGCGGCACAAAGAGCCCAACCATATGCAAATCAACAACCTAGACCAACTGGCGCATCTCCATCTCCCCTACAACAGCCACAGCAGCAGCAGCCAGTCAGACGCCCATGGACGCCAACTGAGCAGCCAGGAAGCCACCCTCATGGCCCACCGACTGTCTATCAAGGCATGAATGAAGTCGGAGGACATGGTAGCCCTCCACAGGCTGGTCGAGGCACAACTTCGCCCCCTCCAAATAATGCAACTGGGAATCAGGTGAACAACCTTTCCCAGGACATTGGGCGCATGAATGTGAACGAAGAACCGCCACCAGCTTATTCAAGCCTCACGCACCCACCTGGTCCAGGAGGACCTACTACAGCACAAGGGTTTCCCAATGAGAAGAGAACTCAGCCAGTTGCCTCACCTCCGGCTCCTCAACCCACAGCCGGTGTTGGAGTCATGAGCGATCCGAACTTGCAGCAGCATCCTGCATTCGCCAACGACGCTCCTCCTCCTCAACAGAGCGGCCCCTCTCCGCAACCTGGAGGAGTAGGCCCGGCAACTGTTGTTTCACCTACACCAATAGCGAACCAAATGCCTTCACAAGCCCAAAATGCTACTACGCCGAGTCCTGCGCCAGGTCCTGGTCCTGGTCCCGCTTCCCCGCCTCCACCGCTACCTGAGGGATGGATAGCGCATTTGGATCCAAATTCGGGGCTTTACTACTACATTCATCTACCTACCCAAAGTACGCAATGGGAATTCCCAAAGGGACCTACACCACTAAATTTAAACGAGCCATTGTCTCCCACAAACTCATACGCAAACCCTCTAAGCTCACCGGGCTTTGGAAAGGCCCCACTAGCATCTCCTGGATTTCCTACACAAACAGCCGCTTATCCTGGTGACATGATGAGCATGGCCGGGATGGCTGCGACTCCAACGGCGGCAGGCTTCACAGGTCCGCCCCCTGTTGCCGGTGTAGATCAGTATAAGATCAACCCCACAAACAGTGTGTATTTTGGGCCTTATCTTCGGTACACAAACATGGATATAGAGCGAGGCCTGTGGCTTGGATCGATTCTCTTGATTACCAACACTCCTCATCCTCCCACCATCCATATCCATCAAAGTGTGGATTTGTCCCCGAACCCCAGGCAACTCAAGGCGAACCCAATCTACTCTCACCAGACTTGGATCTTTTACCGATATGATGTTGATTTGAAGATGGAAGAGGATCGGTCAGCGAAATGGACCTACGCCATCACTTCACACCTGGGCTGCACACGGTTCGAATTCTTGGTTGCAGGTCGTCACGAGACTAGTTGGAGATTTATCGGCCATTCTGGAAATGACTTCGCGCTCAATGTGAACCCTAATGAGAGGAGTAAACTCGGAGGTATTGGGTTCATGTGGAAAGACATTCTCCAGAAGAACGCCGAATGCGGTGGGTTCCACGTACAGCTCGGTCTTGGTGGGCAGATTTACGCCGATCGGCTGTGGAAAGAGATTCCTCTCTTAAAGCAGTGGACAGCCACTAGCGGTAAAGAGAACCGGAAGAATGCACCATGGACTGCAAAGCACGAAGAAGAGGTCTGCCACGCCTACTTCCACTACTATACCAGTCATTTTGATCAGCCCCATCTGAGGGAAGCGTTTGCCCAGATTCCACATATTCTGGCCCTTGATGACCACGACATGTAAGTGATTTGGTATATAAAAGAAAGACGTCGATCCTGTACTAACTAATCCCTAGTTTTGATGGCTTTGGCTCATATCCTGAACATATGCAGTTTTCCAACATGTTCAAAAACATTGGTAGGATAGGTATCGAGATGTACCTTCTCTTCCAACATCACACAACACTTGAAATTCTACGCAATGTCAGTAATGACATGGACTTGTTCACGATTACTGGTACTGGCTGGCACTTCATAAAATATCTTGGCCCTTGCGTCACGGTTGTTGGGCCAGACTGTCGTTCAGAACGGAATCCGCATCAAGTCATGGCTGGACCGACATATCAAGGCATCTTTCCCAAGGTAGCTACACTCCCGCCTAGCGTTCAGCATTGCATATGGATGATCCCGGTCCCTATTATTTACCCTCGTCTGGAGTCTATGGAGCACCTTGCCAACACAATGGCCACTGGTAAGAAGGCCGTGACAGGCACCTTCAACGTCCTCGGCAAAGTGACGAGTTCTGTGGCCGGTGTCGTCGGTGCTAAGGGTGTGGTTGGTGATGGCTTCAACTCGGTTAAGAAGGCCTTTGGAAAATCCGGCCTGATGAGTGGTGTCTTGAGTCCGTTCGGCGAGATTGATGTCCTTGATGAGCTTCGCGACCAATGGACACACGAATCAAAGGTATGCCTCTCAAGCGTATTATTTACATGTCCAGCCACTTACTAGCCACAGGATCTGGAACGTACATATCTGATCCGCACTCTACAAGGCATTGCGCACAACAAATCATTGCGAATGACTTTCTTCTCTGGCGGTGTTGACTGCTGTGGTGCTGGTCTTGTTCACGACCCATCAAAGACACAAGATCACAAGACCATGTACCAGATTATCTCTTCATCAGTCGTCAATGCGCCGCCGAGCAACTACGTTCTGCGTCTGCTTCACAACAATCGGGCTCTCTACGTTCCAGCTAATGGGCACCGCAGCACACATACTCCATCTGACACCAAAGAAGATATGATGGAGATTTTCACTCAAGATGTGAACGGCGCTGCTCGTGAATACAAGCGCCTGATGGGGCGAAGAAACTACGTTGCATGCGTAGTGTACGACCCGGAGATTGTGAATGGTACTTTTGGACAGGCAGTACCAGGGCATGGCAGTGGCAAATTGAGTCTTGCGGTGGACTTCATGGTACAGAATGAAGGTCCGTACAGCGCACCCATGAAATACGGCCCTGTCATTGTGCCAAGCTTGGAATACGGGCGATAGAAACAATGGCTTCGGCCTACTTGTACCTTGCTGTCTTTTGTCATTTTGCAATTCACGGTGCATAGCAAGCGGGATATTTGATTGCTTCGATTCCCTGTTGGTTATTATCAGAGTGCACGTTTTGGCGGACTTTTGATACGATTCGATAGATGACGATATACCTTATGAAATTAATCGTTCAATATGCATTGTACCAAAATGAGCCAAATCTGATCCGAATTCCTTTTGCCATCTCTGCTCTAGGTCTGTAGAGTGCAACTTACCATCCGTGTGTGCGTATGTATCGCAGTTGTAGAATCTATGAAGCACTATCCCAAACTGGTAAAGCATTTTCAGATGGTCGCTTATTAAGGACAGTCCCGTTTCGTCCCGCTTCAAGCCGTCGCAAAGATTCAAACCTCAACAGCATTCACAGTCACCATGGCGGGCCCTTCGATGCAAGCGGTCGGTATACCGCGATTCCTCCTACCTCAGATTACATGGCGGGCAGCGTCCCTCAGGCCATCAATCGCTGGGACGGCATTCGAGGCAAGACGTCATCACTCGCATCCCGCAGCGCGAACACCACCAACTCAAACATTTGTACCCATAGGTCTACGCCAGCGATCGAATTCTCAAGCCTATACACTGCATTCTAGATCGTCTACGGGACTTCTGGCACGTAATGCCTTTGGCCGCGATTTCAGCGCCTCGGCCATACGGGCCCGCGACCATCACTTCGACACGCTGAAATTTGTCCAGCGATTGAAGGATGAGGGCTTCACTGAGGAACAAGCAGAAGCCATGATGCGGGTGCTTAGCGATGTCATCGAAGAGAGGTTCGTCATTCCCCTCAATCCTATCTTAGTACATAGAATTATTCTTTGCCCTTTCTCTATTTGCGCGGCAAGCACATAGCTGACCTGGTCAAATGGTCACAGTATCCAAAACCTCACGCGCACAATGGTCCTCCGCGAAGACCAAGAACGCGCCACCTACACCCAAAAAGTCGACTTCGCGAAACTGCGCTCCGAACTCCTGACCTCGGACTCCACCGAATCGTCACTGACGCGCGCCTCGCACGAGCGGCTGACCAACGAACTCACGAAGCTGAACTCGCGGCTCAGAGATGAGATACAGAGGACGCAGGCGTCGGTGAGGTTGGATTTGAATCTGGAGAAGGGCAGGATTAGGGAGGAGGCGAATGTGCAGGAGCTTAGGATTAAGGAGACGGAGACTAGGATTGAGCAGGAGAGTGCGCAGCTTAGGGAGAGGTTGGAGGCGGTTAAGTTCTCGACGTTGCAGTGGCTTATGTGTGTATTTGTCCCTCTTTCCCCTTCCTTTTTTAACCTCTACTTCGACGACGGCGGCGGATGTCTATCTCTTCGATTTCGTTTGGAAGTATGATTACTGACGAGTGTATATAGGGGCGTTTGCACAGGTACAGCCGCGCTGATGCTAGGTGTCTGGCGTCTGTTGATGTAAAGCCCATTCCAAAGCTTCTCATCTCGTCACCAAGGCCAAGTTCAAACAAGACACGACAAGCATGCCGCATCGCCACAAAACCAAATCCCCAACATCACTTTCCTTATCTTGTAGAATATACGTCGCAGGGGACGAGGATATCATATCGCAGCGCAGCGTGAGCGACGACGAGCGGGGCAATCCATTCGCAATATACAAATTCAAGGCGGAGGAGCAGAGTGGAGTATTATGGCAGGCTCTCGTGGTAACGTAACGAATCGTCGGAATCAAGGACCCTATCGAACAAGACACAGGAATCGTGGGGCCAGGTCGTCAGATATTCGTTACTACGACCGAGAAATCCTTCTTCCTTTGGTTTGGCAAGGAAATTGGCATCGAGCTGCATTACCGGTTTTCCTCTGGCTAGCTAATTCGTCCGATTTGAATACGTCTTGTCAAGTCTTCCTTACTCCATGGCGAGATTTTCTTTTCTTTCACTTCGAGACGCATGCTAGGGCGGGGTAGGGTAGGGTAGGGGCATTATGGATATGTAACAAGTATATATATGTCACATTATGTATAGAACGGATGGATGGGAGTTGGGCGACCCACCTGGCAACAACAAATACTATAAAATATCACCTTCGTATCAGTGTCAGTAACCCAACCTAACCCAAGTACCAGTCACCCACCCTCCAAAGCGGGAAAAGCACGCGTACATACGTACGCGTAACACGCTAGATGTCATGTTTTATGTTAGGTGGATAGGATTATTTTTTTTTATGTATATTTGTATATTTGTTTTGCATTACAGTGATTATCGGCGATGGTTCTCGTCCCGTCCGTCTCAAGTCCAGTCCCGCTCCACCAGTGACCCACTCCACGAGTTAAACGGCGCAGAAGAGTCGCATAACGTTACGGTGGTACAGTGGTACAACATGAGGTGTTGGGGAACTTGAACGGTGTGATACGGCTTAGCGATAGGCTGCGGAGGTCAGTAGTGAGTAGCGCAACAGCAGCTGCCAGCGGGTTGTACGTGGCGTACTGCACTGCAGTTGAGAAGATTGTGTGTGCTACGTGCCGCGCGTTTTTTGGTTTTCGCGATGACCAAAACAGAATTCGTACTGCGCCTTGGTCATGTGAGGATGTTGGGACAGGTACCTAGGAAATCTCCTACTCCTCAAGTCACTACGTATGCTTACCTTGGATACTCACCCGTACTATGGAATATATGGACGTGGAGGAAGCTGGGATATGATGATGTTGACCTGAGGTTGTGCCCCAGTCAATAGGTCAGCCTTAAGACGCTTGGTACGGGTGGACTAGAGCCGTGACCTTAGGCAAATGGTATGGGAGCGCGTGTTTGATGTGTATTGATGGAAGCGGAGTATACGGAGTAGCGAGGACGCAGAATCGCAACGGAGCGTCCAAGTACCGTCGACAAGTGGGCGATGATGCAATACCTGACTGATGATGAATGAGTGGAGAAGGAGCTATTGCATTATTGTTCAGTGTCATTGTCAGTGTCAGTGTCAGCCTTGCTTGCCTTGACTTGCCTCGCCTTGCCCGGCCGTGTCTGTGTCTGTGTCTTTGTCTCCATTGTGTGCTGTGCAGTGGTGCGGGCCTTTGTCGCTGTTCCTCTGCCACGCGGGCGGCGGGGCGGGAGGGTGCCGGCTGGTATAGGCGGGCAACGGCCTCAGCACTCAGGAGTTCCAAATTGGACCAGACGACCTGAGACAGGACCTTCACGACGTTTCCACTGGTACTCACTTGGGTCTGAAACACGACAAAACTGGACCAAGAGGTGTGATTTCTCTTGGGGACAGGGCAGCTTCCAAGAAGGGAATTTTTCTGTTATTACTCGACGGGATAATAACAGGGCGGAGTCGGCATAGAGAGAGAACTGGGAGTACGGAATATTGCCAGCATCATCAGCAGCAGCAGCAGCAGCAGCGCAAGGCAAGGCAAGGCAAGGCATGGGCAAGGGTCGAGCTGGAGCAGAAATTTGGTTGGTCGACCAAGGTTTCGTTGGCATGGACTTTCTAGCTGTTTCCAGGACGCGGTGATTGGGCGCGTCACAGCCCCATTCGTTGACATGGGTTCTGGCAGGCAGGCCATGTTTTTTTGTGCTGGGTTGCTGGCACGTCGCCCGCTTTTGTGTGAGAGCGAGGGTGAGAAGGGTGCAGAGAGTGGAGAGTGGAGAGTGGAGGGKGGAGGGGTAGGACGGGTCAGTAGGGGGCGAGCCAGCCAGCGTGCGGTGAGCTCGACTGGTGTGACGGCCTGTGGATTGGATGGCATGGGGGTGTTGGGGGGTGGGAAGGACTCTCCTCGTCTTGCTCTCTCGCTGTTCCAAGGACAGGACTGGGACTGGTCCATTGGACTGGATAGGGCGGGACATTTGCTAACGACCAAAGGTGTACCAAGTACCAAGTAGGGCGAGTGACAACGACACCACGAGGCCAACTAGCTTGACGGTGATGTGATGTAGGTAGTGGCCGACAATGGGCGATGGGTGGTGGATGATGGTGGTGGGTGGCCGGCAACCCCCGCCAAAGCTACCTAATGGAGAGTGCCCATGTATCCAGGAGCGCCGTCTCGTCTCCATCGTCTTGTTCATCGTCCAATGTCCAGGTAGACGTAGCTGTCGGGTTCACGTGTCTGGTCACCCATTATCCAGCGTGGTGTGTTTGGTGTGGGTGCGTGTGCAGCTGTGCAGGCGGCACCCCTCATTTGCGCGCCAAGCAGTGGCTGCTGGAGGGTAGCAGAGGAGTAGAAAGAAGGGAACAGAGACAAGAAGCGCGAGAGGTGAGGGAACAATGGCCAGAAAACGTAGATTAATAACTGGGGAGAAGGGGAGGGGAGGAGAGGGGGAGGAAGGAGCTGGGCTTCTTTGAAACAATGCTGCTGCTGCTGCTGCCACTGCCATGATAATTATGGGGGCCGAAGAAGAGGGAACGATGCGAGTGCCGTCAGCGACAGGAGGAGCCAGCCAGTCGAGCATATCGCAGGGCGGGCAACGTCAAACGGGGGGGAGGGGGGGGCAAAGAGAGGGCACAGCCAGATACGAAGTTAGGTAGTATTACTGCCGAGTTAAGAGCGTGTGCGAGAGGCAGCAGAGTGCGTGTCTGCGTGTATTGTCCATGTGTGTGTATGTGTATGTGTGCAAGCGTTGTGCTTTGCTGGCCTATTCTTGCTCTGCTCTGTTGTGGTTCTGGCTGCTGGCTCCGGCTTTGGCACTGCACTGGCACTGGCACTGGCACTGGCACTGGCACTGGCAGTAATGGCACTGGCTCTGGGTCGCTCGGGGCGGATCAATCGTGGGTCCCCCTCTTGTCGGTCGTCTTGTGCACAAGTCAAAGACGCAGACGCTGCGGAGCGCGCAGACGCAGAGGCTGGCTCTGGCTCTGGCGCTGGCTCGCTCGCTCGCTCGCTCGCCAAAAACCGCAGGCACCCAACGACCATCCTCAAAACAACTCCCTCTCCCACCGACCCACCTATTCCCCATCCTCAACACCACACCACCTGCAAACCTTCTACAACCACCAAACMCCCMCCCMCCCCGCCGCTTCCCGCCTCCTTCTCTTCTTTACAAAACCACCTTCCCCCAAATCCTATCCACAATGGCGAACGAGGTATGTCTCTTCTGTAACCCGTTATCTGCGCACTTGTCCCCCGCCCTGCCCTCCGCTCCTTCGTCGGTGCAATACCCCTCTGGCGCCCGCCCTCATGTCACGATAAACATCAACAGTATGCTAACTCAACTTTCTCTTGTAGCGCGAGAGGTATCCATCCCCGATTAGATCCCCCCCCCCAAGATGACTCAAGCATTGACACGCACACAGCAAGACTTTCCTCGCCCGGCTTTGCGAACAGGCTGAGCGTTACGATGGTGAGTGACATGTCCGCCACAGCAATTATCAGTCAGCGCTCCTGCTAACTTTCACTTTCCCTTGCAGAGATGGTCACGTACATGAAGGTCAGTCGATCCACTTAGCATATTCCAGTTTAATACCAGCTCATGAGGCTCACAATGCAATAGGAAGTTGCCAAGGTATGTCAACACAAGTTCGTTCAGTCTAGCCCACAGACTGTCTCTCGACGAAATCCCCACTGCATTAGGACTTTAATAACATGTCTGTAGCTCGGCGGCGAATTGACCGTTGACGAACGTAACCTCTTGTCTGTTGCCTACAAGAACGTCGTCGGCACGCGACGCGCTTCATGGCGCATCATCTCGTCCATCGAGCAGAAGGAGGAGTCCAAGGGTTCCGAGAAGCACGTTGGAACCATCCGCGACTACCGACAGAAGATTGAGACCGAGCTCGAGAAGGTCTGCCAGGACGTCCTCAACGTGCTCGACGACTCCCTCATCCCCAAGGCCGAGTCCGGCGAGTCAAAGGTCTTCTACCACAAGATGTACGTCCTACAACCCCTGCGCCCCCGTCATTCGGCCTCTTCATGAATACTAACATCTCTGCGCTTAACAGGAAGGGTGACTACCACCGTTACCTCGCCGAGTTTGCATCCGGTGAGAAGCGCAAGGTCGCCGCGACTGCCGCACACGAAGCCTACAAGGTATGACGCAATCGCTTATATTAAGAATTCTCCCACAACAACAACACGATGACTGACAGAGGCGCAATAGACTGCCACCGATGTTGCCCAGACCGAGCTGACCCCAACCCACCCCATCCGTCTAGGTCTTGCCCTCAACTTCTCCGTCTTCTACTACGAGATCCTCAACTCGCCAGACCGCGCCTGCCATTTGGCCAAGCAAGCTTTTGATGATGCCATCGCCGAGCTCGACTCTCTGTCTGAGGAGTCGTACCGGGACAGCACCCTCATCATGCAGCTTCTCCGTGATAACTTGACCCTCTGGACATCATCGGACGGTGCTGAGGCCGAACCAGCGGCGGAGGCCGCCCCCAAGGAAGACAAGCCTGCTGAGGCTGAGAAGCCCGCCGAGCCAACCGAGGAGCAGCCTCCTGCTCAACCCGCTGCTTAGACACTCTTCATATCCCCCGACCTTTTGTTTCCTCCTCAGCCGTCAGCATCTATTCCTCGGATAGACGATGGAGGCTGTCTTGGTAGCGAGCGTCTCCCGGAGTTGTCTGTGTCTATGTGATTTCGAAAATTGGCTTTAGCAGCGAGCGGCTCGGATCTCCCAATTCCCCACGACTCATGTTTTCTTCATCAGTTTCCACAATAACCTGCACTTGTCCCCCTGATTGCACATGCCTTTCTTGGTTGTGTTTTGGCTCTAGATCACAGATGAGCTTACTCGTTCCCTGTTGGGGGGAAGGGTGTGCTCTGTTTGTCTGTGTGGCGAGCGGTGGGCGCAGGTGATTCACTCGATTTCGATCCCCTGATTTCCTAGATGTTTTCTTTTTGCACCATATCTATGAACACCCCTTGGCGGATCGGATTTGATGGATATGCGGGTTTTCTTACAGCAGTATCGTTCATGTGAGGCAGAGATATCATCTGAGTTATTGGGCCGGCTCGAGGCTCCAATAGCGATCATATCAATGGCTATGTTTCTGCGCTCTCTACAGGATAGGCTTAGGAAGACTTCTCCATTTCAGATTGTGGATTCATGTTTTATGTATACCGTGATGCCTAGTATGAAACTTTCTAAATGAGTATAAGTGAGGCTAACCTCTCTGAAGAAGTCGATATCTGCTACAATCGCGGTCCACCGTCATGTCCGGGGGTGCAAGTCTCAGTCTCTCAGCGTTCTGGCTGGAAGCGGCGGCGTGAACCCCGCGACGCCGGCGGTCTCCATGAACCCTGGGCAACTGGAACCCCGCCAAAACTTTTTTCCACCTTTTGATAGCGACCTGACAAGCAACGACGTCTTTTTGTTTTAACTACCTTTTCCCGCATACCAAGGCGCTGGTATATCACCTATAGCTCCTAGCCCTCTTCCCTGTCAATTCTTTCAAACCTGGTCCATCTCAACCAAAGTGGATGGGCATTGGGACTATCGGAATAGAAAGCGAGAGCCCAACGAAGGTAGCTCACGAGCTTTCACAACCGACGACACCCTACAAATTCATGAAGCAGCAATAGAATCCCAACCAACGAGCCGACCCAGTAAAAATCCAGTAATGTATCTGTAGAAGCGGACAGCGTATCGTACCAAGACACCGGCACACATACGCCCACGATGGCAAGACACCCACCACGATCGACGCACACGTTCACACGAGATTACTACGCAGTCCTAGGCCTCGACACACCGCCTCTATCCTCGCTCCGAACCTCGAGCTCGACGAAGAATCATACGGAAAGTGAGAGGTTGGGAGAAAAGGAGAGGATCAAGAAGGCGTATCATGCTGCGCTTTTAGATGCTCATCCTGATAAATCTAAATCTAGATTAAGCAGGGAGGTTGGGGAGGCTGATACTTTTGGTTTGAAGAAGGGGGGAAGAGGAAAGGGAAAGGGGGATGGGGAGTATAAGTATACGGTTGATGATGTTAAAGAGGCGTATGTCGTGCTTGCGGATGATGGGCTCAGGAGGGAGTTTGATGGGTGGTTGGCTTTGAATTATGGGATTGATGGGGGTGGAGAAGGGGAGAGGGGTGGTTGTACTGGGGAGTTTATATTGGGGCTTGAGGTCTTGGATTTGGATGATTTTGCGGAGATGGTGGATCATACTCGAGAGGGAGAGGGGGAGGGGATGTGGACGAGGCCTTGTAGGTGTGGGGCTGAAGGGGGTTTTGTGGTTACGGAGAAAGAGCTCGAGGAGGCTTGGGAAAGGGGTGAGAGGGAGGTGTTGGTGGGTTGTGGTGGGKGTAGTTTGTGGGTTAGGGTTGGGTTTGGAGTAGAGGACGAGGGGGGTGGGGATGGTGGATGAAAAACCAGAGGCTGAACAAGGGCGTTGGATGACCGCAAAGGTCGAAGTCATGATCGGGTTCACGGAGGTACATTGGGAAACATATGGAGCTGGGAGCCTTCATTCCACTGTGAGTTTTCACTTTCTTCCTATCCCTCACACGAGCCATACAAAGACCCGAGCCTAGTATTACCAAACAACTCACACCATCCCTACCTCTCTAGCCCTCTATCCCTCAACTCCGTAACCTATGAACCCGGCCAAAATCCCCATCCACACGGTCATCCACCTCATGGTCCCACAGAAACCGCCAATACACCCCGTACAACAATCCGGTGAACAATTCTCTCCTCCCATTGGCTACGCTCCAAAACCACCTACGCACGCCACAAGACCACAGGACCCAAAAACAAAAAATCCCAGTACACACGTACGACTAGTCTAACCCTCATTTCGTCTCTCGAGGTCAGCCTATTTTTAACTGGGCAAAGGAAAACGCACTTGTCACTCGCTCACTTACTGACATACTGGTCCGTTCCCCCCGGCAAGATGATCGCCAGCCCTCCGCTCCGGAGCAAAGGGAGCCTGTTCGTCRGTCAGTCAAATCAGCCTTCGACGTCCGTCCTGCATACACATACATACATACATGCATAAAAGGCATTATATATATGTACGTGTGTGCGTATGTATGTATGTCAGACACGGACCTATCCCACCACTGCCGACAACCCAACCAAGAACAAGAAACCCACAATCGTAGATCCCCATCCCATCCCATCCCATCCCATCCATTCATCCCCGAGAAAGGCTCCGCAGCCCTCCGTCGCCGCAGGCCCTCTCTCTCTTCCTCACTCCGTCTCGCCTTACCATGCCCAGGCCAAGACTAGACCTAGACCCAGACGGACGTACATATATGTAGTCAGTCCGTGCAATCCATCTCGATTAAGCTCACCGGAAATTCTTAAAGTTTTCTCGTGTGAAAAAAGCCAGTTAGGCAGACAACGGCATTTCCCACTACCGACCGTCTCACCTGTACACTGTACACAGCACGTACACAAGATTACAGTCTAGGTAGTACTATGTTGGTGGTGACTGGGGAACCCGCAGGTAACCGCCACCGGCCAAGTCCGACTCGATGAGACCAAATGAGATCAGATCGGGGAACCTGCCTAGACTGTCACGAGGATGCTATGAAATGTAAAGTAATGTAATGTAACGGAATTTGGCAAATGGTGTTGTTTGTGTCTGTGTTTGTGTGATCAGGAGCTCGCTCCCCATATTACCTACCCTCCTTCTAAAAGAAAAGAAAGGAAAGGAAAGGAAAGGAAAGGAAAGGCGGAGAGTGGGGAAAAACAAGAGATCTACATGATTACAGTATCATTTGAATAGGAAAAAAATAAAGATGTATGATGGTGTTAATTCAGTCAAAAAAAAAAGACTACTTGTGACCAATACTAACTAGCTGGCGTCAGCCAGTCTACCAGTCATCCACACAGCTTAGCTATCTGACTCCCCCAGATAAATCCTAGACCTCTGAAATTGAGGGGGGGAATAAAAAGGAATTAAAGCCAAGGGCCGCTTTGCTCGCTCGCTTGCCCCGATATAAGAAAAAAGGGCTGTCGTGAACTTCATATCATATCATGACCATATGAGGTATGCTATACTAGCAGTAGTAGTGTGCTATGCGTTGCTATGCCATGATATGCCATGTCATGCTATGCAGTGCGCACATGCAAGTCATAACATATTTAGAAAAGGGGAAAAAAGATTCGCCAAAGAGCCGCACAAACTAGTGTTTGTCACTGCGAAAAAAAGAGGTCCAAGGAAATGGTGGAAGAAGAAGTAAAGAAGGGGTAAGTTGGGGTTTTTTTAGGCGGTGCAACGTATAGATGTGAGGGAAATGAAGAAAGAAAGGAATAGAAGAAGTAGAGGGAGTTGACCCAAGCACACATCCCCTGCGTCCAGGATTTGACAAGATATGATTCCAACAACCATAATCGTGCCAACACGACCGGACGCCAACCAGCCTGCCTTTTTACCGTACCATACCGTGCCGGTACCGTACCTGTACCCTACAAAGAGCCTCGCATAAAAACGTGAAAAGTACGCAACCGACCAGACCTATCCCGCTGGATCCCAGCCCAATACCAGGCCTTGGGATCTAAATTTTTCTGGTGCCTTTCCGCTAAACCCCACAAAGCCGCCCAAACGAATCCAGAAACTAAAAAGCAAACAAGGACAGCGAACGCTTTTTTTAAGTATGGATGTGTGTTTTGGGTGGGATTGTCTGATTAGACGGAAGGCAACCAGAATGATAAGAGAAAATGTCCCACCAGACGGCACGTGTACAGTGTTTGGTTCGCCGTAGAGATGCTCACTCGTTTACGTTGCTCAAGATAGTCCACTGCAAGTGATTGCTGTTAGCTTGATCCATTCAAAAAAGAGACGAGCAGAAAGTAACCACTCGATAAGCAGGGTAACTACGACGCCAGGAAATATGTTATGTGGAAGAAAATAAGTTGAACGTACGATTTTCCCGCACAAGCCCAGCAACTCCTCTAACAAAGTTGACGGCTTCGCGTCCTTCTTCACCTCTGAAGCCAATTTCCTTCTCCCAATCACGCTCTGAATCTCGCAGGGGATTGAATTTGCGGTTGTATTTGAGTCGGAAGATGTGGCTAATGAATGCGACACGTTTATCAATATCTCGACACGCTTGCTCAGCAGACATCTGTGCATCTCGTTTATCGACGGAGGGGTCAGTGCGTGATTTTGTTTCCATGGTTATATGAAGAGTCTTTTGTTGGTCCTCACTCGCCATGCAGAGTCCGAGGACTGCTACAAATGCAATAAGCCATTTATCGCTCCCTTTACTACTCTTGAAGATCTGCTGAAGTTTGTTGAGAAGCGTAGATATGATGTTACGCTGGAGACGTGCAAAGAAATACTTCAATTGACGATTGGTCATACGAGGAGAGGTAAAGTTCTCCGGTGGCGGGCTTGTGGTTGGGTTATAGCAGTGGAGTTTGGGCAAGATCGAATGTAGGGACTCTGTGGACATCGTGATTGTATGAGACATTATGAAAGTTACGACTATGAGGCGGAAGACTTCGCGGAGAAGTTTCGACTACGAGAAATCAGTATAAGATTGAAAATTAATTCTGGCAGGGAACAATACCTCTTCGTCGCCCCTCGGCTTCACTCTGGTCATGAGCTTGAAGAGTTTTTGGGGGAAGTCATTGTCATCTTCCATCCAGCATAGCTCCCCGAAAGCATCAATGTGGTTATCCACAATGTCGCTGATGTATTGATCATACTTCTTCTCTTCGTTGTTGTTGATATGCACCATACCCAATGGAGGGCTATGCTTCGGAATGGGAACTCGTTTCCCTGTCGCAGGGTCCGTCCGGTATTGCAACTGAACAAGTAGGTCCTTGCCTATGGGGAGAAATTCGTACACCTTCACTGCGATCCTTGGCATGGTATGCTGTCCACATGTCATGTATACTGTGAGCTCGACGTTGTTCCATTGCCGCACGTACTGAGATACGAAATGCGTCAAATGGGTGTCCTCATGGATTTGTGATAACAGTGATGGAAGGAAAAAGACTGCAAGCTCGATCAATTTAATGCGAGTACAGCCTAGTCCGCAATCTGCATTGGCGCGCTGGGCACGCTTCATGCAGCGCTCACAAATGTCGCCTGGTCCACACTAGAGGGTGTCGTTAATTCTCGTCTTCACAGTCTCAATCAGATAAAGGTTCAAATGTGCCTACCTTATCTCGTTGCAATACACAGTGCCAACATGCCACAATCTTCCGCATGTCATGCGCTGCCTTCGCGACTTTTGGTTCTAAATGTGTTCCGAGTGCTCGTCCACCAGGGCGGATCCCATTGCCTCTCATTGCAGGCTGTGCATTTGCTGGTGATGTTGGCTCAGGAGTGGCCTGGAATGTTACCTCCGACATCGTTCCTATGGGGGACGATTCTCCCTGGATGGGCGAGGGAGGTGGGGCTGGCTTCGCATCCTGCTGTTCCTGGTAATAAGAGTCGGTCATTGCACCGGCGGGGCTATTGTTTCTGAAGGAAAGGTTGGACTCTGAACGTCCAGGACTGGGCACAGAGTATTGCGGGCTCACAGCTGCTTCGTATGGAGAACGTGTGAGCTGCATAGATGACTCAGTTGTTGATGTTCCCGGCGATGGAGGCTGGAAGTGGTGACCAGGTGCATAATGGCTGGTGAACAGTTCTGAAGATGGATCATAATGAACAAAGTTGGCAGAATCAGGAGATGGTGACGCCGCGATGTAACCCGTATCAATATTGCTGGTAGGGGGTGCGACCAACCTCAATGCCACAGGGCCATGCGTCTGGCTACTATTGTAATCGGACGCTTGGAGCTGATTGTGGTAAGAGTTGTGGGCCCCATAGTACATAACGCCATCCTGTGGTGACAGTTCATTGTGTGGTAGCAGGTAACTGGGGTCGGTGTTGTTGTGTGTCCAACTGTTGGTGAAATCATAATTACCAAACTCTGTGAGGTCTGTCGAGTCTGGGTCAAACATTGCAACACCAGAACGAGGCGTGTTGGGATTTTGGGGAGGTCTTTGACTGGTCCATGGATCTTGTTGAAGCGGTTGGTTCGTATATGATTGACTATAAAACTGATTATAGGGCTGTCTAGGAACCATCTGCTGTGAGGGTTGCGGTGATGTGTTGAACTGTGGATTGAAGTTTTGCGCAGCGATTGTAGTAGCCAAGGCATCATGAAGAGCTATAATGGAATTGCTTAGAAGAGTAATGTAATGTGGACAAAGGAATGCTTACTTTGATCTGAAAAGAATGCATTTGAATCCAAGGCCATAGGTCCTGTCTGGTCCATCTGAGTTGTCACCATAGCCCCAGTTGTGTTTGGGAAGTAGGTGACTGTCTCGCTCATTTCGACATCAAATGGGTTTTCCTCGGGAGTCCTGATGGAAGTAGGAGAGTCGGATGGGTGATCGCTGCCATCATCCACAATCATCTGATCTGGCTGCTGTCCTGGGGGTTGCGAAGGGTTGGGGCTCCGAGGTGGCGTGCTCAGTGGGCGAGGTGACAGCCCAGTGTGATTTCGCAAAGAGGATGGGGATTTAGATGCACGAATATCAGACTGCACATATCCAGGCGCATTTGAAGACCATGTAGGATGAGTTACTTGTTCTGTGAACTGGCCGTAAAACTGATGGGTATATGCAGACATGTTGCCCTGAAGGGGATGAGGCGTAGAAAGTCCTCAAATGCTGCGCATCAACGGCCTTGCGAGATGCCTTATGGAAGGATAAGCCAGAGGGATAAGCCAGGACCGGGCCCTACCGCGGGCCGCCTGAATACAGAGCGAAGGATAGGTCGTATTCGGGACGTATGGCCCTCGGAAGGGGGCGCTAGAGCCAGCAACAGATGCGACAGCTGGGCCGGCCAGAAAGGAGTAGGGCAGTCAACACAGGTCGAGGGAAAGTAGAGATGAAGAAGAACAAAGCCCCTCAGCAGCTGAAGAGACGTGAGATGGATTTGGGACGGGAGCTGCCCCTTCGACAGCTGTAATCGCAAATTCAACTTAACCCCGCGAGGACGACCGGTCAACAGGGCACCCTGAAAATGCAGCCATTGGTAGCTGCAGTCCCAGCTGCGCAACGATCGGGTAACGCCAAACACTCTCTCGTTACACGCTTTCAGCAACCACCAAACTGTTTTAAGAGCCAGAGGCGCTTAGGTGCTCACATCGGCCACATGCTCATGATATTTTGCAACCTTCTTATCCCTCCGACATAGTCCGTGATGGTCGCTGTTGTGCAGTTTTGGAAAAGGACGAGGAGCCTTCTAGTGATGCCTCAGGCATGGCCAATAAGTCAGGAATGCACTGCGCCACGCTCGCTAGCAAAGCCCTCAGCGAGCACATCAATCACACTCGCCTACCCGGGCGAATCATAGGCAGGACAGGACGACATGAATGCTCACAATTGCGGGAATTGTGGGCTGCTGCGGCTCTGCTGCATTGACCGGTTTCCAGAGGACGTAACAGAGAGCTCCTGGCTGGCAGCATGACATAGGGATATGGAGCTAAAGCCAATCGTTTGGTCGGAGGACGCCGTCAACGAAGATGCATCATCTGATTTGAGAAGCCCTCGGCTGCCCGCATACAAAGAGACGCAATACCTACAGAATGCGGCATGTTGAGGGGTAAGATGCGATGCCAACGCACACGTTGATATTAAGGGCTTGTGGTGGCGACAGGTGATCCTGTTTGGAGTAAGAGATGGACTCTTTGGGTCAAAAGACTTGTCCTTTGAGGGCCACGAAGGCTCTTGAGGGCTCTGAGGGCTCTGAGGGCTCTGAGGGCTAGCTGACACCCCACGCACTCCTAGGTATGAAGGCCATCTAGGGAGGGGGAGCGGGGCGGGATACTGAGGAGCCACATGGTACCCATGCCCCAGCCGGCGAGCCACAGCAGACCCTCCCCACCACTCCATAAAGGTCTGTGGCGGTGACAAACAATTCGTGTCAGAAGGAAAGTGGAGTAGCAGAGTGGGATTGGAAACGTTCGCTGGGCATACGTTGAAACGTGCGGCTGCGGGCGTCTAGAAGCTCTCTGAGACGTCTGTTCTTTTTTTCTGACCGCAACTATGCGGATTCTGCCTCGCAGAACGCCGTTAGCTCACCTTGACCACTTTCTCGACCACCATCACCCCGCCTCACTCTTCAACATTCCTTGCTTTGAGAGGCATGCATCGTTGGTGACCAACAAAGAGAATATAGGTAGGTGGGTGTGTGTGTGTGTGTGTGTGTGTGTTGTAGGCGTGATCTGAAAAGGTGAAGGTGAGTTGAGAGAGATAAAGAGGCAGGTGGACTGGGCCAAGTTGGCACCAATTGCCCAAAGGGGGATGGGAATTCCGAGAGATAATCCGAAGCTTGACCAATTCTGGGGAAGGCGCCAATGGTACAGCGAATGAAGGCAATGATTTCACAATGACCGAACTTCTAGCGGAGTTCGAGACCCAAATTCTCCGCTCTCGGAGTGACCATCGTGGGGATTTTGCTTCAACAGGTCCCGCTTCATAGTTATCAGATTTCTGTGCCAACAACCTCATTGCTCTTACATCACCGAACGCCGTCTAGGTCGAGGTGTGAACACAATGCTCCGCAGAAACGGAAAGCCTAGGTCAGTCCCAGTCCGAGCCCTCTCCACGCTCAGCCGAGTGCAGAAACTTACTCGGTGCCCATTCCAGATCCTGTGAACCGTGCAGGATCTCTAAGATCCGGTGCGACCACGAAACACCGACATGCCAGAAATGTCAGGCCCGAGGCATGGCCGACCAAGTGAGCAAAACCCCATCTACAAGCAAGACGTTGTTCTCCTCTTGTGCTCTCTCTTATTGATGTCTTGCTGAATAGTGCTTCTACCATCCCGCACCTATGACTAAACCTGCGGGGACCCCTCGTAAACAGCCTGAACCTCGTCGACGGATGTCGAAGCCCAGACATTCCGAGACGCGTGAATCGCGAGATCACGGGAAACTGACACCTCTCACCCTTAGTCCTCCCAATCGTCGGAATGAAGTAGTTACCTCTGGGCCGCCTGCTCCTACAAATAATGCTTGGCCTACGCCCCCGGAATCAGCAGGCCGTTCGACGAATGGCAGTTCTGAACCCAATAGAGCTTTCTTCCTGGGTTCGACGAGTTATGCAAGTGTGTTCGCTGGCGAGCGTGCTCAGCACGGGGGTCATGAGCAGAACGCCCAGATGTTGAGGGTGAAGCCTGCAGTCCTCCCAGATAGGACCACTGGAAGCCGTCACTGCCAGACTGCAGTAGGACATTCAATCATAGCCATGCTCAGTCCCTTCTCCTTTTTCGAGGAGTCCATAAAATTGTATTTCGAGGTTAACAAGGCCTCTTGTTTGGTAGGACCACTGATCATGTCAGCTCTTCCGCAGCTTCGCAACGACCTGGAGCAATTAGCAATGCCAGACGTGGATCTCTTGTCGGCATATGTCGAGATCACGAAGAATACCACCCAGCCACTCAAGGTACCCCCTGAGATGCTTGCCGATGAATTCCATACCTTGTTCACTGGGCGGAATCTTCGGTGGGAGACACTGGGCCTGATACTCATCCTGGCAGGGTCTAACGCTCAATTTACATCCCCAGATGATCCGATTTTTACGCTCGAAAATGGGATGAGGAGAGATAAAGACGAATTCATTGAAGACATGATACATGCGAGCAATGATTGTATCAGTCTTTGCCAGGTCCACGGAGCCGTTAATGATATCATGGTTGCACTTATCTATAGCAACATGCTTGTTAAAAGCAACTTCTATGGGGACAGCCGTTAGTATTTTGAATTCCCCGTTCATGAATTCCGCTAACTAATCTAGACCATGGAGTATGGCGTGGCATGGGCGACTGTGTCAACGCTCTCTATGCCGAAGGAATCCACTGCGAGCTGAACCCCGACGAACCTCTTTGGCTACGTGAATGGCGGAGACGGATATACGCTGCTGCATACAAGAGCGACAAGATGCTCGCAGTATTTTTTGGCCGTCCACCTATGATGCCGGACCGATACAGTGATCGAAGGATGCCACTAGATTTGGACGATAATATTCTTGCTGCCCGCGATCAGGGCCTTCTCAACGACGCCGTGTCAAAGTTGGATCCTGGTGGTTGGAATACAGAAGGCCAGATATGGTCCGCTTCTTGGATCAGACTGCGATACCAAATGTCCGTGTGGAAGGAGCGCTTCCTGGAAATGTCACTAGCTGGTGACCCGGATGAAAATATGGTTCCTAAACTACAGTAATTATTCCCCTGTGCGCCTGTTACCGCTTTTCTAATAATCGTAGGATGATATCGGCAGAATGTCAGCAGACATGGGAATCTTTCCCGCCGCAACTCCGCTATGATCTTTACAATGAGGACGTTGCCTGGACCAGCTTTGATCCTAGCATAACATTGAAGATGATATCCGCCTACCTCGAGTACCTCCATCTCGAATTTTCCATCCAACGCTTGTTGCGAAGACAAACGCAAATGGCCGTTCCGGCGATGCTGGATATCTCCATGAAAGTACTCTCAACGGGGCTTGTATTTAACAAACTCCGAAAGCAGGAATACAGCATCCAACGGCATTTTCCTTCGATCATACTTTTCTACTGCCTTCCTTGCGCGGGCATTCTCGCCTTGGAATTGAGGCAATGCACACTGGAAAATACGCCTTTGCCTAATGGCGTTTCTCGCGCCGACCTCATACGCATGTTATCAGTCTTAATTTCGTGCTTGGACTGGGCCATATTGCCTGGCGACGGAAACCATAAGCTTTGCAATGAGCTAAATAAGATGCTTGCTCTGGTTTTGGACGAGGTACTTAATTATCAACCTCCTCCACCGAACCAAAGTCCAGGCAGTGATTCTATGGGAGTCGCAGGCGGCTTCTTTGACATGCCAATGATGGAGGGGATAGAGCCAATCCCCACTGAGAGTGAAGACTTTCTAAATTGGCTTGATAATGCGAATTGGAGTAATACTGTGGGTTCATTCCGAGTTTGTGACTGGAGTTGAGGGACGTTGGTCCGACTAACTGATATCTCGTAGTACCTTTTCTAATCTCTTCAACGGTCTCACTTTCCATTGTTTTCACTTATGTCACAGCGAATACCCGTTACGAGTTTCTGATCTTGAATGATTCAACGCATTCCAATGTACTTTAGCTATTGCATTCGACAAAGGAGTTCGGCAAGCAGTAAGTAGCGCAGCCGGCACATCCGTCAAAATTGTATATATACAAAAGCAATACACCTGTCCCTTGGTTCAGGTTCAAACAATTATCTGCGCATTCCAATTATTTGTGCATTAAACTCCTAATACTCCGTATCAAAACGACCCCAATCTTTCCAATATGAAGCCGCCTCAACATTATTCCGATCGCCCTCCTTCGTTGTTCTCATTGATCGTTGAACCGGCTATTTGGAGGACATGTAATAAGCTGTAGCTGCGTAGAACGGTTCTTTGTTTATAATCTCCTTCTTAGGCTTCGACTTCCGCTCGGTGGAATCACTGTCTGATGCTGAGAGAACCTGTCAGTGTTGGCCATATGGGTTCAGCATTGGGTTCAACATACACTTCCTTCGAGAGAAGACTTGCACGAGACTTTTCTTCGAGCTGCTCGATGTACCGTAGAACTTTTCTGACGTCGTGTATGCGGGAGGAGCGGAAGTGGTTGATGTTCGAGGAGTACTTGTGGTCGAGGCCATGGACGTCGAGTTATATTGGTTTGAAGACATTATGTTGTTGTGACTAGGTCTGTCGAAGTATGGTAGGGCAGTATGGTGTAGATTGAATTTTAAGAGATCGTTTCGATTACTTGCTCAATGTGGAAGCTTGCTTGGAAGTTGATATCAAGTGTTTCTTGACCGAATTTGCTTGTGAGAGAATAGTGAATTCCTCAGGATCTCAATCCCATCTTATATACGGAGTACACGTACACTTTCAATCCCCTACACCCGCCCTACATGTCATATCATCACTAATTGACAGACCAAAATCATCCATCCCGCTCGGTATGACTCCTTGACGAAGCCTACCATCCCACACCGACGCCTCGGATATACTTGCTAACCAGACAGGCTGCGTCGGCGTACGCGCGCCAGGCAACCAACCCACCCCAAACGCACTCTCACATCCAAAAGCGTATAGCTCGGACGCTATCACACACGTCAAACAAGCCTTAGCGGCGCCTCATCCACAGGGCATTGCGAGGGATACGATGCCGAATTATTCAGCATCAGAGCATGAGTAACCAAGGGCGCCAGGGCTCACGGGCTAGAATATCTCCGCCCTTTCGGCTTTGTTAGCGGACATTTGCTGGCCACTATACCATCCCATCGGCGTAAGTGTATGAATTATGTTGGCTATGCCGGTCGCTCGAGAGATGCTATTCGTGAATATAGGCGAGGGAACTATAGTTTACTCCGAGCTCCGTGAGTCATCACAACAATGCCGGCGCCGAGACTAGAGCTTAGTAGGAGTAGTTTGGGAATATTAGTAGTGGTTCGTTGTATTGGTAAGGTGAGCGTCTACGTACGCAGTACCTTTCCCTGTATATGGCTCTTCATGCGAATTGTTGTTTTGTCGTTGGGGATCTTATTCCGTAGATGCAGCTTTGAGTCATGAACGCGGTGTTTAGGCATACTCAGGGGTGGATGCAATTCAAAAAGAGGCGCAGTGAAGAAATTTCTCTGTTCTTCAGCTACAGCTGAGTTGTTGCAGTTCACCGATCTTGACGAGTCTATTTTTGAAGTCGAGCAGATGATGCATTTTACTGACGGTGAAAGATAGGATTTTCGAATGCGTGCAGAATCAAATGCCTACCTGAGTACCCTTGTAGCAAGGACCCGTAGGCAGGACTCGTAGCGAGGACTCTAAGCCACCATACAACTATATCCGCGAGCAAATCCCGCCACCTTTCCCAACGACTCCATCCAGGTCTTTCCCCTGTATTAATTGCGATCAACAAGCAGCCCTATGTATCAGGGAGTTTTTACAAGGAAAATTCCCCGGAAGGAGTACTGCCGCACGTGATTTGAACCCATTGGTGCTAGCACGCGCCTGCCGTGACGAGGGGACGCGTGCGAAAACCGGTTAATCGACGTCATTGCATCAACTCCTCTGGAAAGAGCGGCAATCACGATCCAGTGTCATGGACGCTTTGGTGGCTTGGTACCTTTCACATTGCCCCAGGTGGGGAATAACGTGTCCGTGTAAGATGCAAAACCTGTCATCAAGCCTGTAAATACGTCAATTCAAAACAAATCGCCTTCTGCGCGCCTTCGACCCTGTGCGCTTACAAGTGGGGTTGCTTCTACGTTGCTGTTGTCCTTTAACCTGTCCCTCGTTTACCTTCTATCCTAAAGTGAATCTTGGGAAATAACGACGCCACGACCTAACGAATTGCTAATCGAGCAGGCTCCTCTTTTTCCTGTAGCTCTCCAACCTCCGGATTCCACGCTACCAATTGCGTGCTACATCGCTCGGCATGTCTGGTGTCGAAGATGTAGAGAAACAGGGGCGCAGTCACAAAGCCCCATACACTCCACACAATACCATTCCCACAGTGCAAAAATACCGCGAAGAGAAGCAAGAGCGCGAGGAGCAGTATGGCAAGCCTGCTGCCAATCCCGAAGACGAACGTTCAAAGCTCGATCGAATTGGCGACGCATACAACACCCTTCGCTACGGCGCAGAAGCGGCCAATCCCAATGAGGAAACACAACCATATAAAGCTGAGAACAAGAACTTTGGACAGGATGATGAGATAGCGGACGACCATGCAGGCCGGGTCGAGAAAGAAAAGGAAGTGCAGCAGGATCAAGGTGGCGACAGCGAGACTGCAGAGGACACTACGGAGGGAATGCTCAACGAAATGGACCCAAAGAAAGCTCGGAAGGCCATGAAGAAGTTCACAGCAGACGGCACAGAGCGAGAAGTCACAGATCCAGTAACTCACCTGCCCGTTGAGATTCACGATTTCACAGACAAGGATCTGAAGAAGACACCTAAGAATGGCCCGCCGGCTGGGTCAGAGCCTAAATCCGCAACTGGTGGAGATGGCATGAACAAGACCGACGAGAATTTGAAAGACGAAACACAAGACCAACAAGATGGGCATTCCCTTATGGAAGCCTTGTTTCCGCCCCCCGATTTCGACATGACCAGAGAGGGCATCACAGATGTGTACAGGAAGGCTATGACCGCTGGGTTGAGCATCGTAAGTGTGAGCTTGACACTGGTCGTTGCCCTGTTTTCGATTACACGCAATTCTACTGGATGGTCAAGAGCATTCTGGACGTTGGTCCAGGCTGGTGTAAGTCTTGGTGTTTCTGCCGCAGTGATTGTGGGCATGCGGCAGTGGACCGAAAATCGAATCAGGAGTGTGTGGGAGACGGAAGTTTGGCAAGCAGAGAGGCAGCAAGGGAAGAAGCTAGCACAAAGCCAAACCCCAGAAAGTGCACAATGGTTGAACTCTCTCCTTGCGTCTGTCTGGCCTTTAATCAATCCGGATCTATTCACTAGCATCTCCGACACGCTCGAGGTAAGCTCTTGAACTGTAGCACTCAGGCGTGTACTGACAGGAACAGGACGTTATGCAAGCTAGTTTGCCTAAGATGGTCCGCATGGTCAGCGTCGACGACATTGGCCAAGGGAGCGAGTCTCTTCGTATTCTTGGAGTTAGATGGCTCCCTACAGGAGCTGCCGCTAGATCAGTCTCTGAGGATGGTAAATTGAAGTCGAGTGGACAAGAGAAAAATGACCGATCCGTCTCCGGACAGGGAGAGGTTGAAGAGGGTGGTGACGATAAAGACGGAGACGGTCAAGTTAACAACATCGCTCAAGGCATGGAAGCAGAAGAAGGTGATTTCGTGAATTGTGAGATTGCGTTTGCCTATCGGCCGTCTACTGGGAGGAGGGGCATGAAGGAGCGCGCAAAGAACGCACATCTCTACCTAGCCTTCTACATGCCCGCAAACGTCAAGCTCCGTAAGTTCAACAGTAGAATCTTCTCCTATCATCGCCCCTTATTAACTTGGATTATAGCTGTTTGGGTTGAACTTCACGGCATTGTTGGCACCATGCGCCTCCGACTCCAGCTCACACCCGACCCACCGTTTTTCTCACTTTGCACCGTTACTTTCCTGGGCCAGCCCAAAGTCAATCTATCATGCATACCACTCATCAAACAGGGGCCTAACCTCATGGATCTGCCCTTAATCTCGCGTTTCGTGCAATCGTCTGTGGATGCGGCAATGGCTGAGTATGTCGCGCCCAAGTCGCTCACTCTTGACCTGAAAGATATGCTTGTTGGAGATGATTTCAAAAAGGACACTAACGCACGCGGTGTATTGGTCGTCAATATCCACCGAGCTTTCGACTTCAAGGAAGGCGATGCTGGCATTGGCCCCATTAAGAATGGCTCCGCAGACCCTTATGTTAGCGTTGGATGGGCGAAGTTGTAAGTTCATTTATCTACGATATCCGAATTCACATTGTTAACATGGGATCCAGTGGGAAGCCGTTGTGGTCAACTCGTGTCCTCCAAGATAACATGGAACCCTATTGGGACGAGACTTGCTATGTTTTGGTGACTCCCGAAGAGTTGAATGTTGATGAGAGGTTGAGGGTGCAGTTGTGGGATTCCGATCGTACTACAGCCGACGACGACCTCGGCCGCATCGAACTCGATATCAAAGAACTAATGAAGAGCCAAGAAACTAATGGCAGGATGGCAAAACGTGAGGATGGATTCAAGGCACTCAAGGCTGGCGAAGGCATGCCAGGGAAGCTGAAATGGAGTGTTGGATATTTTTCGAAGACTAGGATCACTGACGACCAGCTCACTGCTCAAGAGGAGGACCCTGACGTCAAGAATATTGATCAACTGAAGGAAAAGGTCTACAAAGAGGCCGAGAAGAAGCTTAGAGAGGCTAGCAAGGATGAGAGCGATGAGATTGAGCAACAAAAAGCTCAAGATTTCAAGGTACGTAAACCCAGTTCTGCTAGGCGTGCCAAAAAAATTTTGACCAAGGCACTGCAGTCTCGTCAAGACGAGCTTATTATAGCCTCCCCGCCTCCTCGGGATTATCCCTCGGGGATCCTCAGTGTTCAGATCCATCAAATCACAGGTCTTGAAATCGAAGCAGTCAACAAGAACAAATCCCAAAAGAATGAAGGCGCAAGCGACGAAGAAGAAGAGGGAGAGGACCTCCCGTCTGCATATTGCACCATTATCCTCAATCACCAGAAAGTGTTCAAGACTAGGACCAAGCCCAAGAACTCCAAGCCCTTTTTCAACGCCGGCTGCGAACGCTTCATTCGTGATTGGCGCAACGCTGAAGTTCACATCTCGGTCCGTGATGCTCGAGTCCACGAGGATGACCCACTTTTGGGAATAATTTACCTGCCGCTCGAGAAAATTCTCAAGAATCGTAGCCAAATAGATTCAAGTTTTCCCCTCTCCGGTGGTATTGGTTTTGGTCGCGCGCGAGTATCTTTGGTCTTCCGCTCCGTGCAGCTCCAGGCACCACAAAAGGCGCTTGGGTGGGACTATGGCACATTGGACATCAACCCAGCCGTCAAGGCGATTGACATTCCAAAGGAATTGGAGAACATGAGGATGAAGATTCGATCAAATCTTGCGAAAGGAAAGTTGCACTCTGGCTCCGAAGACGGGGAGATCAATCAGCACGATGGTCACATCGTCTGGAAGACCAGGAAGGAAGGGCCGCTACGTCTTCCCGTCCGCAAGCGCTATGCTTCACCCCTTGTTGTTGAGTTCCGAAAGGATTCCGCCCTCCGTGATCGAACTCCTGCATTCTGCGTTCTGTGGCTGAAGGACATACCTGACAATGAGGAACAGACTCTCCGTCTGCCTGTCTGGGATGGAGATCTGGGGAGAGCAGAGCATAATGTCCTTCCTGAATGTGGCAATAAGATTGGGGAGATCGAGTTAACGCTGACCTTCTGGTCCGGATTATCAGGTTACCATAACGGTATCGCAAAGAAGGATACTCACGTGGGAGATGTTATCGAGGTCCTTGATACGTGCCACGACAACGACGAGATGGATTGGGACAATGGGCCTGAAGATGGCACAGACACTTCTTCCTCTTCAGACTCCGACTCTGATTTCCTACCTAATTTTCTTTCGTCCAAGAGCAAGTCAGGCAGCAGTCTAGGTGAAGATGGCAAGAGAGGTACCAGAGCTCAGGCTGCCGAGTACAAGCAGAACGCGAAGGCATTGCACCGCCGCAACCGGGGTCTGATGCAGTGGAAGGGCCCTAGAACTTTGGCGTGGATGAAACACCTTGCCGAGAAGGGCGGTGATAAGGTAGAAGGGGTATTCAAACATAATGAACGTGGTGGGGCGGGCATTGAGACTGAAGTTTAAAAGCATACATACATGGCGGCTATGCTTTTTGGGGATGAAAAGTAAAAATTAATGCACTGTAATACCACTTGGCCAAAAATGACTGCATGATCCATAGCGTGGAGTTCTAGGGGTATATCTGTTAGTAGGAATACACAATGGGCTCAAGTTTTATATATGATAGTATCAGTTCATCGCAGGTGCGGGTCAACTTGGGCATTCAATAAAACAGCATCGGCGTTGATGTGTTTGTACTAGATAATAACAGTAGCTACGGGCCCTCTTGACTAAACCAATTCTCACATTCTAAATAACTAACAATACAATTCACGCTGTCCTCCACGCCGCTTCCCACCTCCCACCTGTCACCAGCACCCATCATCTAATTCCTCATCTTCTTCATATCATGCGCACTGTAACCGGGCAGCTCATCCAACCACCCATCCAACTCCTCCTCATAATAAGTCTTAACAGCACACTTATTCATCTCAGCGACCGTCTGGGTCTTCAAAATCCCCTCATGACCCGGAGATCCACAAGCATGGAACATACAACTATCATTCATAGCGCGCTGAAGCGAATCACCCTTCCAACCAAACACATAATCAGCATGAGTACCATAACCCTTGGAATCCATGTACGACCATACGAAAGGCTGGGATCCATCTTTGGGCCACATGTCCTTGAATGCCGTCGTGTTCCACATTGTTTCGTAGGCTAGTTGCGGGACGCGAACCGGGTGGCTTGCGGGACAGGGACCGGCTTCGCGGAATCCGCCTTTTGTCGTCGAATACATGTGGGATTGGTGGTCTGGGGAGTCGAGGTTTACGCCGTCCCAGCAGGCGGGGAAGTGGTGGATGGCCATGATTCCTGCTGGGCAGGGCTTGGTGGGGAAGTCGCGTGTCTCCGCGCCACGGGTTAGAATCGTTTGGAGGCAGGTGTAGCCTAGACCTGGGTTTTCGGGGGATTCTTGCGATGGGCTGCCGACTGTCATGCGGAATCCCTAGGTTTTGTGGGTTAGTTTTGGTTTTTCAGATTGGATTGGGGATTGAGGACATAAGAAGGAAAGGGAAAGGGAAAGGGAAAGGGAAAGGGAAAGGGAAAGGGAAAGGGAAAGGGAAAGGGAGATGTACTGGCTTGAAAGCTGTAATGTGCTGGTCTCCGTTGCCGCTGAAGTCCTTCTGAGTGTAGTAGATGGTCATTCCGCCCTTGATATCTGGCGCATCTTTACCCTCGGTACCCAATTGAGCATTTGCGTACTGAGGTACTCGCTTGTAGGATCCGTTCTCGTGTCTAAAGTACATGGCCGCAGTCCAGTAGTTTGAGAAATCCTCAGTGTAGGCGCATGTCGTGCAGGTTCCTTGCTCGCCAATATCTCCCGTCATGGTCACGTTGAAGGCATTGCCGCCGACAATTTGATGGACATGGGCTGATGGATTGCTTCCGGGCTCGACAAGGGGATCGAGACGTTGGATGGATACTGTCGAGCATCCGAAACGAATGGCAGCTTGGGAAAGCCCGGCTTGAAGGAGAAGTGAGTACCACTTCATGTCGATATCGATTTCTTCGACGTCTCTACAATAGGAAAGCTTAAATGATCGGCGTCGATGACCTCAAGGGCAACGGACGGAAATGTCGAAAGTGACCAGCGCAGTGCGGAGCTTCCTCCTCTTGTTTTGAACGTCCAAACCCTCTATCTATACCATTGGCCCCAAGCCGGCATTTGTCCATCCTTGTAAAAAGATTACCCTCATATATTGAAAGTTGGACATGTAGATCTTATCGCTTAGAGGTCATCAGTTTCATAAATTAGAAGAATATTAATTGGCCTATCCGACGCCCGGATTACTTCACCGCGTCGAGACCCGGGGTATGGATACTGGTATGGTTTGTAATGATTGCCGATAGTGTGGAGGCCGCCATGCCCTTGTAGATTGCCTTGGTGTCCGACATACCCATTGTACACGCAAGCTCAACTACCGACTCGTCACGTGAGGGTATAATATACCCAATTTGGAGTGTCTTGGGTGGGGCATTCTTTGCCGGGGTCATGGAAGCAACATCGAAAACTGCTGAAGATGCTGGGAGCGATGCTTATCTAGTGTGACCATTAATTTCAGTGTAGACGCTCTAGTACCGGCGAAGCTTACAAACACTTCAGTAAAATATGCAGGACTCTCATGCTTGCAGATTCGAGAAGGTCGTTGTTGTTACACTCGCAATGCGAGTACAGGGATTAAGTGGATGGGAGAACCCAGCATGACAGGAATTTGCCATGCTAAGAAGGACGATCAACCTAATGAATAATCTTCACAATTTGACACTGTATGGGAGTTGTCTTGATTAGGATATTTCGGATATAGCTCCCCTGAACCCTATTAGAAGCAGCGCAGGGATTTTGCAAGGAAACACAAGGCAAGATTCGAAGCACACGCTTGATATACTAGTAAAATGTAAGCACATAGAATGTTAATATTCGTCATCTAAAAGGGTATCGACATCTACACATGACCCAGAACCCCTGAAAGGTATGAATGTAATCGTATATAGGTAGCCGTTCAACTAAAACAGAAAATTTCCATATAAAGACAGCCACCCTCTGCTCGCATGTATAGTATCTATGCCATCATTCATAACAAGGCCGTGGACGCAGGATATTCCGAGGAAAACCACCGACCGATGTAACAAAATGGATGAGGACAGAAAACATGCCGGAAAAAACAGCAACACCTAAATATGCAGTTGGAAAAAGGATAAACTCCAAAAGGCCCTAAGATCTGGAGAGAAACTCCTCATGATGCTGAGATAGCCACAACTCCTAGAATGCAACTGCTGGAGATTCCGCCTAGCCAAGGCCAAACGACTCAGCATCTGTTGGCAGTCACCGATGTAGATGCTCGAAAATATGAGAGAGAAAAATGTTTCCGGCCTTATGGTCCATGCATCGAAAAGGACTCGAGCCACCGCGTATGACGGAGGAGCGCCTGAGAGGGTTGTGAGTCAGGCTATGACTCTGATTCAGCCTTGTCGAAGTGGCTATTCGATGAGGTCACCATTTGCATCCAGCCTCAGGCCCTTCTCGTGGAGCATAGTCTTGATCTTTGGGACTAGATCGGCAAACGTGGTTGCAAAGGGGATTTCATATCTTTCGCAAACAATTTGAACATTGCCACCCTTCCAGAACCCGGGATCACAGCAAACGACGATCTTTTTGCTATGCGCCCACAAGCCCAGCTCCATCATGGTCACGGGGCTCATTGTGTTCTTATCGAAGAAGAAGCAAATAACAGTGGCTTTTTCGAGCGATTGCAGCTCCCACTCTACCTGGGTCCTGAAGGCCTCGTCCCTGGCCAGAGGAGTGACATTTGGGTCCCAGTGGCCGCGACGTGGATTGCAGACTGTTATTGGTAGGTCTTGAAGGAACTTGGCCATGTGTCGCTGCCATTGGATTGCCTTGCCCATCTCGATACTGCCGGCTAGGAAGACTGAATATTTGCGAAATACAGCAGGCTCTGGAGGATGGCAGAAGAGGAAGTCCTTATGCGGCTCGGGAAGTGGATTAGGCAGAGGGGGAAGCTGATTATCCACATCCTTGATATCAGCATCAATGTTGACGGTTGTGCCCCTGGTTTCTGGATTTTGTGGCTCGGTTGAGGTAGCCATGGTATTTGAACGTGAGAGGTGGTTAACTAATTGAGAGACTCGTTCCTGAGCGGTTGTAGCTGTGGAGAATGAAGCCGTGGAGGATCGTGAGAGTGTGGTGATTGAGGGCTGGGAGATGAAGCTGGAGCTGGAGGAAAGTCAGTGGGGGATTGAAAAGAGCGGGGCACATAGCCCTAAAAGGGTGGCGCCTGTGCGTCAGAACGTAAACGTACGCAGGGACCATTTGGTATTCGTGGTAAGTTGGTTTGTGATTGGTGATTGGTGAATAGTGAGTGTGGTCGCTGTAAGGCTAAAGGACAATGCAGTGATGTGGTCAAAGGTACACTTGAGTGACAATTGCAAACAGGAGAAGCGCACTAGTCAATCGACGAATTAAGCGATGCGATGTGCTGGATGGAATGCTACATTCTCCGCGCGCAACCACCTCTTCATATACAGAGTAGATACCTACCTGGAATTTGCATAGCTGGCCAATCCTCTGCCATGCGCAGCAGCGAAGTCTCAGCCAGCAGCGCATAGGGAGTGGCACAATGTCACGGCACGGGAGGTGTGCTCAGCCTCGTGTGTGGCTGCGCCGTACTCTGCCTGAACGAAAGGGCCATCACGCGGGCTGCCCCAGGAACCGGGCGCAGGCCACACCGCTGCTTGTCTCCAAACTTTTGCTCCTTTCGCACCAAATCGCTGTCGCCTAGTCTAAGATCAATACGAGCCGTTCATTGTTGCAAACTATTTTTCCCTTTGATATATCCACATTCTTTCCGCTTTAGCGTGAGGTTGAAAGCAAGGCTTCTCTTGTCTATGCAATAACGTGGCACACTAATTGCAACCATCAGACCATAGCCAAAGTTAATAGTCATGAGCAATACAGAAGCATTATTGGGAATTTGATAATGGGCACCCAGGTCATACGTTCATTCAAAGCCCCCAGCCGAGAAAGTGCAAAAGACGCTGTCATTCTGCTCTTCGCCCTTTTTCAGGTTGCTGGCTAAAGTCACTGGCGGCCGTAAGCAAACCACGTGCTGATTTTGAGGGCTTCAATGCTGACCATTCTGTAAGATTTTTTGAATCACTAAAGAGTGCAAAATGTCCATATGAGCGTTTGAATACGGGTGGCCTACTGATCTGGGGTGTTGCACAGGTTCTGGGAGAAGCGCCTCAATTCGCCCGTGTCACTCTTCTTGCCTGAATCCCCAAGGCATCAACCAGGGGTAACAAGCCTCCATACTAAGGCACGGTCACACACAAACCACACAAAAAATTCGGTCCTTCCTATTAAGCTAATGGTCCACTATCACGGTCTAGCCAACAGGATTTACACCGTATGCTGGTTCAATATTCATCCCCGTTGCAAGCACCCCGTATTTCTGGTCGCCTAGAGGGTCGATGACCTCAAAAATCTTGTTGACATCGCCACGGCACGGCCTGATAGACTACACGATATGGATGAGGGTGAAATTAAAACCGGTGAAACATATCTAATTGAGGAAGGTCACGATGCGGAGACACAAAGGCAGCGAGCTATGTGGGGATCCCAACCACCTGTTTCATTCATCGACAAAGCTCCGCCACGACCACTGACCAGTTTTGATGATGGAATGAGTCTAAACGGAGGTAAAGTACGAGACTATGAGGTGATGGCTCTGATTGTCATCGCCACTAATGCAATGCCGCACTTCAAATGTCTGATCCTGTCATTCAAGGCTCCACACGCCTTGGTTGGGGGCGTGAAGTTTCTTCATGATAGTGACAACGGAGCAGTCAGACTATTGACTGCGGAAGCTTCATTTTCTCGTATCTGCAGGTCGACAATCGTTCGTGCATCTGGCACCCACAAGTCATGCTACAACCGGTCAATGGAAAGGGCGAAAGGAAGCACTGGTCAGGGTTTAAATTCTGTTCAAAACTTAATAAATATCACACTGTATGGTATCAACAACTTGTATTTTTTTTTTTTCTGAATTATTGACTCTAGTCTCTTTAGCTGCTCTTTGCGTTGCAGCTGGACAACTCAGGAGGGTCTGTCGCACACCATGCATGGAGAGACACTGTAGTCCTGAGAACTAGTCAGCTCCCCTCAACGCATGCCTCATAAGGGTTATACTGTAATGTTCTTAGAAAGGATCCCTGTCCTTTTGTATGCCTACCAGAATGGACCCGTCCCACTTCTTCGCACAAACCGTATTGCTAGCAATACCATCTCTCTCAAAGAATACAATATTCTCCTTTTTTTTTCTAATAAAAAAACCGACTAAATGACCCGCCCTCTCCTGACCTCATTACCGTTATATATCACAAAAATACCCCATGAAACACCTCCAACCATCCCCCTTTCACCGCCACCACAAAACTCTACTTCTTCAACCCCATACCCACAACACTTCTCCCGTGTCCCTCTTCGAACCAACAACTCATTGCCCCCGCCCACCCCTCCCCCCTAGTCCTCTCTAAATCATACATATTCCAAATCGCTTCATTCTCCTTCCCCCTCAGGTGATCATCCCTCGTCGTATCAACCCAACGTAAGAACACAACGTCTCGCCCACTCACCTACGACCCACCAGTCTAGCACCAAATCTAACAGCAGCACAGCCTCCCTCCATTCCTCTCTCCCCGGGACGGTTTATCGATCCCTGTTCCCAAAAAATGAGCACAATCAAGATTTGCACACTTATTCTCTCTGCCTCAGACTCCAAGGGCGRATCGTCGGAGCTTGTGGGCATTGCACTGCCTCACTTGATGAACGAAGGCAGTCTTATTTGCTGCTAGTTGGGGGTTAAGGGTTTGGAACGCCTAAGAGTTGTGTAGGAAAAGGGGTGTGCTGGTGGAGTACTAGAAGGTTTGTATTGGGATTGATTTATGGTTCTTCACTTGATTCTGGTTGTGCGCTGAGAGATGACTTTTGCCAAAATCTGTCCGGGCCATAGAAATTTGTGCTATATTCTTCCGGTTAATTTCAGTCACGCCATATAAATTTCTCTTGTGAGTACTCTTAACTTGATGGGTATTGAGTAGTGTTGTTAGTATTGGAGTGAGATAGGTAAGTGCCAGTCGTGGCTTTGTCTAACCTTTGGGAGGTAATGGCAGTTCAAATGTCACGGCAGAAAGTTATTGAGTAGCTATTGATTAAAAAGACAATCGCATTTTCATAACCTTAACGAATACTATCTGATGGATCGTTGACTTTTCCCTTTGGTCCCAGTGGCACCAACGTCTCTTTACCCAAGGAACTTCTTAAACCACTCGATACCTTGGGCCTCTGCATCATCCATAGCCTTCCTATCCCTCTCGCCACTCCAATCACCCCTGAGCGCGAAACCGTGTACTTGGTCAGCATAAACTCTAACCTCAGTCTCGACATCTTTCTTCCCCTCCAACACCTCCCTAATTTGCGTCCTCTCCTTCTCACCCAGCAAACTATCCTGATCACCGAGCGCAAGACTGAGCGGCCTCTTCACCGGTTCAAAGTCCGCAGGTATAGCAACAAGAGACGGGTGACATGCATACGCAGCATCGACAACAGTTGCAGGATCTGTGGAATGAGTGGAGAGAATAGCGTATCGTCCACCCCAGCAGAATCCAATAACACCCACCTTATCCGTTCCAGGGATCTTTCTAACTTCGCGTATGAACCCCTCAATCAGGGGCCTCGATACCGCCTCGCGATGCTTTACCAACCAGGGTCCTAGCGTAGCCCCAACTTTTGCGGTGGCTGTAGTCTTCTGAACGACACTCAGAGACTCGCGGACTGGCAGAGGAGGCTCGACGTCTTGCAAAAATTCAATAGGGAGGCTGTCTCCCTGGTGGACGTCTGGGATATAGGCTGTGAACCCTGCCTTTGCGTATGAATCGGCGAGTAGCCGGGTGTTTTGGAACTCCCAGCCGAAGACTTTGGAAATATGTTAGGGCTTTATTGGTTCTTTCATGTGTATTCAACGTAGGTAAAGGGGGGGTTGGTTTGTAGAGGGAGAAATATTATGAAGGGGAGAAGTGAGAGGCGTACTGTCGACTAGGAAAATGATGCTCTTTGTATTCGAGCCATTTTCAGGCTCTGCGACATATGTATCGAGCCCGGCTTACAGTGGTGTTAGTATGCGGCACGCTATGAGCTTCTCTAATTACTGACCGATTGTCTTGACTGACCCCGTAGGCTGCCCCTCTTTGATTTTGCCTGATAGGCAGCATGAGCTCATTCCTACTCCTGTAGACATCTTTTCAAATTGGGATGATAAGGGTAAAAGCTTCTGAAATGTTCTAGTTACAATTGCCTCTGATTGATGTGTTGGTCACGGTAGCTGACTTTGTATTGCAGCTATGAAATGATGGCGTCACTTGCATCGACGTTCCGAACTAGCGCCCTCGTTTCCGAATCTGAGACCCACACGCCACATGGACGCAAGGTCTGCGTCATACTGCCATTGCTGTTCACTCAGAATTCGGTGAACCTGTAAATTAGTAACACAAGTCTATCGCAAAGAAGGTAGTAGAATTGATAATATGTATTGCAGGTACCTAAGCACTTTGCTGGGTGTTCCTGAGTTCGCTGGGCTTGAGGGAACTGAAGGGAAGATCCTTAACTCCATAACCCCCAATGCCATGCAATTCAGTGATTCGTAAATACCATGTTAACGCTATGCCTTGGTATCGTGAAGTATCCGCCATGATGAAATTCATTGTTTGTACTTCCCTAAGGAGTGTGAAAAGAACCAGAGAACAGTGGAAGCGGAGTCACCAAACCTTCACAGAGTCTGGTCGGCCCACTCGCTTTGAACATCTACAAGCCTTGTTAGCCAATGGGATCCTGTGCTCGGGGACGGAAGCTGGCTTACTCTGTAATTTCCCTAAGAGACCCTTGGAAGCTTTCCGAGAGCGGTAAGAAGACCTGAGACGTTGTTAACGACATGGGTAAGGCACTGGCTGCTGTTAGTTTGCTCACCAGCTGTGCCTTGCGTAAGAGTTGTCATGGCGGTAGTGTTCCTGTTCCCGACACTGACGGTGTGAACTTCTGGGATCATGGAATTCTCGTTGAGAGTTTTGGCCCATCTAAAGACGACCTCATCATCCCGATCGTTTCCAGCTACGAACAACCAATCGGGATACTGTTCAAGATTGCGATCCTTGAAGATGTAGGCTGCGCCAGTAGCCTTGTCGAAATCGATCGGCTCAATGATTACCGAGTCTTTGGTGGGGACGGCCTTGAGTCTCTGATTTTCGCAAGCATCGTTGATATGATTAGCACAATCGCCGGCATGACGATTGGCCGAGTCATACTCATCAATCTGCTTGTAATGGAATACTAGGGAACAGTTTCGCTCTTCGACCCAGCTGCCTTCAATACGTTCGACGTAGTATTTCAATATGCTCTTGACCGATTCCTGCCATTTCTCAGTGGCCTCGCGGTCATCGAAGCGGACCCACTCGTCCATTCTTCCATGAGGCTTTCGGAAGAAGCAGCCATTCTCTGCAATGAGGCCGAGCCCTGGCACACGGAGGAAGAGACTATGGAGCTCATCGGACGTACGACCACTCATAACGTATACTTCATTGTTCTCGTCTGTGACAAGTTCTTCGAGAGTATCCGTGATCTTCTCGGTATTGGTGAAGACAGTATTGTTGACGGGGCCGAAAGGAGCTAAAGTGCCTTCGTAGTCAAGGATGAAGAGCCGCTTCTTGGCGTTCTGGTAGGATTTAGCAAGGCTTGTGATGGACAAGCGAGGGATTGACATCGTGTCACGACGGAAATGCTCATCGTGAACCTTCGCCAGATGCTCCGCGAGTTGTCTCATCCAAGATTCTCCAGTCCGCTTCATAACTACGTCGCGCATTTTAGCATAACGCCTGTCTTTCTCAATGTCGTTCATCTCTAGCGCCTCCTTGATGACTTCAGCGCATCCCTGGTAGTTCCACGGGTTCACTCCAAGCTCGGCACCTTGGAAAACAGCTGCACTTCCAGTGAACTCACTCAGGATGACAGGAGCATGCTTTTTGTCTGACATCTTGCCGTCCTGGCAGATTACAAATTCATGACAGGTAAGATTCATGCCTTCACGAAGGCTCGTGACCATCAGAGCGTCCGCGACGGATAGAAGTGCCAAGTATTGTGAGAATGCAATATCCTGCCTCAAGAACACGAGTGGGTTGTGCGCCAAAGTCGAGTGCTCTGCGTCAATTCGTGTCACAATCTCGGACACAGTTGATGCAAGGTCGTCATTATCGGTTGTTGACGTTGCCACCTGGATCAAAACGACCTGTGACAAAATGTTAGGGACCGGCGGCACAAATGGAGGTTCTGTGAGCATACCTTTTCTTTCCACTCGGGGAACTTTTTGAGGAAGAGCTCGAATGCAAGTAGCTTCTGCCTCACTCCACGGATGTTGTCCAGTTTGTCGCGTGCAACGATAAGGCGCTTCCCTGCATAACGCTCCTGGAGAGCCTTAATCCACTCCAAGACTTCTGGCTCCTCGCGGGCAGATGACAATGCCATCGGGTCGATGCCAATGGGCAAAGACCAAACATTCACAAAATTGTTTTCAAGTTGCACACCATCCTCTGTAGCCTCTACAGAGAGAATTCGGCTGCAGGTTTGGAGAAAGTGGTGGGCATACTCTTGTGTTTGGAAAGCAACAAGGTTCGCGCCAAGCATACCTTCAAGAAGCTCTTTGCGAGTTGCCAGGCATCGGAATACCTCAGAGGAGGGAAACGCCGTGTGGAGGAAGAAGCCGATTTGCGCATCTGGCAGCTTCTTTCGAATCATTGCTGGCACCAAGCACAGGTGATAGTCGTGAATCCAAATGATGTCGCCTCGCTTATAGCTTGCAACGACTTTGTCTGCAAAAGCCTGGTTCACAGTGCAGTAGAACTTCCAGGAATGGTCTTCGTACGCCTTACTCTTGGGATGATCAGGGATTTGGTAGTGGAAGACAGGCCTAGAGGGATTGTCAGCGACTCTTATGCAAGTTTGTATTGGATCAACTTACCATAAGATTGTCTTGCAGTAGTGCATGTATGATCCATCAAAGTCCTTGTCACTAACAAAGACGGTGAGGGCATCATGCTCGGACTCAAGCTTACCATGAATCTCGGCCTTCTTTTCCTCGCCCAGGTCATCAGTTGGGAAGCCAATTAGCCCGACCGTAAGAACGTCGCCCAATGAGCTAGAATCAATCGACTGCCGGATAGCGTTGCTCAAACCTCCATTCCCTTGGACTGCGGGTACCACGCTCCAATTAGCTGCCCAACGGGGGTCTCGGCTGCGAGAGCGGGAGGCGTTCCTGTGACCAGTCGAGAGCCTACTTCTAGAGTTAACCGCCTCAGTTCGCTCTATGGCTTTTGCGTAGTCAAGAATCGTATCTGGAGGAGCAGGCTTCGCTCTGGAGCGGGGTTGGTTGAATATCTTGAGATCAGCCCACTCGGGGACATGAGAATCGCTGCGTACCAAAGCTCTAGGACCAGAGGGTCGGACAAAGTAGCTTGCCGCACCGGGGGTCAATTGGGCGAAGAACTGCTCATGCTCGACAGCTGGAGTCATGGGCGGAGTTGTGGAAGGACCAGTAAAAAGACTGAGTTGTTGAGGACGGGCATCATTGGTGGACCCTTGTCGGCCGATTTCAGTCAGTCCGCGAGGAGGAGGACTTGGGCGACGGGGCGCTTCTGCTGGAAGGTCCTCAAAGTTGACTGTATAGGGAAGAAACCTGCAGTCATTTGTGTCAGTAAGTGGTTGGGACTTGACGGGTTGTAGCACGCCGCTACTCTTAGGTCTCTAGAGAGCTAATAGAGCGTAGAGGGGACTTACATAGACACCACAAAGGTAGTCATGTTTGGCAAGGCAATGGCGACGCGCGCCGGTTATCGTAAACACAAAATGAAATTTCAGATCGATGAGGATGGAGGGTGGTGGAAGAGAGTGCGAGGTGGACGAGGGTGGAGGTTATGAAGAGGCGCGAGTGAAGTGAAGGTGAGAGACGCGGGGATGGAGGTTCCGCAACAAAAAGTGTGTATACTGAGGTGAGGTCGGAACAAAAACAATGCAGCCGGCGGTGTGTACCTAAGCAACCCTCAACCAGCGAGCAAAGAGCCGAATGGGCAACTCCGATTAATACTGGTGA
Source organism: Nigrograna mackinnonii (assembly GCA_001007845.1). NCBI lineage: Eukaryota > Fungi > Ascomycota > Dothideomycetes > Pleosporales > Nigrogranaceae > Nigrograna > Nigrograna mackinnonii. Next base: position 326,846 of record JGVQ01000168.1, read on the forward strand.
ATATGGCTCTTAGACAGGTCGACGGCGAACTGCCTTGGTTTTTGGTGTCTGGAAAGGCTCCAATAACAAGGGGATACTTGTCTGTTTCGCAGGGCTGACGCAAATGACGTAGTTAGGGCACAGTGCGCGCGGCGTCCATTGGAAAACTCCCCCAAGGTCTCAGTATCACAGTAACCTCTATGTTGATGCCGTATGGATTTACCTTAGTCTCACATCATTTTTACAGAATTCACATGGGCCTCGACAAAATGTATCAAAAAAGATAAGGCTCAATAGGTCGGAATGCTCCACTGCCTGGTTGCACAGCAGCGTCTCAGAAGCCAATGAGAAATGGGGCGTTCCTAGCCCTTCGCGTGGCCTGCCGCCTGCCCTCTACTTCAACCCCCTACAAATGGAGCCGGGTGTTGCGGCCGGTTGCGGTAGACAGCCCTGCGTTCCCTGTTTCTGCCAAAGCGGCCCAGCCCGCGCATGTCTGCCACCGGCCTGGGTTGGCGGGCGGCTAACAACCGTTAGTGTCGTTACAAAGTAGTAATTTCTCATGCCGAAAGATGAATCCCCATCTGCAAGCGCATGGCATTCCGATGCTGGCTGAGAGCCTCTCTTCATGATTTGCACCTGTGGATATGCACTACTTATGAGAGTCGCGATCCCGCCTAGAATAAAGGTACAAGCCATGAATATCAATCAATTCAACAAGCCTCTCTGTCTTCACTCCTTTAATTTTCCAGTCCCCATCTTGCTTATAATCGGAGACTGCATCAGCGCGTCCCAATGATGTGTTCCATATGTCTGCAAATTCGACATTGCAATCTCTCTCTTTCCTCGGTCCAAAACGTCTGCATCGTATTGGCCAATAGCATCCTCCAGTGACTTGACACCCTCCACATAACTCTCGATGGCTTCCACGTAATGGAAGGCATCTTCCAAGGCGTGATTCAACCCTTGACCGCGAAATGGCGCCATCGGGTGAGCCGCGTCGCCCGCAATCGTGGCTCGACCTCCATGGTTATCCCATTGAACAGGGTTGGTCCACACCTTGAATACATCTGGAGGCACCCAAGTATCCTCTGGAAGCCACATGGCCGCGGATTTGAAGGGCTCGCAGTAGTTAGCTGCCCAGCTCTTCAATAATTCCAATCGAGCAGCGTTCGTCTCAGGCTGCTGATGACTGCCGTAGATTGCATAATTCAGCAAAAAGATCCACGTCTCTGGCTTGTCGGGTTCTTCAACATCTGCCATCGCTATCAAGGCGCTTGTGTGTTGGTCAGGATGGGGTGCCATCGTGACGATCGGGTGGTATGCGTTACGGATGAATAATGCCTGCTCCCTGGTGTATCTGACTGCTATGTGAGCATTCACTAATGGTACAGGGTCCAGCTGGTTCTGCTCGGGTGTGAGAAGGCTAGCCCTAACCGCACTTTTCACGCCATCACAGCCCACAAGCAGGTCGCCTGTGGCCGAGGTACCATCTTCGAAATGGACAGTTACGCGCTCGCCATCATCCCCAAGGCTTCTCATTCGCTTGCCGTACCGAACATCAACACCATTCGAAAACAGTTTGCGCAATTTAGCCCTACTAACCCTTCGAGTGCTCTCTCCAGCTACTTGCGCAATGATCTCGCCTGTCTTGCCGTTCACAAAGGGAAAGAACTTCTCCTGCTCGGGTGTCATTTTAATGGTGGGATCCGACTCTATACTACGAATATTTGCGAGAATATCCTCAGGGAGACATTTATGAATGAATGTAGTCCCCCAATGGAGCGCCATGCTCCAGTGTCGCGGCCGGTCGATGTAGGAGGACTCATCTGTCTTTTCGAACACGGTCGACGAAATGCCAGACTACGGATACAGATGCATTAGTATTCGAATATCTTAGCGTACAGCTCAACATATGTAGAGCCACAATGGATGCGACCCTGGAATGCTACATGAAAGAGCGATTAGCCGTACCTTTTTCAATCCTTGGGCAATTAGCAACCCTGCGCTACCAGCCCCGATTATGATAACATGAGGTTTCTCATTGATAGTCTCAGTCATTATCGCCGTCCCGGTCCCACTAGATTGTAATTGGTCGTACTTTTCCACCCCTTCAAGGTATGGCTTGCTTAAAGTTAAGCTAGTGGACGAGTAACTTTGAAGATGGAGATTTCGTAGGGTACACAGCATATCTACGGAAAATAAAGTTTATATACTTCAACAACTATGCAACCCATCGGAACGATCGTATAGACATGCTCAATTGGTCGAGTGGGGTAGGCAATGCATGCTGATTCTAGGCAAAACTCAATATCTGGACACAGAATGTGGCTTGCCCAATTCACCTCTGCAAACGAGCGGGAGCCTAACCAGATAGGTATGATTCTGTTTTCTAGCCGCCGGGGGACTCACTACATCCCAGCATCTCTGGTACATTCGCCAATAACGCCTTGGCTTGCCTGCGGCTTCCAGAAGACGCAATCCGAGATGTTTACTTTTCTCTGAGGCCTAGAAGGAGTCAGACATTAGAATAAATAGCGGCCTGCTGACTGAGCGCTCGGGCTCTCCTCCAACACCTTCATCGTACCGCAAACCTCCTTTCGTACCTTCAGGCGAGCACTCGAACCTCAAAATCACAATGTCGCGTCAACTCCCCCACATTCCCCTCATCTACCGGGTCCTGTTCCTCTGGCTCGAACCTGCAGCGGCCTTTAACGGCTCACTCTTATGCTGGTTTAACCCGACCTATTATCTCAATACGGTTGCCGGGAGCACCGAGTACCATGCATCCAGCGAAATCCTCCTTGACAATCTCGCCGCCATGTACGCACTCTTCGCGTTCAACGAAGCCGTCGTGTTGCGCATATCCGACGATCTTCGAGTCTGGAAAGGCATTGTAGCTGGTATTATCATCTCTGATACTTTGCACTTGTTCGCGAGTCGCCAGGCTCTAGGTCAAGAGGTGTTCTGGAATCCACTGATCTGGAGGTTCGAGGATTGGATGGGCCTCGGCACCATATGGCTGCCTCTATTTATTAGAGTCTTATTTCTATCTGAAGTCGGTTTGAAGCCAAAGGCTATCGGCAAGAAGAATGTATGAGTGGGACGATTTCCCCACGATAATTTCCATAGATGGTTGGCGTTGTAGATGTATCACGCCAGCTTATCTGCAGAAGCGAACGATTTGGGATCTATCTAAGCATGGGCAATACGGGAAAATTGGTTTCTATCATCATCTCTAAGTATTTTGTTTGAAGCTTTATGCAGTCATTGGGGTAAACTTGACCCACTTAGTCGTAGAAATGCGAAACTCTTTGATGAAATGCACACCCATGTCTAGCACTCCCGCAGTCACTGACCAACACACTCGACGACGATAACCACCTCTACCAACCAGTAATCCGCATGTAGAAGTATATAACTCGCACCTCGTATAACCCCAAACCTACCTCCACACAATGTGCAAGCGACTAATCATCCCGTCCTCACTACGAAACGACGATCCCAACCAAACCAAACCGAGTGCCATGCAGCGGACACGACAAGCACGGCCCCGCCTTGTCCTCCGTCATATGGCAAAAGCTTGATCCGCTCCATTTGCCCAAAGCACGCAGAGTGCAGAAATCATGAATTCGCATCATGGCCAAATGCGCAAATTGGTGCGGAGCAGGGAACAAAGCAGGGTCTGCGCATCGCCGTGTCATTGTTTTTGCCGATCGGCAGTTCTTAGGTGCTAGGTCAGGTCAAGAGGCGTGCCGGAATACTGATGTCATGGATGGGGGCTGCCTTGGCGGGATCACGATGTTGATGGACGTGAGATAAGACATGTGCAATACTTGAAAGTAAGAATTGAGAGTGAGCAAGTAGAAATTCTGACATTGGGTATTCAATTTTGTCTGTCGTTTTTATGCATGTACATGTGTTGATGGTATCTAAAATTTCTCTGATGAAACCGTTCCAAGTCCTCCGTTTTAAAAAAAAACCGAAAAAATGAAGGAATCATGAACGCCAGCGCCTCGCTAACCCACCCTTATCCTGACTATGATTATACAAATGTAAAGCGAAGTACGAAGGGTTGCAAAAGCTAAAAGCAGACCGGGCAGAGCGAGACAGTTGAAAAACAATTACGCCTTCCACTTTGCCTCTGTCCACTGAGCATATTCATGTTTTAGACTCTTCTGTACCCAGGGGATGGTGATGGCCGTCCAAATACCAGCCCAGATAAAGGGGACTGTCCAACCAACAACATATGCAGCGTCTCGCTGGATAGTGAAAACAATTGCAACAGTGACCGCGGCAATACCAATGGCTCCAATTGCCCAAAAGAGTGTCAGTCTATGCAGCATCTCTCGGAAAGCTTTGCTGGCCTGGTAGCGGAGATTGAGGCGTTGTCGGAACTCAGTACCACCTGAGCCGTCCACGGCACAAATATCCTCGATATACGCGTATATACCTGGACGAAGGGGCGCTCCTACTGGAAGAGAGGAGATTCTGCAGGGTGCGGGCACACCAGCAATGCGAAGTATGTCGACAAGGAGAAGCTCGCATCCGATGGCAAAGCACATGGTAGACGCAGGGATGGCTAGGAGTCGGATTGGTGGATCGTGAGGACAAGTGCCCCTAAACTCGCGTTAGTTTCCTTCTATTACAGACACAGGGAGATCAACTCTTACGCAATTAATTCGATCATGACGAAAAACCAGCCCACAGATAGGTTCCAATGGAACCAGTCCAAATAATGTCGCTGAGCTCCAATGACTCTACATTTCGAGTTCTTCTTCCACAGTCGATGAAATCTAATGAAGTATTCTACGATGGAAACGGTTCCGAGTAAAGCAGTACTAATACTGAAGACTGCGTTTGCGGATAATTCTTCTCTTGTTGTGCCATACCACATCCCAAAGTAAAGTCCTATGGGCATAAAAACGCAATCTAGAATGATCAAGGTCCAGAACCAGAAAATGGCCTTCTTTCTCACTCGAAGAGAGTAATTCAACGGCGGTGGATGGGTGAAGTCGGGGTCATCATATGTGACCTGTGTGTGAGGATATAACGCTGAGGGATTCGGCGACGGTACTCTGCTATTATTCTGGGTAGAAACAAGGCTTCGTCCAACTCGTTCATCATTAGTGCCATCAGGAGCTTGTCCAGGAACCTGCAAGGTCGCCGCCGGCCGCGTCGGTTCTTCTGTGTTGGTTTGCTGGGGCGTCGACGATGTGGTTTGCGGAGGCGTTGCAGCACGCAGAGGCTCTGTCGAGGGAGTTGGTGTTGCCATAGTGTCGTTGCTGAAGGCAAAGAGTGTAGTGAAAAGCAAAGAAAAACAAGAGGTGGGACCACCAAAGTCTTATCTCGGATCACTGCGGATAGTGTGATTCTTGTACGGAACTTCGTTCTGGGCAGCGTTGGACGAGAAGGCTAAAGGCGGGCATGGTGTAAGCAGGTTGCATGCGTAGCTCGCCCATGTAATCGGCCGAAGGCTCTATTCACGGATGGACAGCATTACATCATAGGACGGGGTCCCAAAACGGCCGAGACCTTGGCGCCAACGCGCTTGGTGTTACTCGACGATGGCTGGCCCCAGATCACCTGGCGAATGACCTCGACCGCAAACATCATCGTGACATTCCCTGTTCTCACCTTCTACTCTGCCTCTCGTCAGTTCGACCCGCTTCCTGGAATATGCGAAAGAGATGCCCTCATACTCCGGCCTGACCGTCCTCCTTCACGCCACACTCCTCTGGGCTTCTGGAATCTTGGGGGCTCCTACCCAGGCGGCACAGCTTCAACATGCGAGCAATCGAACTTCGATATCTCCGGCCCTCTTTATAGAGCTTGAAGAACTCGCACGGGTCGTAGATATCGCCTACTGCATCGGCACGCCTGGCCTAGGTATTCAAAAGCCATTCAAGTGCGTTAGTCGCTGCGCAGACTTCGAGAACTTTGAACTCATAACTGTGAGCCCTGCCCCTCAAAGATGGCACAGTCACCGCACGGCATCATGCTAATACATAATAGGCCTGGAACACTGGGCCACTTCTTTCAGACTCCTGTGGTTACATCGCAGTATCGCACCCACCCTCAGCTCCGCGCATTATATTAGCTTTCCGTGGCACATATTCCATCGCAAATACTATCGTAGACCTTTCGACGGTTCCTCAGGAATACGTACCGTATCCTGGTGATGATGATAGTGATGAATCGCAATCTTCAGATTTCATAGGTCCCAGGATTGTCCCTCGCACAAAGAGCGAAGAAGAAGCGCCGCCTACACATGCCCCAAAATGCAATAATTGCACAGTTCATACTGGCTTCTATTCCTCATGGCTGAACACTCGCAAGGCTATTCTTCCCGATCTCACTGAAGCTTTGGAGAAATACCCAAATTACAAACTTACATTGGTCGGCCATTCACTTGGTGGTGCAGTTGCAACTTTGGCTGGGCTCGACTTCCTTGCTCGTGGATGGGACCCCCACGTCACCACATTTGGTGAACCTAGAGTGGGAAACAAACAGCTTATGTCGTACATCAATCACCGATTCGACATCAAGCCTGGGTCTGTGAACAAATTTCACAGGGTCACTCATGTTAGTGACCCAGTGCCACTTCTTCCTTTAGCTGAATGGGGTTATTCAATGCACAGCGAGGAAATCTTCATCTCGGCCCCTGACCTCCCTCCATCCATTGCGGACATCTACTATTGCAACGGGAATGAGGATATGAATTGCATCGCTGGCATCGATAGTGGCGGGTCATGGGGTATTCCAGCAAGATTTAAGCTTTGGGAGCTTTTCTTCGCACACAGGGATTATTTCTGGAGATTAGGGCTATGTGCGCCAGGTGGAGACCCTAAAGACTGGTACAGGAAATATCCAACTCCAGAGGGTGACGACGAAGACCCCGATTGGGAAGAAGCGAGCGAACTTTGATGAATGCATGATTGAACGTTTTAATACCATGACAATGGAGCACGGCGTTAGGTGGCTATTTTTCCTATCAATATCCGGGCATGAGCGCAGCGCGCGAATTCTTTTTCGAAATACAAAATCGATACCCACCATTTGTGTGATTATGCACAAATCTGTCCGTCGACTCGAACATGCTAAATCTGTATGGCTTTTCATCGTCTCATGACCTGTGTGACTCTTCTACGTCTTCCAGCTTGCTGCGGTGCTCACGTTCTCCAAAGCACTATTGGAGCCCTGATCCTACTTACTGTCTTCGCAAATTTAGACTCGGCTTCATCTTTGAAACAACGAAAGAACCCTTCGGCACGACTCCGCTTTCGATCTGTAGCTTTGGCGCAATGCCAGTCTCATGACATCATTGCACAACTTCGTCCGGGAATTTCGACTTCGCATCCATGAATTATACATGATTACCAGCCAGAAGCTCGAAGATATAGAATTAGGGAAATGTTCATCCTTTTTTCTAACCCTATTGATGATCAGCATACTAGGATTAATATAAGAATTTGGAGAGTGGACTTAAGATCGCAGCACATATGCAGTATTGAAACATAGTAGGTGCTCAAGTCGTCTTTGCTGTACTTTTTATGTCGCTGTTGGTTTCCTTCTCGTAAGGTCATTCAGGTTCCTCTACTAAACCTCGACTTCAGTCCACAGCCAGATTTCAAGGATCGCCGACCCATGATGCTAGCATCCCGTGAAGTCCGATTCCCTTCATGTTTATCCTTGCGCTGCTGTCCATCCATGTAATTCGTACGTTCGCAAGTAACTCCAGGCTAGCCCTGAGAGTTCTAAAAATGTTGGCAACCATCACACCGTTGCCATACCCGATCCTCCGAGATACTATAGCTATGGCTGGGGATATTCGACCATAAAAAGCGTGCGGATATCCGACCCAACACTAGAACAAGGTTGTCCCGGAGTTTATTCATGGACGTCTTTGTATGGGCCTCAATTTCTTCACGTGTCTTCTAGGGGATCGAGCATACTCTAGACCAGCTTCGTCGCATTTATTGAGGAAGCTGGTCATGGAGACGCTGGATTTGATCACAATAATCTTCCATCGGCAACCATAATCGTCGCTTTCGAAGACAGAGTCGAGGAGCATGGCACCGCCACGGTCTTGTCGTATTGTGGTCAGCTTCTAGATTGGTTCCTGAGAAGGTACCTTTTCATGTTACCATACGTTCTTCAGATCGCGCAGGACCATCCAGATTGGGTTGGATTATGTCTCTATCTCTTCCCGCGAAACGAACCCTATAGATAGCAACATCACCGTTATCATCAGTCGTGGCCCGTCACCATCACCGTTTAACATGATATCGCGCGTCCGTGCAGTTTCGTCAATGCAGGAACCTTGACAGGAACATTTTGATTGGTGCCAGCCGCTTCCCTCATGTAGACAAGTGAGACCTCGTTGCAGCTCACGGTGAGAGAACTAGTAAGGTGGATCGAGGGACACGAACACCAAGCATGGCGCTTTGACATGATTCAAAACAAAGAGTCCATTCACGATCGGAGGAAGCCCTGATCTACGTCTGCTTAGCACTTCTAAGGTAACGTATCAATGAATTGTCACTGCGCCTTACTGAAGGGGGTAACACGATGCGTTCCCATCTCTTAATTGTGGAACTGCATAGACCCCTGTTTTGACTTCAGCGTCCAGCGCCCAGCACCCAGCGCCCAGAGGCTTGTAGTGACAAACAAGAGGTGGTCCCAGCCAATAGAGCGTTATGCAGGAGGCATAACGATGACTTCGATAGCATTGTATCAAGACGGGCAAAGAATGCTTTGAGTAAAAGGTGAAGGCCCACAGACACACGCCATGAACAGAGTATTTGCAATTCGCATTCCAATATGAAAACATCAAAACTAAAAAAGAATGAACACCTCAAAGATTTGGCAGTGCAATTGAATGAACGTTCAAGAGTCCTTCTGCAAACTTCTCATTAGACAATAATCACCTATTCACACCAAATCTAGCTCGCCAAAGCGCAACATAATGCAGCCAAATTATGAAACGACTAGGAATTTGTTGCATAGTCCGCAAACCAGCGTTGGAATTTGTTTGAATGGGCCAGATACCGCTCTCAATTTACGAGACCTATATCTAGATCTATCAACAAAGTGCGAATGAGTGTGGCGCAGCCTTAGAACCTAAAAGGGCAATACATTGGCCAACCTCCACCAGGGAGGCTGAGTGGTTATATCTAGGTGGACGCTTAAGCTTTCTAAACACCGCGTGCCCTATAAGGTTTTCAAGGCTTTCCTCCTTCAGCCTCATCGGCAACAGGTACCATGTATCGGATTCACGAAATGCGAGAAGTGAAACTGAAACACACTACTTTCTGCGCTGGAAGGCTGATCAGATGCAAGTTTTAGCGAAGATACTATCGCGTCTACACTTCAAACGCTGTTAATGACTCTATACAGCGTAGGTGACCTCAGGTTGCATTGAGCTCGCACTATTGGCGAATCGATTTTATTTCAGACATAGAATTGGTGATAACGTGGGTTATCTTTAGTCTCAGTCTTTCGATATACATCACTCTGGAAGGTATATATACCCTAGGGCTTGGATCATAGTAGTCAACTTAACAGCTATTTGTTTCATTCCACCTCCACAATCAATTCGTTCGTTATAAGTCATTCACGCTGGATTGTAGCCACCCCTAAAGCTTTAACTGCGAAGCCCCAGACGAACCCCAAATTAAAGATTTTATCAGTCTTTTCTCGCCTATTCAACATGTTGTGGCAGTCTTTAGTCTATGTTTTTGTGCCTCCATAGCAATCACCGAAGCCTTCCAAACCCAATCGCACCGACTCTAGCTCTCCTCCCGTGGAAACAACTTCAGGCGCCGAACCAGCCGCAGAATCTGGGATTCCCCCCAAATCTCAGCAGTAGCTACCCTGGGTCAGCACAAGGGACAAATCTGTTCAATATTATTCCACGCAAGTAGAAGGTTGATCGATACGATTGGCTTGTCATAGGGAGATCGACAAGCCCTATGCTAAGTAGTGACGAGGTCATATGCCGAGTTACGCTTCGACTACAGCTGCAAGTCACAGCAACAAAACTTCCGATCCTCCCGCACGCTCGTCAACCCTGGACGAGCAGTGACTAGAATCGGCAAAGCACTAGCCAGAACTTGAGCTTACACTTACAAGCATCTCGAGTCAATGGCACTTGGCTACTTACAACCCCGTCCCGCACGCTATTCCTTTTTCGCTCACGCTTCACGCCTACAACTTCATCCGAGGTCCTCCCAACGCCGGCCTTCCATCGTTCCTCTGTACTCCCCGTATTCGATGGACCCGATTTCGATCCCCACTAAAAGAGTTTCAAAGGCATGCGATGCTTGCAAGCTTCGCAAGGTCAAATGTAATGGACAGGAACGCTGCCAACAATGCAGTCACCTTGGCCTTCGCTGTGTCTATTCAGCGACCAGCACGAAGCGATCGCAGGGGAAACGCGGCCGTATCATATCAGAATATAAGAATAAGACCGCAAACTCAACGACCGCTACTGCGATACTACCAGCTGCGAGTGAGACACCGACAGAGTTTCAGTTACCGTTTTCCAGTCCGACGCAGTCTGTCACTATGGAGCAAAACGGAGGTGAGCGAGCCTCCAGCAAAGAGGAACTACAATTTCCTTGCATTTCTGTTCCACAAAGCTCTAAAATCTTCACAGTACCCTACTATAGCCAGTCGTTCTTTTTGGACTTGATTCCGGACTACGTGGAAGGAGTGTATCCCGTTTGGCCTGTAATCACGGAAGGAGAACTTAGAACTTACATCCAAGCAATGGATGCCGACCAGGAGACACTTTCCTTTGTGTATGCCTTCGGCGCCTGTACACTCAACTTGACCCGGGGCGGCAACAAGCGTACGGACGAAGTGGTGGCCACTATGGAAACGCTCATGAACGCATCTATCCAAACCCTAAAGCCTCACTTCGCGAGCTTTCGATCCTCAGTCAGCCGGGCTATGCAATCTATGTTCATACATAATTGCTTGATGACTATGCAAGCAAGCGATGCTGCGTTCTATTATCTACGCGACTGCATTTCGGCCATACAGCTGCTACGAATCGACAATCAAGAAACCATGGCTACACTGCTGCCACCGGAAAGAGCTCGACGTCAACGCTTGTACTGGCAAGCTTTCATTCATGAGCGGTTCGTTGCTGTACTTGATTATCGCCAGGCTATCCTTCCTCCGTTAGATGACCTACCCGAAGAGGACCCTACGATACCCATTTCCGTCCACGAAGGTTTCATTCAGATAATCAAACTTTTCCGACTCCTCGACCCTGAGTTTCTCAAAAATTGGCATGGGAGTCAAGGGGGCTCTGGTGTCACTAGTACTTGGATCGAGGCCAAATCTCGCGAGCTCGAAGGCGAGGACGAAAGCGATTCTCCAGGACTCTCCCTCCTCTCAACTATGCAACGTGCCGATCTTGCCATCACAAGAGAATGGCTCCGAACGATTGTCTGGAGACTAGCAATGTCACAGACGCTTCTTTCATCCCGATCGTCCAAGGAGTGTCTTTCTTTGCTCTTTCCGGTGCGCCTTTCCCAGAACCTACGTCAACAGGTCACAAGCATGTCTCGGGAAGACATCGAGGTACACGGCAGTAGCATGGTGCAGAAGCTATTTGAAATCACGGACACCATTGCTGATGTCCTTATTCATGTCCCAGCTGTCACCCTAGAAGAAACCGCTCATCGGATCGACGACTTCTTATTCGTTCTGGATTTCGTTCTTCTTTTCCCCACCCTCGATCGGACCCGGCGTGGTATCCTCATAGGGAAGCTGGAACGGCTCCAAGCAATGTTCCCTGAAGTTTGCAGTACGGCAAGTTCACCAAATGTACCCATTGATCTCCAGTCACCAACAAATGATCCTTGGTATAATGCCGCTCAATCCAAAATTGGTCCGGAAAGCGCTTATCCACTTCCATTAACACCCCTTGAGTCCATGGGGGCATTCGGCCAACCCCAGTCAAGTACCAAGGCCGAACAGCATGCTGCATGGAATCAAATTTCTAGAAGGCTGACAACTGTTAATTTTGGACACGGTCACTAGGCGCCGAGATACTTATTTCAAGTCTTCAATACACACTTGATTTTTCTTACCCCATTGTCTCAGTTGCATCAAGGCTACAGGATGCGCCGCAGCCCTCCTGTCCGACCCCGCATGATCTGACACGTAAGAAGAACCCATGGGGAAGGTGAACAAGGGGTTGCGGCCAGGGTTTACCCTCTACGGGTATATACATCTTAAATCATGGCATTCAATTATGTTATACGACACTACACCATGGAACATAATCCCTGACATTAAGAAGCCACCTTCAACACGACTTCACAAAGACATATACCTGGAAGAGACGTACCCCGCACAACTTATCAAGCTGAACAATATTTTTGGTCTATTTACTACAGATCAAGTATGCAAAAAGCAGGGTATATACAATTTTACATCGAATAGTTAAGATACAGAGCGATGTTCACGACGCCCCACTATGCGGCCGGCACAATCTCGAAAAATTGGCTTTACGACCGAATACTGGGTTTGGAGCCATGTCACTCATCCTAATGTTCTATTAGGAGTGACTAGGCACCTTCTTTGGCCATTCCGGGATTTATTAGGAATGCCATCTGGTCCCGACAATTCGCTAGGCCAAGAATAGAGCAGCTTTTTAGCTTGCCTTTGTATCAAGAGTCTCTACATGAACCTTCTTTTCGCCGTCGAACTCCTTCTTCTCTTCGGTAATCTCCAAAGCCTCTACCACGGTTTCCTTGAACTTCCTTGCGGGTACGCCTTGCTCGAAAAGGATATCAAGCTCACCATAAGTTCGACCCTTAGGCTCGGGAAGGCGGAAGTACGTCCACACCAAGCAGAGAAAGCAGGTACCAGCCCAGAAAAAGGCGGACTTGGCAGCCAAACCCCACGCAGTAGGGTTCAACATACGTGGGGTGAGGACGTTGCCAACAATTGAGGCAATGTTGTAGGTGTTACGAGCGAGAACGACAGTCTTTTGCCTAAGGCGGGTCGATGGCATTTCCGCAACCAAGGAATAGCAGACTGGACCAACGGTTGAGTCGTAAACAAAGGTGAAGATGAGCAGCATGGCACCGATACCCCACTGCACGCCACTGTTTCCTGCAGGAGCGATACCAAGGAAACCAATGACAAGAAGAATGCAGACCATGACCACCAGGCCCCAGACGTATAGCGTTCTACGCCCCACTCTAGTCATGAGGTACCACGCCACAAACACGCCGACGGCACCGATTGCATACTGAGCCAAGCTCAGACTAAAAGCATTGGAAGTGTCCAGACCAGCTTGTTCGAAGAAATAGGTAGAAAAGCCCATAAAGGAGGATCCACAAAATGACTGGGTGAACCAAGTCATGCAGGCGATTTCTGTACGGCGGAGGTCTGTGCCCTTGAAGCAGTCCAAATAAGAAGTGCCCTCAGAAACAGCCTTCTCGAGTTCGTTGGTGTGCTTCATCATGGAAATGGTCTCATCGGCATTGAAATCGGGGTTCTTGTTGCGGGAGGTGAGGCGGTTCAGCATCTTTTTCGCATCTTCGTAGCGTTCTTTGCGTACAAGCCACCATGGTGACTCGGGGGCGAAGGCAATTCCGATAATAAGAGGAACCGGCCACATCCATTGGAGTGCATATGGGATGCGGTATGCCCACTCGTCATCACGCATCGAAACTCCCTTCAGGACAGCGGAAGCCAGGAACTGACCGATGACCCAGCACAAGTTGACGTAGGTTGTAAGGTACGCGCGGAGCGGGACGGGAGTGACTTCGGTAGCGTATGTGCAGGTCAGGGTCTGGAATACACCCCATGGAATACCACATAGAATAAGGCCGACTAGAAGCATCTCGATGCTTTGGACGAAGAAAACAATGAAGATGAAGCATGTGACAGCACTTAGAGCGCCGATCATCGTCTTCTTGTAACCGTAGCGTTCAGCAATGATACCATTGGCCATCAGACCAAAGATCTCGCCCACATATGCACCGTTTGTGAGACCTGCCTGCCACGCGGCAGACACTTCGTATGAACCATCGGGGAGTTGCTGACCAAATGCCTTCTTGAAAGCAGGGACCGCGAGGAGGTTGGCGATGAGGACGATGTCGAAACCTTCCATGATGATTGCGCCGGAGAGGAGGACTGACCAACCCACGGCTTTGGGATAGAGCCTTAGACCTTCAAGCAAGGTCATGTTCTGCTCTGCCCTGGTCGCTTTGGCTGCGTCCTCGGTAAGGTTGACAATGTCTGCGTTGGCTGCAGACATCTTGCGGACCTGGTCTGTGTCCACATGGACGATGCTGCTGTTTCGGCGAGTCGCATCCATGACGAAGAAGGTTGTGATGTTCAATCACGGGGGGAACGACTTTGCGGGGCAATTGAAGAGGTACAAGTACTCTCAAGTCTCAATGAAGACAATGGAGGATCTCGAGGATGAACTGCTCGTCTTGAGCTTGGGCTGATCTTCGTCCGGTGGGTTCCCCCCATATACTTATACACATTCAGACTTTGGAGTTTCCCACACCTTCACGGGAGCCCAAGCTTGCACTTACGAAGTCCAAGCTCGCGGGTGAACATGGTGTGAGGTGAGGGAAGGAAAAATAGCGCGGGGACTGACAGACTATAGAGTCTAGTGTTGGTTCCTTAGCGACGCTCCCCAAGTGCGGGTTGCCATCGTGCTAGATCTGGGGAAAACCCTCCGCACAATCCTAGACCTGGAGAGACACTAGATGACTTGATGGGTTTAATGTCGGTCCGAGAAGTCTGGGCTGGAGAGACTGAACATGTGCCCCTGCAGTGCAGTGGTTCAAGGGAGACCGCGCCAGCCAAGTGAATGACGGTTAGTGCATTGATTTGATTCCGGGAATATTCCCGAATTTCTCAGCGACTCCGAGTGCATCTTTGAGATTGGGTCGATGTCGGTCCGAGTATATCGAGCTTCACCCTAATCGAGCATTCGAAAGGAGGTATTGCCTCGGTAGGTCAAGAGCCAACCATTCCGACCAATCAGCATCCTCGCGACAAACCTGGCGAGGCGAATATAGACTACTGCAGGTGCTTGTTTTCACCATCGGAGGCCTTGTCAATCACCAGTTCCTCTAATTCCGACTTCTCTCCAATGACATGCACAACGGCCCCACTAATAGCACTCTATCGTGGTGAACGCTTCAATATCGTCGCAAACGAGTAGATAACAACGCGTGACACTGCTCCACTGTGTTCGTGAAGTTGCAAGTATAAGAAAGCGCACAGGACCTTGAGCAAGCCACAAATCATCGAGTCATCTCTTAAGCCAAATTATTGCCTGGGGTCTTGAGCACTTGCACCAATTCAGCCATCTACATTGAGATTTGTTTCTGTTGTCCATATTCATAATGACTGTCACTGAGCGTAAATGGTGGAAGGATGGCATTGTCTATCAGATCTACCCCGCTAGTTTCAAAGACTCCAATGGCGATGGGATTGGTGATCTTAATGGCATCATTTCAGAATTGGATTATATCAAATCAATTGGTGTGAACATTATTTGGATATGCCCCATGTACGACTCTCCTCAGGTCGATATGGGCTACGATGTCAGCGACTATGAGAATGTCTACCCACCATATGGCACCGTTCAAGATATGGAACGCCTGATTGAAGAGACCCATGCGCGTGGTATGCGTATCATACTCGACCTCGTCGTGAACCACACATCAGACCAGGTAAGTTGCCCTCGTGACCCGGTCCCAACCCAGTGAATCCGGTACCGCAACCCAGAATACTGACCTCGTGACCGCAGCACAAATGGTTCCAAGAATCGCGTTCCTCAAAAGACAACCCGAAGCGCGATTGGTACATCTGGCGGCCGGCCCACTACGTCGATGGCGAGCGCAAACCACCGAATAACTGGCTTGGGAATTTTGGCGGTAGCGTATGGCAATGGGACGACCACACACAAGAATACTACCTGCACCTCTTCTGCCCCGAACAGCCGGACCTGAACTGGGAAAACGAGGAGACCCGCAAGGCCATCTACAAGAGCGCCATGGAATTCTGGCTCCAGCGCGGCGTCGATGGCTTTAGGGTCGACACCGTGAACATGTATTCCAAGGGTGAAATGGTCGATGCACCTGTCACAGATCCGGAAAGCGAGTGGCAGTTTGCAGGGTACCAGTACTGCAATGGACCTAGGATGCACGAGTTCTTGCGCGAGATGAACGCTGTTTTGGAGAAGTATGACGCCATGACTGTAGGAGAGTGCCCAAACACGCCCGACATGTCAAAGGTGTTGAAGTATGTGAGTGCGAAGGAGAAGCAACTGAATATGGTTTTTCAATTCGTAAGCAACACCTGTTTCCTTCACGTCTACTTACTCTCACAAAATGGTACCATGGCTCTAACACAAACGAACAGGATGTCGTGGACATCGGTCAAGGTCCCTACAAGTTCCAGACGACTCCCAAAAACTATACCCTTCCTGAATTCAAGTCCGCGCTGGCCCGCACTCAGAATTTGATCAGGGGAAATGACGGCTGGACAACAGTTTTCCTAGAGAACCATGACCAATCGCGGTCAATCTCCCGCTTCACCAGCGATGCTCCCGAGCATCGTGTCGCTGGCGGAAAGCTGTTGGCACTGATGCTGGCAACCCTATCAGGCACTCTTTTTGTATATCAAGGCCAGGAAATTGGAATGGTGAATTTCCCGCTGAGTTGGGACATGGAGGAGTACAAGGATGTGGACACCATCAACTACGTGAGCTCCCCCCTTTCTACCTGTTCTATACCTACATGCATACTAATCTCATAATAGTACAACATGGTAGCATCCCGCACCAAATCCTGTCCCACGGCCCTAGCATCCGCAAAGACTGCCCTGCAACATCTAGCTCGTGACCACGCCAGGATTCCATTCTCTTGGAGCCCGGCACCACACGCCGGGTTTACAGCACCAGAGGCGAAACCATGGATGCGGGCTAATGATGATACTGCTGTCTGCAATGCCAAGCAGCAGCAGTCAGATAAGACATCTGTCTTGAGTTTCTGGAAGAAGATGCTGGCGTTGAGAAAGCAGTATAGTGATCTCTTCGTACACGCTGACTTCGATGTTCTGGATGAGGCTAATGAGACTACGTTCTCCTACGCGAAGACTTGGAGGAATAAGAAGGCGTTTGTGGTATGTAATTTCTCAGAGAAGGAGACAGAGCTTGCGTTCCCTCAGGAGGTGAAAGGAGTGAAGAGTGAGCTGTTGATCAGTTCGCTTGAGGGGGTTGAGGGTGCTGGAGAGGGTAATTTGAAGGCTTGGGAGGGACGTGTGTATCTTTTGTCATGATTGTATGTCGATATGATTGATTGATACCCAGATATGCATGATAGAAGATAGATTCTTGCATTCAATTGAGAACATCATGTGTATATGAGAAATACCCCATTGACTCTCCGATTAGGCAGTGAATAGCGACAAGATATTATGAAAAGGTGATCGAATTCTTCTACATGGATAACATTTAGGCCCAATCCATGCTAAACCTTGGGCAATGCATTGAATCTCAAATTGTGAAAATTCAAATCAAATCAACGTTGCTTCCGATCCATTCTATACCGTATCCCAAGATATTAAAAAAGCGTACCTAAATTGATTCGAATGAGCCCGAAACGAAGCTTACTAAGAAGTTCATCTTACGACTCTACCATGATCGAAACTTTTTGACCCCCGTCTATGAGTGAAGAGCACAAGTCTATCTAGTTCTCGAGTTCTCGAGCTTCATGACTAAAATATCTTCGGCACCAACATCCGTCAATTGGTCCATGACAATGGCGATCTTCTTACGTTCGACCATGACGTTGACTGCGACCCATCCTTCTTCTTCGAGGGTGGTGATAGTAGGTGCACGCTTGCCGGGTGTGACTTTGCGTGCATCATCGAGTTTGCTGCGTTGAATGTTGTAGGTGCACTGGACGAACTTTTGGGCGGCTGTATTTTGACTTAGTTACTTGTTGATTGTAGAGGTAACGCTCAGGGAGACTTGTTGAAGGAAACATATTTGTAGACAACTTACTTATTACACCCCTGATTCGCGCTGTGATAAGATCTACAAGCTTGGGGTCTGACGCATGTTTTGACTTGATGAGAATTGCGCTTGATGGCTGGACAGTAGAGATTGCTTTCAGGCCTGCAGCACGCATGGTTTCTCCTGACTCTACCAAGTCGACGATACCATCAGCTACACCAAGTGCACATGCTGCTTCTACACTTCCGCCGACATACTTTATGTGGGTTCTGAGTTTTGCGTCTCCATATGCAGCACCACCATCTTGCGCCGCTTCTAATTGCCTGAAGTATCGCTCTGCAAGATTTGTGAAACTTGTAACAACATTCTTCCCAATCAAATCTTCAGGTTTTGTCAACGGGCCCTTCTGGGGCACTTGGACTTGTAAACTGCATTTTCCAAACTCCAGATCGAGTAACTCGACTACTCCCGTTGTTTCCGTCGGTGGTGAAACACATTCATGCTCAGCGACCTGATCCCTTCCAGTTATGCCCAAGTCGACGCGGCCCTCTCCGACGAAAGTGGGGATATCGGCGGCAGGAAGAAAGATAAGCGCAAGGGGGTGATTCTTCACAAGGGCGATGTCGAGACGTGAGTGGCGGTGGAATTGGATGTCTGAGCCTTGGAGGAGGTCAAGGCAAGCTTGGTGGAGGCGGCCCTCTGTTAACAACACATATTAGCACTCCATCAGACAAGACACCGAATCCAAAGTGACGTACTTTTCGGTACTGCGAACAGCAATCGGTCGTTCAAACTATTACCCAAAAGATCAGTCAAAGTCGGTAAACTCCTACTACCACTCCGTGGCTTGGTTGCGATTCCATTCACTCCATTCACACCGTTCGCACCATTCGTGTCTTCCATGATTTCCAAGAATGTGGGGAGGAATTGGGCAGGATAAGGATGACATACGAATTGACCAGATCCATCTTTCTTTATATTATGCACCTCGTACGGGTATGCGTGATCTGGCGCGGGTGGCTGCGTTAAACACCCTGTTGGCTCTCGAGTGCTACCTGTGTACACCGGGGAGTGCCCACGTAAAGAGATGTAATTGGGCGTGAGGTCGTTCAGAAGTGGTACCGAGATGTGCMCCAGCCGTATCAGTATGCAGGCGAGTGCGGGGGGATTTGTAGTTTTGTTGTGTGTGGAATTGCTTTTGAGCAATAATGAGAGCTATTCAGAACTGAATTTGGGTGAGTCAAAGAGGGGTATGGCTGGACGTGGGGAGGACAATGGCGAATTACAGTCTGGGATATAGTAAGTAAGCCATGCGCACTATATGGAATGGAACATTATACGCAGATAAGTACGTACCCAGTCAGAGCACAGCGTGAAGGCTGATGTGGTGGTGAATTGCTCCGATATGCGGACAGATTTTTGTGAGATTAAAGCCAATCAGGCGTTGAAGGTGAAGCCATGCAGATGCCCCGCGCCATGGCCGCTTCCGGTATGGCGGGAAAACAGGACCTGGTGCGTGGGCGGTGAGCAGCGGCACAAAAATTCGCTTGCGGCTGAGGCTCAACACCACTCCCACATCTATTTTACACTTGTGATCGTTAACCGACAGGACAGCCAACTTCAACCCTCCACGTACCACCCCCGACTCCGGTCCACCTACAGACACCAGTTCCTCCTGAACTCGAAAAAAAGTGTGTTTTCAAAAAGGAACAGATTGGAACGGCTCCAACTAACTGGGAGGTAGACTAGAAACATGGATACCACCAAGGTCCCCGTCAAGCTCGTCAAGGTCACCCGCGGTAAGCGCACGAATACTCGCATTCTGACAATCTTAATGCTAACAAAATTTTGCTAGTTCTCGGCCGCACTGGTACGTTGCGAATCCTCGAATCCGAATCGTCAAAAATAGCGTGAGGAAAGGGTCTAACAGGATACAGGCTCCCGTGGAGGTGTTACCCAAGTCCGCGTCGAATTCATGGATGACACAACCCGAAGCATCATCCGAAACGTCAAGGGCCCAGGTACGACATGCGTATAGAATAATATCTGAATTGAAGGAGGCTAACGGGAACGGCAGTCCGCGAGAACGACATTCTCTGCTTGCTCGAATCTGAGCGTGAGGCTAGGAGGCTGAGATAGAGTGGTGGCGGCGATTCGGGCGACGAAGTAGGAAGACGACGACTGGAATGTATCGAAACAGGATTTGATGATTTCCGAGACGGGAAAAAGAATCTGGCGTGGAAACCGGTCTTGTGCATTTACCACGGATATTTCTTCATGGCAGGGGCGTGGTACTAAGCAACTTTTGCTTCTTATGCAATAAGAATCTTGTCCCAATTTCAGTTTCAATGGTCACTGGGTCTCTATTGACTCTGCAACTCGATGCACTCGATTCGTGATTCGAAAAAAACCTTTGATAAGGTCTACCACCACATGCTCCGGTCGGTCACATATCAATGTAATTGACCTCTGATATCGTATTTGCACATCGCCAAAATGATCCGTGTTCAATTTCCCCAGGGTATTGAGGTTGCGATTTACCATCTCATATTCGCTACTAAACACACAATGTTAGACTGCTCCGTCACACACTCTTCAAACACCCAAGCATCCCAAACTAAATATACTAAAAAGATTCATCAACACTTCAAACATTCCACCCGCCGTCTATCGAGCCCTTCACTATCCATAAAACAAAACACATTTATAGAACAAAGTGTAGTGAACATAACACATACACAACAGTAGTCCCAAAACTACCACCAACACCAAATGACGATTCAAACATGAAGTCTTTTGAGTATCATCCGGTAATAATTGGCAAAACTACTTCACCCATCTTCTAAATCTTGATCATTAGAGGTAGCATGAATAATCTTTCCCTGGTGAGCACTTTTATCATTGAGGGCCAATTACGTTAAACATCACAAGGCCCATTCAGCATATTTCAATTCGCACATTCAAATTTTAAAGTAGAGTTTTTTTTGTATTATCATTTGTTATAATACGATTCAATTTACTAAGCCTCATTCATCCATCCTATTCCATCCCGACCCTCCAAACCACCAATTCAAACTAAATATTCGAAGTGGAGAGCAAATGAGAGAGGAGAGAAAATCCAAGATGAGAGAAACCAGAACAATTTCAGCTTAGCAAAAAGGAAAAGAAAAAGGAAAGCCAGTATAGAACTCCTCCTGTTATGCAGCTCGCTTTTTCAAATTCCACCAATGCAGTCATGTTCATCGTAAGTCGGATTAGATTTGTTTAAGTTGGTTTCCAACAATTTTTGATACAGAGTTTGGAGATGTTTGATCGAGTGAATAGTGAGTGTTGTTAATTACTCGATGCTGATCTTCCTTGGCTGGGGGGCCTTCGCCTTAGGCACCACAATGCTCAGGATACCATTCTTGAGGCTGGCCTTGACAGCATCCTGATCGATGCGAGCGGGGAAGGAGAAGGAGCGGTGGAATTCGCCGACGGAGCGCTCGCTAACCCAGAATCTTTTGCCGTCATCCTCGGCCTTCTTGGCTACTTCTTGCTCGGATGTAGTCTTGGTGACTTGAGTTTCTCGGTTGTCGGCGCCCTCTTCTTCGACTGTGGGCTTGTGGTAGTGCTCTGAAGATGAGGCCGAGCCTGCTTCAATGGCTTGTGGATTGGTGCCTTCCTCACGGACGGATTCGTGGCGTCCGCTGATGGTAAGCGTATTGGCGTCGGTCCATTCTATGTTGATGTTCTTCTGCTCGATGCCTGGGAACTCGCCGTGAAGCTCATATGCGTCCTTCAGCTCCTGCACATCAAACTTGGGGGTGAAGGAACGGATTTGTTGGTTGAATTGATTGAAGTGACGGGAAGTTTGGCGGTCATAGTCATCGAGGAGGCGGAAGAGGGGAGAGAACTCCTGAGTGAAGCGTGGAAAGAGACTCATGGTTGCTGGTGTAGAATGGAAGTGTCGAGTCGCTGGTGTAGATGCTTTTGTGATGCGCTTGAGGTGATGTGGGATTCTGTTGGCGTTGGAGCGTGCTGATTGCATAAGAGGGCTGTTTGTTTGCTGATTCCTGATTTTCTGATGATGGATTTTGGACGCGAGATCGATGCTATTATATAGACAGAGGGAAGCTATTCTAGAAAATACTGGTGAATACTCGATATAGTCGTTGTGGAACCACTGGTCTGCTAGAGAAATGTGAAGAAGTTCGGGGAAACATCGGCAACTTTCTGGAAGACACCAGATCTCACGATATATGATGTCAGAGTTCTAGTGAATTCCATTGACTTAGACCGGCATATTCGAGAAGATTCCAATGAAGCCTGGTTGGAGAACACGGATTCCGAACCTTGAACCCCCATCTTGTGCGCTCCGAGGGTCTCAGGAGTGTTCTTGAGCTCTTCGTCCAATCAGAGTTAAGGGATCACGTGATGCATTCAGCATGTCCCAGGCTTTCGAGTCTGCGCTCCGTGTTCAGGTGGAGCGAAGTCCTTCCGGATCCTTCGATGCAAGCTGTCGTTGATACCCCGGATTGCGGCCCCATGCTGCATGCACAATTTGTCCGATCGACTGCACGTCGGGTTACTATTCTCTGCCGCCCCTGACTGAACTGAACACCGCCCCTTTCGCCGCCACACCAGTTCGTCCCCCTCGAAATGTCGAGAGGTACATGTTTCAACCTCAGGCTGAAATGTTCCGAATGCCAGGATCTTGATAAGTCTCCAATTTTCTGTGGCCATGCCGAAGGAGGTACTCGATGGTACCGAAGTCCTTCTTGTTGACGGAGAGGTGTTTGCGGAACTCGGCCCTGGGGTTGTCGTCGTCAGTGTCTTACTTTCCTAGGCCAGGACCAACATGATATATTACCTTGCGAAGTCACGGAAGTTCTCTCGGGTATCCTATAGCTCCATTAGGACATTCCTCGTGCCATTGGGAACAGGTTCCGTGAATGCTTACGGATGGCTTTTCCCGCACAGCCCTCAGGCACTGCCGGTAAAGGGCCAAAACGTCCCTCTGTAGTCCAGAAAACTTAGCCATTTGTCCAAGAGATGCAAGGCGTGATGCCAGGGGAGAAATCTGCCCAGGCGCTCTCAATGATGGCACTCGAAGACGTCAAGTTGGGGCTTTTTGCCGCGCCAGGGGTGGTAGGGTTTGCCGAGAGCTCCGACCATGTCAGGATCTGAGACAGTGGAGATCGAGCCTTTGCAAAGCTCGTGCCGAGCAGCCACTCCTAGTCTAACGGTCTTTGCCCGGAGCCAATTGTAACCTCCTCCTCTTCCAAGGCAGAAAACACATCGCAACATCCAGCCATAGCAGCTTACTATGGCGGGCCGCTCGTTCGCGTGGAAGGTGAGCTCATTAGGGTTCTCGAGTATTGCGGCACTGTCGTATGCCAACGCAGCCACAAGCCCCGCTCGCTTCATGGGAACCAACACACGCGATGTAGTCTTCTACCTTCCACTAACTCTACTACTAGCGATTGATCGCCTTCGTAGAGAGAGGTACAAACAACGTTTTATTTGGCGAACCTTTGTTTCCCACGGGTGAAAGCATTGTCAACCGATGCACGCAGGCTCGTGTCATTGCTGGAAACCCATTCAAACCATTCGGCCATCAATCCACGGATATCGTCACCGTATGCTTGCACCCTAGGCTCCATCAGTCTCATGGGGGGGCTAGTGACTCCAGTCTTACATGCTTTAGGATATTGCTCGATTGCTGTACCCCTCGAGCCAGAAGAACAATAATATCGTACGTTGTCTGGGTTTGAACTACCGCCCCCATGCAGTGGAAGCGAATCTACCAATCCCTAGGCACCCGGTGCTTTTTTATAAACCCCCGTCGTCTTTGAGCCACCCATTCGAGTCAATTTGTGTCCCCCGTGTAGCACAGAAGCACCCCAGCATTGATTACGAGTGCGAGCTCGTGGTGGTGTTAAACGCGACGTGCATAAACGTTCCCGAAGACCATGCTCTTGACTACGTAGCGGGGTATGCCGTTGGAAACGATGTCTCTCACCGAGACTGGCAGCTAAGGTTCGGGGGCGGACAATGGAACTTCGGCAAATCATTTGACGGATGGGCACCCTTTGGCCCCGGTTTGGTCAGGCCAGAGGCTTTTGGAACTAAAGATCCTGGCAACTGCACTAAGCCTGGCACTGGTTTGAAGATCTGGACGAAGGTGAATGGGGAGGTCATGCAAGAAGGCTGGACTGGAGATATGATCTTCGGTGTCGCCAGAACGATTGCTTTCCTCAGCCAAGGAACAACTCTACCGGCTGGGAGTGTGATATTCATGGGCACCCCTGCAGGAGTGGGCATGTCGCGAACACCCCCACGATGGCTCAAGGACGGTGATGTTGTTGAGGTTGGGCTAGAAGACGTAGGGGCTTGCGTAAACACTGTTCGTTATATGCATTGAAGCTCGGTGCAATCAAGAAAACTCCGACAAATATTTGCATACTATGGTCCATTACTCAGAATGTTGCTACGGATGAGTACGTACTGTGACAAAATATGGTACATTGGGACCTCGCATTGCATCTTGGAGAAAGTGGGGAGTGAAAATTTTCTCTCCTTCGTTCAACGGGAGACGATAGGGAAGGCAAAATTACATTACAAGGTACCAGAAGAGAGATAAAAGTCCAGAGCGATCCGGCGATGGAAAGATTCCAACTAAAAGATCGAAGAATCGTAAAGCGACGCGGACAATCTTTACGATAAAGCGGATTTGGAGCCAAGCCTCCTTGCATGCGTCTGCCATTCAGCAGCGGAGCGATTGCAAACGGTCAGTGACCTCGCAATCGGCATCCTGCGACCCTGTTAGCATGCCTAACAGTGCCACACGGTCACCCGTGTAATCATTTTTCAAAGCCTTTGACGGCATTGAGCACATATGAATTGTTGTATCGAGCATAAGTGGAGAACGGTTCCGGTGAACCAGGCCCTCTGCCACGAACACTCTCGGCTTCTTCAGCAGTTCCCATCGAGCGGTGAGATGGGGTATGGCTGGGGGKGAAATAAGGAGTGGATCCTCTGTCATTATCGTTGTTCGGTTCAGCTTCCTCATTCTCGGTGGCTCCAGTATTACAACTGTTGGCCGACAGGTATTCAGAATTTCCCGTGTCGTCGCTTTCTAGGTGGCTATTAGCAATGTCGAATCAGAGCAGAAAGTAACGGGCGTTTATTAGGAGCCCAGTCGATTTTGTTGCCTTTGAAGACGTTTCTCCCTGAAGCGCTATTCGAGTCACAACGCGATGCGTCTTACATCATAGCGACGTGGGGTTGACTCACCCCATTCGTACCGGGCTGAGAGGATGCATGAGACTTGATCACTTACCGGAGCTATACGTTCGCCCACTAGAGTCGCGAAGGTCTCGATATATTTGGACCTCCTCAGCACTCAGATAAGGGATGGATCCATCGGTTGGGCTGGAACGAACCCATTGAACACTTGGGCGATAAAGAGTCGTGGACGGCGAGCTATTAAGAGAATGGGCAATATCTCCTCCGGAGAGAAGGGCGGATGTTGTCTCTCTCGAGTCTGGGTATGACTCAGGTTGTCTATAGTCTGCTGCTTCCGCGATTTCAAGGTGTGGTGGGTATGGATCCTTTCCATCTGGAAAAGCGGCGCCTAGACCTTTAAGGTCGGTGGAGTCGACTCGCCCTCTTGACACCAAGACGGGAGGCGCATCTTGTCGGTCAGTCATACTCTTATCGTTCCCAGCACAGTCATCGACTTTCTGGAAAAAGTCTTCGGGCTGAGTAGGCATGGTGCTGCGGCGCAGTGAGCTGGGGGCTTCGAGGGAGCGAAGGCGGTTGGAAATCCTGAAGAAAGGTTTGCCGAGAGTGCGGCCAGCCAACACAATACGCTGAGAAAGCAAGTGGAGAACGAACGTAAAGCGTGATGTCAGGCACCGCGGTGATAATGATCCAAGTAGGTGAAACGAATGTGTGTAACTTGCCCAGCAAGATCAGAAAGAAAGGGCTGTAAAGAAGCGAGTAACGAGGAGTGTAGTACTCTTAAATGTGAAGGAGAGGTGTTTGTCCACAAACATGGCAAGAGTCTGTGGGGGAAAGGGGCCAGAAACCAAGAGCACTGCTCAGTGCCAGCAGGGGGGGTTGGATGGTTCCCGTATCAGAAGCTTATCCCTCACACCTAGTTGCGGCACATTTGAGCTTTGCAAGGCCAGGCAACCGGGTAGAACAAGGCAAAATGTGGCTTGAGCCTTGGATAGGATGTGTACACCACGGGGCGATGTTTTAAAATGTTATGCACGAAGTCGCGTGGCAGCCGCTAGGCATTCAAACACTCACACCAGGCATGGAACGCTGCTGCTGCGGCAGTCTGCGATTTCCTCTTTCACATAAGCGCGCCTTGTGTTGCTGGAGGCTGCAGTCTCATAGATCCCTAGAAAGGCTGCGTCAGTTTTCATGGTGCGCATAATGAGACCAACTAGGGCAGCGGCCTTCGAATACTGGCATGGATATAGATGGATGGCGGTTGAGGCGTTAGAGCTACCAAGGAGCTACAACCACAGCAAGTGTACTCGGCATCCGATGCATTGTGTCCAATGGCCACTTATAATGGTCGAACCCACGCCCATACTGCCGCAGGGGTAATTTACATGTTGACGCCTCTCAGCCCAGTGCTACGGACGTCCAACGGCCCTCGGCGTGATGATACTTGGCAGCTGTGCTGTGACTGGACAAAGCCTGCTTCTTGTCACAATCAGATGGCACTCCGTCTGCATACAATGATGCATGTCCAGGCACAGACCGCTGAAGGGGACTGCGTACGGATGCTGGCGAGGTAGTCGTAGACTGTGCCTGGAATGACTGACGAAACTGTGGTAGGGGTTAATCAAGTGGCGCAAATCGGACCTCGCAATACCTTGCCCCAGCTGCACAACACTGGCAAAGGAAATGCTATCGTGCAGGCAGATCAAGTCCACGCGACCCAATGCCTTGGGTTTCGGTACGCGGAAGCTAAGAGGCTTGCAATACCAGCCTCCAGCCTACTACCTTCACGAGATTTGAAACAGTGCTGGCATGCGCCGAGATGATTTTCAACTGGCCAGCGGTGTTACCAGGCATGGGATGGATGATTCAAATGGGAAAAAGGGGAGGCAAATAGCGGGCCGCTGCGCCGAGGGCACGCAATGCGCGGGAGAGCAGTGCGTCGGGGACCAGTGTGGTGTGGGACATGTAGTGTGCGTACTGTTGGCGGCACATGCCTCCAGAGGTCATCCAGACGAGCCAATCACTGTATGAATCAAAGTGATTGCCTTGCAAACCACTCCTAACAGCGCCCAATCCCCTGTCTAATGGCTTCGGCAAAGGGCGTGTGGGCTCCTCTCCATGGCGCTGGAATAATAACACTTCGTCACTCAACTTGAACTCGGGCGAGCAAAGTATTGCCGTAGCAAGCGTACGTGACGAGACTGTGGTCGTATGCAAGCAGTGCCGAGGCCTGTTTCATTTGACAGCGCCCATCCCTCACCGGATGTTCAAGCCAGGCTGTATCTAGCAAGGGTGATATCCCTACATAGTTGGGTAGGCCGTTTTAGGTGAATGACGAAGGGAAGCATCCAGGTCAGGTAGTTCGAGGCGTCCCTTGACAGCATGCCTGCATCGGGACTCAGCTAGACTATGGCTTGCTGCGTAGAAAGACTGTGAGGCTTTGAGAGGGGGTAGATACGACGGCAGGCCTTGGCTTTCTGCAAGATGGTCATCTGTCTGCATGAGCCGAAAATCGGACACATCGCTGAGTGGTAGATCGATCATGACGGCCAGTCACGCAAGGCTGAAGCAGCGCCTCTTTGGCATTGTCTACATTAGGAATCGACAATAGCACCAGGGGTAGTCTTGTAAAGGGGAGTACTAGTCGAATCGGTGCTGTCCGAGAGCCTGCAAGATGTCAGTCTGGAGGCCGTCTATGTTGAGTGAATTTGGAGGTGTCATCGATGTCTGAACAGACATGTGAAAGGAACAAAATCCATTCCAGACAGTCCATTGGTAGGGAAGCGAAAGATCGCTATGGGTGCGCGCGATGCTCACGGTGTTCAGTGGTACAGTTGGGTGGGCGTTGAGGGAGATCACCACTTACAACCCCACCATCAGCCACACTCTTCTATCGACTAGGATTCACCATCCCAGTCCCCACATTAATGTAGCAGTGGCAGTGCCAGTACATAGCAGAAGAACTTACAGTTGGAGTGGCGAACACTGCATTCATCGAGTAGCACAGCGGGAGATCTGGTCAGCCCTACCAGGGGAAACCGCTTCATCGCCTCAAGAAATGGGACGCACCCACCATTGTCCAGGTTGGGATGGGTGTAATCCCCGCAATCTGTGTAACAGGTTTCGGCCGAGGCAAATGGAAAAATTGTGACAGAGCGATATGAAAAGTGAAGCCAAAAGACGTGTACAGCTGCTTGAGATGTGGGTTGACCGGTGAATAAGTAACAAAGCTCGGCGATTCCTGTTGGTTGGCTCTCAGTGCGCTCCGCATTCGCGCTCCACAACACGGCATGCACTAGGACTTACCTACGGAATTGCGCTCGTAGGCCAGACGGCACGACACATCGGGACCAACGAAGACGATTGGCAAATACTGAGGTTGCGAAAGAAAAAAATTTTCTCATTGCCGTCGCGCACTGTTTCAGGTAGGAACTTACACGTGCTTGGAAGCAGGTCTTCTTGCCTACCCATCGACAGGCCTTTGGAATGGATGCCCAAGTTGAGCATATCTAGATCCCGGAAACGCCGAACCTTTCCCAATGCCCCAGGCCCCTGGAATGAATAACCGCGATGAAGAAGACAATGTGGCTTAATGGACGCCATTCACACCAAGCACATCCCTCCTCTTCTGTACTGCACCCGCCAGCTCAGCGAGGACCGCCTCTGTATCTTCCCAGTCGATGCACGCGTCTGTGATGCTCACGCCATACTTCAGGCCTTCTTTGCCTTCTTTGGGAACTTTCTGGTTGCCTGGGTTCCTAGTTAGGTCTGCTGAAATCGACAGGGAACCTGACATATCCTCACCTTCATTGATATTGCTCTCAATCATCACTCCCATGATACCTGTTTCTCCTGCGGCAATCTGTTCAGCCAGAACGTGCGCCACCTTGGGTTGATTCTTGTGGTTTTTCTCGGAGTTGCCGTGGCTGCAGTCTACCATCAAACGCGCATTCAGCCCCTTGGATTCCAACTTTTCCCTGGCTTCTTTGATGCTCTTCGCATCAAAGTTGGTGCCCTTCTTACCACCCCTGAGAATAACGAAGCAGTCGTCGTTACCAAGCGTGCCTACAATAGCGACATTGCCAGGCTTTGTGACGGAGAGAAAGTGATGTGGGTGCTTGACCGCGCCGATTGCATCAATAGCGACATCCAATGAACCGTCAGTGCCGTTCTTGAAACCGACTGGGAAAGAGAGACCGGAGGCCAGCTCTCGGTGCAATTGAGATTCGGTTGTTCTAGCGCCAATTGCGCCCACACTGAGCAAATCTGCCAGGAACTGTGGGGAGATGGTATCCAGCATCTCACTCGCCAAAGGCATGCCCTTCTCAGTTAGGTCGACAAAGAGCTGTCTTGAAACCCTCAAGCCCTTGTTTATCTTGAAGGTATTATCAATGTCTGGGTCGTTGATCAGACCCTTCCACCCTACAGTCGTTCTTGGTTTCTCTAGGTAGGACCTCATGACGATGAGGAGGTCATTCCTGTACTTCTCCTTCAGTTTGAGCAGTCGATCGCAGTAGTCTAGTGCTGCTTGGGGATCATGTATCGAGCATGGTCCAATTACAACCATGAGCCTCTTTTGTGCGTCCTTGCCTTGAACGACCTCGACTGACTCATTGCGGCCGGCGAGCACTGTCGTCTTCGACTTATCGGTTTGTGGGATCTCGTGCTGGAGGAGGTCGGGAGGTGTAAGAGGATTGTAGCCCCGGATTCGCCAATCCTCAGAGTTCTGGGAGTCACCGACAGACTTGTTCTCGATGTAGAACTGGTGGTGGCGTCAGCGGGGAACTTTTTCACGAGGCAAGTCTAGTCTGATTCAAATTGGACAATACTCACAGACATGATGAAGAATCTCTATAGGAACCCGAATACGTGACAGGACCTGGGCAATGGCAAGCTTGGTATTTCTAAGAATTGACCTGGGGAACGTGGAGTCACCCTCGCTTTATAGCGACTTTTGAAGAATGTATGTCCGACATAGGGCGACGCTGTGATTGGCTGCTGGCAGGCGGTGAGAACAATTTTGCTGAACGCCTTGACCTGTGGCGACGCCTGGACCTCGACCCCTCCAGTGCCCTCTATCCCAAGCCATTCACCATTTTCAGTTCTCTCGGGCCAGAGGGGAAAATAAACATAAGCTTATTCTCACTTTTCCTCATTCTATTAGGTGCGATAAGCTACGTGCAGAGCCCCGCCCAGTCACTATGTACACTATGTCAAGCTCAATCATCAGCCTCCAAAGGTATCGTGTTGCTTATGTGTGACCACACTCTAGCTCTAGCCGCCGTGTCCCATCACCTTGATAGCAGAAAGACGGACTAACGGACTGGTTCCTAATGCCTTTATCGAATGGCTTCGTTCCGCTATCACCCCAATCGTTTCTTTCTATTCCGTACTCAAAGTTCTTCTCATAATTGTGTCTCTGAAAATGTATGCGGTCATAGGCTAAGTACTCTCCACTCACTAAATACGTCACTGAAATCTGCTTGACCAATGTCCTCATCAACCTTCATCTAAACGAAAATTTTGAGCCTGCACATTGGCACAAATACGCAACCTACTAATCCGACTGTCTATAATTGCTTTGAATTACCATACTCTCGTCCTTGATTCGCAATGGCACTTGACTATACCTCCTTACCAACAATCCCCATAAGCTACGCCAGCTGTTCTCTAGGCAATCCATCGGGTCCGCCACCTCTCCTTGACCGTCTACACGCCATCTCTGCTGCTGGTTTCCCTGCGATTGAGCTCTCTTTCCCAGACATCCTCTCCTTCGGCGCGGATTACTCTGGGCATGAGATAGATCCGAAGGATTATGACGAGATTTGCACCGTAGCAGCCAAAATAAAGAAGGAATGTGACAGCAGAAATATAAGCGTTATGATGCTGCAGCCATTTTCTAATTTCGAAGGCTGGCCTCTGGATTCTGACGGCCGCGCGGATGCGTTTGAGCGCGCCAGCGGCTGGATCCGCATCATGCAAGCTTGTGGCACTGATATGCTCCAAGTGGGCTCATCAGACACCCCACTTGAAAAGTTGGACAAATCAAGGATTGTCCCGGATTTGCAAGAGCTAGCAGACATGCTTAAAGAGCATGGATTCAAACTAGCGTATGAGAATTGGTGCTGGAGTTCACACGCTCCGGATTGGAAAGACGTCTGGAATATTGTCAAAGAAGTAGACAAGGATAATGTAGGGCTCTGTCTAGATACATTCCAGACCGCTGGTGGGGAGTGGGCTGACCCTACAACGTCTTCTGGATTGTTGGAAGACGTATCCAAGACTGATCTTGAGAAGAGATTCCGGCAGTCTCTCGAAGATCTCTCCAACACCATTCCAAAAGAGAAAATCTATCTTCTTCAAATTAGCGATGCATATAAAATGCAAACCCCGCTGAGCACAGAAGCTGACGAGTCCGGTCTTCGACCACGTGGAAGGTGGAGTCACGACTACCGGCCCCTTCCATACAATGGTGGTTACTTGCCTGTCCTAGAAGTAACGAAAGCAATCCTGAGAACTGGCTTCAGGGGCTGGTTTAGTTATGAAGTGTTTGATGCCGGGCCTGAAGGCAAGGGAAGGGATGTAGATATCATTGCTTACGCACAGGCAGCAAGCAATGTACACGGAAGACTGATAGCAGAGTGTGCTGAGGTTTCTGCTTAAAAGTTTTGGTCTTGAATGAGTTGTGGTATACGCATCAAGACGCTTTTTCTATTTTGACGTTACAATCTACGATTTACGACGAATGGATGCTCTGTGAGAATGAATCTTAAAACTCAAAATTAAAAAACATTCCCTTAAATATGCATCTAATGCACTCCATTATCCATTCATACCGCTCCATTCCCCAGCCCTGCAGCGACGCATGAGCTCAGAATTTCCAACATCGATTTTGCCAAAGTCACATTTAAATCAAGCTCTGTGAAATCTCGCAACCTTCCTGAATCCCGATAACGAGCGCCCGAAACATTCAAGCCCATTTTAGAAGTTCGGCGCAATCTTGGTACATTTGCTTCATTCTGCTCGTCTATTGGGTATCTTCCATCAAATTTTTAGAGGCCATCTTTTTTCTTCCCATGTGCTATCTTTGACTTCTTTTTAAGACGCTTGTGGAGCATTGATTGATGAAGTTGAATTTTTTTGTGGGGGTTTATATCTTTATTCAGTGTTGGGTACGTATTACTGGAGTGATCTGCCTATATAAACACCGTCAGTACGGTTGAGTCAAGTCTCTTACTTTCACCCTCATCCTACCCGAACAGAGATTTCTTTGAAAATGGCTTCTCTAGAATACATATGTTTTTAAAACTTTCTGCACGGCACGCACTGCGTCCGTTCTTAGAAACCCAAGACATCAGAAGGTTTAATGGCGTCAAGATGTCAGCTTCTGTACCGCCGACTTGGCTAAATAAAAGCATTACCTCTGAATAATTGTCCCTACGGAGCGACAAAAAGTATCATCCAACACCTATATGTTGGCTAGTTCGGTGAGCTGGTACCTTTTGCGGGAAAGCATGAACTTGACCGGTCATACAACTTCATGCGCACCTATGGAGGGTATGGGCTCTAAATCGAGACGTCTCTATGCTTGGATGGGTTTGATACGATACCATTGGCGTATAAAACCCTACCCAAGGAACCGTTCCCATTACTTCCACAATGAAGTCTACAATTTATCAAAATCGCTGATCGACGTTCATGATGTCCACCACAAAATAGCTGCCAACACTCTAAAATCAATGAAAAAACATACAGTACCATATATCTATGTCCACTATAATTAGTCCTCGATTGCCAAATCCGCAGATATATGCCATTTCAGATCCAATTTTTTTGTTTGCATGTATTCATGTCTATCTTCCAAGCTATACCAACCAACGAAGGCGAGCCTTGCCACAATTTGATGAAATAAAAAGAAACACATACGGAGCTTCGCATGAGAATTTCCCGGGTTTCGAATTAATTTACTTACCTATGCATTCAAAAGCTCATGTGTTGGGAAAAAAAGTTCCTGAAAGTCGTCGCGAGAGAGATCTCTATGTCCTCTTGGACGTTCCCAAGCGGTTTTCATCTCGGTCTCGTCGAAAAACTGGGCAGGGTTCCCCCGATGTGCACAAAACCCATCAGCACCTTATACATGATTTGAGTTGGGAGAATCAGACGATAGAGAAAGAAAGAAAAGGCTCAAAGTCGAGGTTTTGATGTCATGTGTGTGTGGCCTTTCTCCTGGAGTAAATCTCTAGTCAGTCATTTCGATGCTTCCCAAGTTAGCATCTACGCCAATATGTTGGGTTGAAATTTAAATCTTTATCGACGATATGATAATGCGCGTGTTACGCGCGCCATGCCTTAAAACTAAGAGTGGTGAAAGAAATTTCCAAAGCTTATCCCGATGGGAAGCCCACCCTGCAGGACTGGGAGCTCATCCCGCAATGAA
Organism: Nigrograna mackinnonii; assembly: GCA_001007845.1. NCBI lineage: Eukaryota > Fungi > Ascomycota > Dothideomycetes > Pleosporales > Nigrogranaceae > Nigrograna > Nigrograna mackinnonii. Next base: position 360,502 of record JGVQ01000168.1, read on the forward strand.
GTCTTCTCTATGTCTGCTGTTGCTACAGGTTGAATGGAATATTGGAAGTCGGGCCGGATTTGGAGCCTCTACGCTGCGAGACCATTAAGAAAATAGATCAACCTTTTCCTAAGGACGCTTTATGCTACTACTGAATGAAATGGCATTCGAGCTTCTTTCTTATGCGTATATGTTTCCTCCAGGTGCCCTTTCTTTTAACTTCCCACCCGAAGCTTCCAAAGGATTACAAAATGATATGTTCCAAACTGGCTGCTTGTTTGTAGCGCTTGTCTGCACCATATCTCTAAAGCCGACAAAAACAAGGAGTGGCTCAAAATGTGACAATTTCCGCCAAAACCAATCATTATGTCCTCCGGTACCTTCAAGCAGATGGGATTGGTCGATTCTAGCAAGCAGAGCTTTGTGAGGCCTTGTGTATGCGATGCTTGGATAAGATCGCCAATGGTGACCTCATGGAGGCTGGACAAGGATGTCGGTTCCCGGCTCAGCCCATCTTGACCAACGCGTGGAAAGAAGAGGATCGTCAGTACAACAAGTGCTACTATTGCATTGAAGCTACCTAAGTCTGCCTCAAGGCCTGTATCTTGGGCTCTTTTGGCACGAATTGTCTCACCAATATAACAATACTAAGCTCTATGACCTAGTGAAGGAGTGACCAAGTTCAGCCAAGCTGGGGTCGAAAATGGACCAAAGGACATGGGTATGTGTTGGGTTCTAAATTTTGAATTAAAACATTTTCTCATGGCTTTCATGTATGAAAACTTTGGAAACGAAGAGGCTGATCAAACTTGGGTCAGAATATGGATCAAATTATATGAATAGGAGACAACAGCATATTCTCAACTACCATTGGTTGTGAAGAACTCGACGAACGTCCCCTAGCTGTTTGGGACTGACAAGAATGGAAAAAGGTAGCATGGCGGCTCCTGGAAAACTTCAAGAATGGAAGAGCGAGACGCATGTGTTGCCTTCCAAGGCAAAGCTCTTGACCGGTCCTGATACACCTGGCCAACATAGAGCATGGATATGTACATCCATGCACGCTGTGAGCTATGTGCTCCGCCATGCCTTTACTAAGCGTTGTTTCGATATTCTATAAAGCCAGCGCCATGCAGGTCTCTTTCGCAGGCTCACACTCCAAACAAACCCCGTCGTTAAATTAAAATACAATGGTCTACTAAGAATGAAAATCTTTTTAAGTGCCTTGGCAATACAAAATTCAGGAAGTGGCCATATGTGTCTGTCGATAAAGCAGTCAACATTGATGATGAAGACAAAGAAAAGTCAAGAAGTTATAAAGTACATTTGAGCATCACACTAAAAAACACATTGACACATACATTGTATGTGTCCAGGCTTTTGCCTGCTAATTAGCCCATGAAGCTATTAAAAGAACTATCTTTCCACATTATGGAAGACGAAATATTCATGGAGTTTTTTTTAGAAAAAAAACAAACCTAAAATGATCAATATGTTGGATTTGGAGGCAAAATCAAACCTGTCATTTTCTTGAATATGTGAAAGACTCTGTTCACACAAATTCCAATTAGTAACATCAATTAATTATTCTTCGAATTTTCGAACAAAGCAAAACGTGGCGAATCTGCCGCAAGCCAAAGTTTGTAAAGCAACCCATGATGGGTGCCTGGACTTGCGGCCAAAAACAGAATTAATGCAATATATATGTGATTTCCGAGATGACTCTTTGAAAGATCTAAACCGATGAAAAATGCCGTTCATGATCCGGAAGAGTGTTCGTAAAGGAGACCTAACACCATATCGTTCAGTTATATGACATTTGAACACTTGAGTAACAAGTACGGACTTTTAATGGAATGTCCAGAAAAAGAACTAGAAGTCACATCCATCTTGTGGCAATCTAAAAGAGTGACTTTGTGGAACATGACACGAAATCTTTACCTCGAAAAGTACAGTGACTGCAGACACACGAGTCCGTGACTCGTTGAGCCGCGATTTACTATAATTATTCCAACGAGCAAGGCTTTGCTCCTCGGTTTTACCTATGGATGAAAATGAACTTAACTTAAAATACTAAGCGCCGATACGCTATGTTAAAAAAAAGAAGTCGGCATGAAAATGCTACTGCGGCATCTATGCGAGACTTTTAAAATTATGCTTCCCTACTGTCGTATGGAGAAGAAGCACTACTCAATTAACTTCTTATGAAGAGTATCCAAACAAAGTCCGCAAAAATATAGATCGACAACAACCTCCCAAGCATATAAAGCTCCCCCTCCTCCCTCTGTCCTTCATTCTCTCAAACCTAAAAACCATACCGGAGGCAAACCAGGGCGGAAGTAAGCTTTATGAGAAGCTGTCTCTCCTTTGCTCTGATATCTCCGAGCAAATAAAATTAATCTGGATATCTTAAAATATGGACGAATGCATACCAGAAGCAATCAAAATGGGAAAGAGGAGAGCGACTGTGTGGCCTCCGCTCATATACATCGGAGCAGACAAATCAAGGAACCATCGATTTTTGGTATGAACGCACACGAACATTCTCTCTAGTATGTCGACACCAGACATTCAATCACATCCTTAAACCACTAAAGAGATCGATCAGTTCATGTTACTGTGTCGTGGTACGTGTTTCAAATCGATACCGGAGTGATGGATGTGATGAAACCCCCAATCTAGAGGGCCATACATCAACCTCCCCCTTTCTTTTGATATCAGAGAACGGAGAGTTCAAAGAGTCATGGAGTGTTGAGAAAGAATAAAGACTAAGCGAGAGGTAATCCATATTTGTGCATTTATTCGTCTTTACTTTCTCTTCCATACGAACACAGTACTCAAACTTTACATGATAAAACTCGTGGATGAATTCTTAAAGATGCCTTATCCGCGAATACATCCACATTCCAGGATGAAACAACATGATCTAAATACCTCGTCTCCTGCATCAGGATCCCGCATTCCGGAGCAGTTTAAATCATCCATCTACTTCTCCCAGACTCCCCTTTCCCCTTTCCCCCCTCAATCTGCAACCAAAATCAAGATCTGAAAACCATCTTAAGGCTCCTCAGCTCAGCCCATGGCGAAGCTACCACGCTGTCTCTTTCATGTAAAACACCGGTGATCGAGAAAATTGTCAAAAATTCCAATCGATATTTCGATGCCACCCGACCTCTCTGCTGCTGGGCTCATAAGCCCACCTAGCTCAAATGGCACTCGTAGAGTCCATAAGCGGCGCGTGAACAGATCTAGTGATGAAGAGAATTCCCATATTCCACTTACTCCCATTTCATCAGTGTCATCTTCCTCAGTCACTGAAATGTATGCGACTATTCCTGAGCTTCTAATTTCTTTGGCAACTCTGAAGTACCTTGGATATACCGATACTGCAGCCAATCAAATTTGGGATCGGTGGAGTAATTGGCCATCAACTCCTCCAGGACGATATGAAGTCGACCCCGATGGTGACATGGAATTCATTGAGGTCGTTCTTGGTCATGTATATGGCTTCCGCAATCAGGACACCTGGCCTGTGCAAGCCAATCCAGCACCACTACATATACGGTCTCTACACAACATATGCAAAAAGATCCCGTGGATCGAGAAAAATATGGTGAAATAAAACCCAACATCACCTAATGTGCTACTACAGTCTCAAAAAAAATCCTACGCAAGCGATTTACATGTCGCGAGCAAAAAAATGTATAAAAAAAAACCTTTTCGAAACTGTGAAAGACAAAGGCCCCATGCGACATGACATGACAGATACAGCTCCCAAATGATTTTGCGGGAAGTTGTTGCTGGAAATATTTACAAGCGCAGGTCGATATGGTGGTGAAGGATGACTTAATGAGTTTAAAGATGCTGGGAGCGGTATATGGTGACTGACATGGGGTATGATTCATGTGGGGTGGAAGAAGTAAGGAGGACAAATCTAAAAAGCCCAAGTAGAGATAAAAATGCGGGCTCAAACGTCTATTGTTGCTTTTATTCTAATCTTACATGGAGCGATACATTGTCCAGTACACCCAAACTAAAATGTTTGTTTTCTAGCCTGATCTAAGTTGCCCAAACTCCATACCGACTTTTATATGCTGGCGGGATGCTTGGGACGAGACTACCTGATGGCTTTGGCCTTGGCCTTGCGTTTGCGTGTTTCGCCGTTGGCATTGAGCGCAGTTGCGGATTGAATAGCAGCTTCATCCTCGGGGAGGTCTGACGAATCTAGAAGGGGCTCTTCAACAGCCTGTTGATTCCCAAGGACTCGGCCAACTGATTGATTGTAGAAAAATCTGGGGAGCTTGAATAGGAGCGTGTCATAAATGGTTGGCTTCTCTTCCTCATCGGGCTGTATTGTGTTAGTCGAAATTCACAACCTCGGTGGAGGAGAACAACTTACATCAAGCAGGAACTCTTGCTTCACGCCATCATCTGTCTCCTCTTCTAGGAAAACATTGCCAGCAGAGTCTACAACAAGGACTTTACCATTTTCCGCTACAATCCGTCGTTTAGCTCCTTGGGGACCAGAAGTCAGCTCTGCCTCAACTGGAGTACTAATGCCCGAGCGTCTAGCAGTCTTTGCAGCTTGAGATTTCTTGCCATTGCCCTTGCGGTTTTCCTTGTCCATGGCGCGCTTCTGGCGGCGGTTCATAGGAGCCATCTCATCCGAACCTTCTTCCCATTGCTGAGTATTGGAGGCTGGCGGCGGGGTGCTAGTTCCTGGAATGCCCTGAATGCCAGTGTCGTCACCCCAAGCGGTTTTACGTGCGTGCCTGATGTATCTCTCCACAAACTCCCGGCGGCGTTTCCAGCCCATCAGGAGTGCGAAATAATGCATACCACCGCCCATGACAACCAAGACGCCCATCAGCACCGACCCGAGCCCCGGGCGGAAACGAGCATAGTAGTATCCAGTGCCCTTCCACTTGGGGAATCCGTTCCTTAGGAAGTGGTCATATCTCTCACGAGAAGGGCCCTTGAGGATCGCGGCGACGACGGTAAGACGTTGGTAAGAGGCAGTGACCTGCTTCATGTGGGCATCAATCTCCCTCTTAGAAGGCTGCTTAGACACCTTGACACCTTTCTTCTTTTGAGCGAGGGCATAATTGGCGATGAAGGCCTGGCGAGCCTTGTCGGGGTGGAGCTGGCGGGACTTCTTGCGCTGGGCTTTATTGAGGGTATCCTGCGAGGCGGAAGGCTTGACGCCGAGAAGGTCGTAAAAAGTGACGTTTTGGCCCTCGTGGGCAATTACTTCATCGCGGAGACGAAAGATCTCATGGTCTGCAGAGGAGGGATACGGTTAGCTTGGTGTTCTAGCTGCAAACGTAAGGGCTAGGAGACTGCGCGCAGAAAGGGCCGGGAACGGGGGATTTGGAGAAGCAATTGGACGACTGGCTTACGGACCTTCTTTGGACCACGCTGCAGCAGCGGCGGCAAAGATGCAGAGCACCAAGGCGAGCAGCGCGTTGGGCTTCATTGCTGGAGGTGGGATGTCCTTGGAAGGACGCTGCTGGAGGCGAGGAGAAGTCGGGATCTCGTGGCTGCGGGTGGTAGGAAAAGGTTGGAGCTGTGCGTCCTGTATGCGGGAGTAGTGGCACCGTTCGCGATGCCGAACGTGGTCCAATCAGGAGGCAGCCGATGTCGATGGGGTGCAGGTGCAGAGAGGGCAAAGGGCAGAAGGATGGAGCTGCCGTGAGGAGGTAAAACGTAGCCTGTTCCCTCTTCTTGTTGTCGCTTCGATTTCGATTCCCTCTCCACCGCAACTTTGTTTCTTTCTGTCTGTCTGTCTACCTGTCCCTCTCCCTTGGTCTGTTGGACCCTCTTCGGCCACAGTGAATTTTTTCTGTGGTGGCCCCCCCC